>CM042164.1:81301639-81314139 GCA_023376005.1 Doryteuthis pealeii | reverse complement strand
CAGATGTGAATTATCTTCCCCTGTAACTGAGGCTTGCAGCTAGGGAGACAAAGATAATCTGCCGGCATGTGATACTTCGGCGCGAGAATCAAAGCTGGGTCTACTACGTCTTAACTTTAATCACAGTAGAGATGCGGACACACGCGACTAATAGGGTAGTTCGCGTAAGTCGGCCGTTCCGAGCTAAAAAGCGTACTGGCACAAACATTTGCAAAGGTGATTTACTTCAGGCATAACTGGGTAGAACTGTGCATGTTATTAGATAGCATAAGCGGGGAGCGCGTTAAGAACGAGAAACCCCTCCGACGAGAGCCGCTTTCTTAAGCGCATTTTCCTAGCAAAACGAACCAGAACACCTCGATGCACCAGACCGACCAATGGAACTCTTAGAACAGATAGAGACTCCTGGGTCATGAATTCCCAATTGCTGCTTATAGGTTTTGAAACAGCTTTTTGTTGTTTAAAGGAAAACCTGATGGTCTTTGAGTTAATAAGTACGCTGTAAGGCATTTTGATAATCAATAATAACGACTAATTTCAGGTAATAACAGAAGTGTCCATGCATTCTACTTTTTGGTGTTTGTTCTTCCTTTGGTCCGACAATTGTGCCTAACAGACTACGGGTAAATAAAAGTGCCCGCTTCCTGAATTCGTAAATACTTTTAACTTTTAGCTTACCGTAAGAAACTAAGGGCGATCGTATATTTTCTTATGCTTATCTTCTTTCTTTCCTATCTTCGACGCAGTTTGAGTGTAACTTAACAGGCGGGTAGCTGCTGCAATAAGTTTGACTGAGTCGAATTAATGGCCGATTCTGTTATTAAATAAAACATCCTCTCTATCTCACTCTTTTTTTAGCGTCGAAAAGACTTTACTACAAGGCAATGCGATGCCTGGATTAAACTGGTGTTAGTTGACGAAAGAAGAGTGCGACTGGAAGTTTTCTTTTGTGGGGTTTTATTTTTTAAGTCACACAGGGTAATCGCTGGGGATCTTACTTTAGGGGTCGTTTTTATAACACGATAGAACAGTGAGTCCGCACATTAATATTAAGAAAAAGGACAAGTATGTATTACATTTTAACATTTGTAAACATAGCCAATACAGAACATAATTCATAGGCAACCGGCATGAAATTAAATTAACACGAACGGCGTGAGCAAGTAAGCGGATTAACTTATGCATGTCCATCTAGCCTTCGTCAATCTAATAGAGGACCGCGTGTTGTAATGTTAACTGTCATAGGAAATGACACGGTTGAGGAGCGGTTCAAGATCCTGGACCGTAGCTGTGTCGCATATTTCAGCAAGTGCTAATACTCTGTGGGAAGGTAACAAATCACAAGTAGCTATTCTCGCCTCTAGTTTATGAGTAAATAGAGAACAGACTGAGCTCCTTTTATATCTTATGTATAGGCGCTAACTCAGTATTGTAGGAGGTTCAGGAAAATTGATGATTGCAGATTCTGTGTGAACTGCCGTTAATCGATGAACGTTCGGGTGTCACAATGCCTAACCGTTGATGCCGATAGATTATGTATTATATAGTATGGTATATATATAATATATATATAATAATGTATAATATATATTATATTTCCATCACAGACACCGTGTTAATTCGACGCTTTCCCCCACATCCAGCAAAAAACATGGAGCACGTAGAATGATGACACAGCCTACGAGTACACCAAATTCAGCCATGCCCGAAAAAGAAAAAACACTAAGCAAAAAACGAAGTAGTAGCATGAAACCAAGAAAGCTAAGAGGTCACTAACATAAGCGCGGCCGTCCCGCATAACCATCCAAGGACGATCCCCGGATGATACCACCAAGAAATCTACCGAAAGTAGTTATTATATAGATGCCAAAATAGGAACAGTACTCAGACCATTCTGCGATCGTTCTGAAAAGGAGAATATCACTCAGACATATAGTTTACGGAAATTAAAACGAAGCTTTAATATTTAAAAAGAACTGGTGTTTCAATATCTTCCCACATAGCTGTTTTCATAACTAAAATCGGCATAATAATATATATGCATTTGACGACAGCACATACATCACAACGACCACAAACAACACAGACGATAATATATATAATATCTATATTATATATATATATATATAATTATAGTATATATTATATAATATCATAAACAAGACTGCATACCAATGCACGCAATTAGCGGATAATGTGGGAGATAACATCAACAATCTTTTAGACTAAGATTTAAATAACCGCTCAAATCAAGATAAGACTCCAAAATGCCCCCGCATAGTACATAGCACTTCCACTTTAAACACCGCTACGACAAGCACTTACAACCCTATGCATTCTAATGACAACGCAGTTATTTCAACAAACCGAATCTCTCAGAAAAACAGCAGAAACTAAATGGATTCCTAAAATTGACCAAAACTCACGTGAGGGTAACCTGTGAACATGGACATGCTAGGAAATACCTGTTACCCTCCGTTAGAATTTATATAGAATTTTTTTTTAAAAGGGAATCAGAGGGCGCATTAGGCGTAGTAGGATGTGCTTTAATAAATATGTGTAGCCAGGAGAACACAAAGTAGTCTCTTGATTGTATAAGGAGTTAGTCAACGAACCCGAAAATTTCTATGAATAAAAATTAAATAACTAAAAAATAAGTGAAAATTCCAAATTACTCATAAACATCGAGTTCCAATGTACTTTTAATTTTTAGATTGCTATATTCGTATATAACGGGCCCCAACGTTAAAAAAAACACATCTCACATATTATTATATATATATATTATATTTATATATATAATAATATATTTATATGTTTTTTTATTAAGTTTGGGCGGTTATTAAGATGAAGCATCTAAAAATAGAATGAGATTATAATTATATATATAATATTATATATATTATATAAAATGTATATAGTATATTATATAATATATATATATATATATAGTATATAAATATATATTAAGATATCCAAGCAGTAAGTAACGAAATGATGAAATGAGCAGTAATGCAAGTAGATAATTTCAAAGAACTTCCCACATAGCTAAAAGGCATTCTTAATTAAAAAAAAAATTTAAAAACTCTGACATGTTGCGTTTTCAAATAGTAGGAAAATAGGGGACAAAAATAAAATTAATTAACTTTTATATGTGCGTTATCTATAAGATTTTTCATATGTTTCTTCACGTTGAATATCGCTATTGAGGTAAAGTTATTTGGCGATCATTCTTACGGAAGCCAAAGGGTTCCATGGTTTTCTGAGAGTAAAATCGTTTTGATTCCTTTATATTCTTATTCGTTTTTCTTTGTTGTGTTTTTCGCCTTTAATGAATTTTCAAATATAGATTCATGGATTGAATTTACTAATATAAAATTTAATTATAGTATGTTTTATGCTTCCAACATGAACCGTAAAGACTAAAGAACATGCTTAACACCATTGCTGGAATATGGCTAATGCGGAACTAAGTTTTATTTAATTATTGGAGCTTGGAACGTACTGGTTGAGGCATATCATCATACATGAGAGTTGGCATAATTCGTTGCTGTAATGGACGGGTCAAGCGAAACTTATAATATATTTTATGCCAGATTCAAGTCGTAGAGCGATTCGGACGGCCGGGTAGGCAAGACGTATGGGCTAGATAACGGTGAGCTACGGAAGGTGCCTACGTTCGTTTAAGTAACCAGAGGTCCTTCATACGGCTACCATGGCTAGCATTATGAAGTATGGCACAGGAGATCGTCGTGCGGTTAAGATAAAGGATGGCTGATGTGAGGTGTGGCGCGCTGCGACTAGACCAGAGCCCCAAGACAGAGGCTAAAAATATATGCTCCGGACTTGTGGGTCTAAGCGCGTTAAAAGTGAAGGTGTATGTATTGTACTTCCAAGCTCGCTGATTGGAGCTGCATACCAACTTTTAGGGCGCGCCCCGACGACTTTCATTACTTTTACCTATAATTAATATTGTATATAGTATATATATATAGTATATATATATATATATATATATAGCCTAGCTTTGGAAATCGCACATTCTAAATTCATATTAATTTTTCCATAGGCCATTATACACATGGCCACTAGGTGTCATACAGGCAAGATAATATGCAATTATATATAAGTACTATGTTTGTTCTATCCGGTATGCAGCATATCTGTTCAAAACGGAGAAGTATGTGGCTAGCCTCTGAAAACCCACGCAATTCTGAATCATATTACTTTTCGAACTTGTAAACACTGAGCCACCAGCGTCAAGTGGAATTAAAAAACCATCTCTTATACCTGGCAAGAAAAAATGACAAGTCATTATTAGACGATCAAAGCATTTGCATAACATCCTTAGAAATAACGTATTTTCGGTATTATACGTCCGGCGGTGTTAATAGCAGTAAAGAAAGTAAAATTAAAACAGTGTATTAACGTAGTAGTGTAGCAGTTCATAAATAAGCAAACATCACATGCAACGTTTGAATATTGTATAATACCGAAGTAATAATGTCAAGAAAATTAACAAGACTGGGGTGGTCAACAAAAATGTTATCTTTTCAATATATCGGCTAATTGTAGTGCAAAGTTGCGTACAAGCTTAATGGCCCGACTAATCAATTTTGAAGGCGTTAGTGTCTTACGCTCTAAGTATGATTCTCTATAGGTCAGTACTTTGCCGCGTATGCCCACTGCTCTGCCTGCAGTTGGGGGGGGGTGTGGGGGTCGCTTCAGGCGATGCCGGACGTTCTGGAAGGTATCTCTGCTGACGGGATCCTCGTAGAGCTGTATTTTAGAAATCAGACTTCTCAACCGCGGAGCTGGGAGGTGATTAGTGAACGGTGCCTTTACATCATGGTGTTCGTCTGCTATCAAGCTATTAACTGCTAAACAGGTAAGCGATCAAGCTAAATTCAAACTTACTTAGGCAGTTTCGTTCTATGTATCCCGGTTCCGAGTTGGCGGGAAGCTAGGCACAGTTAAATAAAGAGTCTAATATACCAAGGTTGCATCAGGAATAGTATGCGACGACTGAGCAAGATATTGAGATTCAATGACAATTTTTCATTCAAATACTGCAATAAGGAGGACTACATAATAATATCAGTCGGAGCGAATGTAATATTCAACTATAGCGGCTATGTTTCATATCTGAAGGACGACCGATGGTGAAATACTGTTAAAGGTCTGCAAGTAAGTGCATAAGTACAAGAGGTTCTTGAAATGAGAGGAAATCATAGAACTAGCCAGCGATAACACATCAGAAATAAGCATGTGGATATGCTTCATGTATAGGATGTTACCACCTAGGCTTCTAAGCAACTGCCTAATTACTAATTCAAACTCAAGCAGTTGCGCTCCAGTGTTAGAGCCTGGGGTCGACAGCGAGCGTTGCGCGCGCTGCGCTATGTTTGCAGAATGTTTAAATTATAATATTGCGATCCGAGTACTGCACAATGAGGGCAGCTGATCTTGTCTTGGATCGTAGAACCAGATGCTGACATTCTAAGCAGCCCGTCAAGCATAGATGAGACGTATGACGTTTAAATTACGTGACAAGCAAGAGCTGTGTATGTAATTCGCAGACCAGCTGCGCTAGGCGCGCGCGCCTTGAGGGGGTAGCAATGCCAGACATCGGGCTATCCGATGCTAGTTTTGTTAGGCCAGAAGCAATAAAAGATGAAGATCGCTTAACTGTAACGCTTAGGTGCCTAAGAGCTCGATACAATCGTGGGGTATGTGTGAGGGATCCTACGGAAGATTATCCAGCGCTCCGTTAAAGTTGAATACTAAGACTCAGGTTACTAAGTACGAGTGAATGCAGCTGCTAGTGCGCTATATGTACGTCCATATATTCGTACTGGTTTAATGGTCTAGGACAAAGCTTAATCGTGGAGATTGGGTCCTTTGAAATAGCTGAGTTAGTATCCTCACATGAATGAACTTCATGACCGTGAGGATGGACGACAGGGAGATGTGATGTCTATCATGGCGTGCGTAAATAATCGGATGCGAAGAACGGACTTCGTGTAATTGAGGACCTAGGGTAGCATTGAGGCTCACGCCATTATATGCACGATGCATGCTACATTGCGTCAAAGCTACTGACAATGACTTGTGATAAAAGTGTAAAGTGCTTATAGGTAAATGCTTTGCGGCAGCGAATATGTTATCATTTTGATATCTCTGATGGAAATTAACGGGTGAATTCATTAGCTAAGCTGACTAGCGCCGTACAGGCAGTACTAAAATTCTTGGAATTTTACGAATTGAAATATGAAAGAATTAAAGAAACTAAGAAGGCAAAAGAAGAATAGGATACGAGCATCTAGGAGAGAAAACAGTAAGATCATAGCACCGAAAATGGCGTCAAACAGGTAGACATTGAATGCGCGTCAAGTGGAAAGAAAAAAGAGAAGTTAGTTAAGGAATAGGAGAATCTGCATGGACCCACCATGAGCGGTTATCGGAGACGTTACACGATTAAGAATAACGAATAGAACAGTACACTAATTATGAGAGTGTAATGAGATAACGCTTTAACATGTGATGTAACGTGACGGTTAAATAGAAGAGACGTAACAAAGTCAGGCACTTACTAGTGAATGCGGAGCGAAGAAGAGACTTATGAAAGTTTTTCTATAAGTAGAAGATAAAGAAGAAAGAAAGAAGAAAAGATGAGGATAGAGTATAAGAAAAGAGAACGTACCAACATGTAAGGTTGAACAAGAGAGAGAATAAATCTACAGCAATAGAAAATAGTAAAGAAGAGAAGAAGTTAGAGAAAGAAGAACGAATGGTATGATGAAAAAGAAAGAAAGAAAAAGGAAATAACTGCCAGCAGTGAGGGTAAGCGTGAGAAAGAATTAAAATCTTACATTAATAGAAAGATAAGTTGATATGAGTAATAGCGATATAGAATAGAAGAAAAGTGAACACAGAAAGGAATGAAGAAAGAAATGAATTATAGACAAAAATCACATGAGGGAACGAGAAGAAAGAAAATAAAAATTACTACAATGTATAAATAGATAGAAGAAGAAGAAAGAAGTAAGTAAGAAAGAAAGTAATAATGAATAAAGTAAATGTCTCAACATGAGGGATACGAAAGGTATTAAGTAATAAATCTACTATAAAGTAGATAAGAAAAGAGAGAAGTAAACTTGAAATGATAGCAAAGAAGAGAAAAGAGATGAAAGAAAGTAATAGAAATTATGTAATAATCGCCAGCAATGAGGGAAGCAGATAAGGGAAGAATATAATCGTATCAACTAGGTATAGAAGAAAAGTTAAATGATAGAAAAGAACTAGATAAGAAAGAATAGAAAGAAGTATAAGAAAAAGAAAGATAAAAGAAAAGGATAAATGCCGCATGTATGAGGGAAGCCGAAAGAAAGATATAAAGATCTACAGAGCAATAGAAGAAAGAGAAAGATAAGAAAGAAAAAATGCGCACATTATGAGAGACGAAAGGAATGATATAAACATAGCATAATACGCAAGAAAGAAGAAAGAAAGATAAGAAGTAGAATAAGTAAGAAAGAAAGAAAGGATATAGGTCAGGCATTATATCACAAAGCGCGATATTATGAAAAATTAAAGTTGTCCATCTATCATAAATGGTAGATTTTTTAGTTACTTCATAGTGGATAGGCGTATATGGGCAGGCATATATTATTTTAGACAAATAAGGTTATCTGGCGTAATTATAAGAACTACTACGGGAAAGTAGCTAATTTTAGAATTATGTGACGAGCTTATTTTGCAGATTCTATCTGCAGTTTAAACTATGTTAGGGCAGACGTGAAGTCGATATATACTTCAAGCCTTTCATATCGCTGGTATAATGCAAAACACAGTGATGCATAATTACTCACCCCCTATTGAACTGTTGTCCTCCTATCGAGGCTATTAAAACGAGGACGGAAAAGAGTAGCAGTAACTAGTATAAGTGATGAAAAGATATGTATGATGGCTATGAGTTTGGTTTCTGCTATTAAGTTAATAGACAGTGCATATGCTCAACCTGAGTGGCTGGGTAATTTGAATGCGAAGGCGTTCAATACCTTGTAGAAATAGGTTGAAGTTAGGTTACTTGATTACGTTGCAACGCGGTCGCATAGGCTAGGATGAGTGTAGAAGTCATATGACTTTTCCGTCAAGGGTATTATAGATCAGCACAAATATGAAGCGCCATATGATGAGTCATACTAGAGATTCGAAAATCGCTTTAGGCTACGTATCGTCAGATCCTAGAAATTTTTTACAGCGTGCGAATTAGCGCCGTGACGTATAGTAAACCGTACGCACATTGACGGAGTTTCGAACTTGTGTGCGGCATAGCGTAATCATCCGTGAGCTTTCGGATTGGCCCAAGCCCATGTGAAGTGGCACTCGTATTGGATAGGCGCGAGAGTAGTAGAGAGCAATCAGAACTTGTCATCACGCACCGAAGCTACCCGTATACAGCCAAAAGAGTGTGGTATTACGTTCAGCTAGATCTGGCTGTCCGAGAAAGTCGCTTCTGTCACATAACTGAGTGGTTACCACGGAAAGAATATTGCAAAGACTCGTATTGCATTCAGTCTCGCATTACGGGCACGATAAATCTTTGGAGAATCTACATTCAGGCTGATCTGTGCAGCTGGGTGCGTTAGAAATGCTACGGTCAGACTGCACGCATCATGCAGAGAGTAAGCTAGATGGCCAATGGTGGCGCTACTGTTGGCGTGGGTGGCGAATCGCTTGATGCATTCTAACGCGGTTCAGAGCTGACTATGAGTGCTAGTGATATTGTGGTTCCTGCAAGTTTATGCTTTGTGATGGATGTGAATCATAATAGATTCTGCATATCATCTTGGTACCTACTAGTAATGATATGGAGCAAGAACGCATGTGCATAGCATTAGAAATATACCACCAACCTCGTGTTGGTACGTTATCGTGGTAGTTGTAGCCGCTGACAAAGTCACTTGTTGTGTCTTTCGTGTGGGTATTGTAAAGAACAGTCTCAGTATGAGGCGTGGGCGGTGGTTGTAGGTCCCACGTGGCGTGATAATGGTTAAATATATCGCTGATCATTGGCGGGGATATGCGTAGTACAGGCGATTTCGATCGCATGTTACTCTATTGCGTTCATCTTATGGACTTATATACCGCTTGGAGAAGGTATGATGCTATCATCAGTTCCTAGCGATTATGGGATCTGAAATGTAGTTACAGCTAGCTACTTGACTTAAGCGAGATCGTGCTGTAGACTGTATTATGCTGACCCAGGGCTAAGGCTTTGATATGTCCATTAAAATAGAAACACTTAAGACTAAGCTTTGAGACGAGATGATCGTACTCCATGCAGTTGTGCATTTCTTGGAGATCATATGATGATTTTTCGCTTGCGTTTTCTAAAGGCTCTCCATGAGCGCAACATTCAATAGGAGGTGAGTAATTATGATACACGTGTTTGGCATTATCGAGGCGAGAATGAAAGCGAGATAGATATATCTGCACTCTGTACATAATGCTTATTAAAACGAGTGAATTAGAATTGCTCAAACTGACAAACAAGTTTTAAAAAATAGCTATTGTTGTCCTAGTAGATTTGGCCTGAATCGAGTGTAGACAAGTCTTTTTTATTGATTGTAAATATTTAATGGCCTGCACTATGGAAGAAGCTGTGCTCGTTATATGAATAATGTCCATTAAGTAGAAATTATAGGCTTAGTCATTTTACGAGAGGAGGATTCGCATTCAGTTGATACAAATTTCGATATAGTTGCAGCAAGTCAAACAGACATGGGTTACTGTGATTCATCAGTTATCGGCTGTTCCGGCGGATATTCTGACCAACTCCCCGTAGGATACCGTTTGTCGTTGCTGAAGTTTTGATTGATTCTTCTTCGCTTAGGTAATCGTGTACTATTGTGAGCGATTCAATTAGGCGTGATGATGTCATGAATATATTTATATCATTAGCGTTGAGTGGTGACGATTCGTAACTTGGATGGACGGGCGAGGCTGCGTGGTTAGCTGCAGATACGGAGATCGATCCAACGACAGGCGTAACATCTTTTACCCGTATCGCGTGTGTTCCACTGAGAGTCTGCTAGTGCCACTTCTAATTGGTTCATGCCTTGAGCAGGTTGGCTTGATCTGGGTATGTGACAATGTCAGCTGTGCGCTCTGTGATGCGGCAGTGATATGACGTACGATATGCTAAACGTCACCTTCAGCCATCCAAATTTCCATAATGGTTTTGGCAGATGCGATCCCAGTGGTTCCAGCAAGCGTTCCATCTGTGCCGAATGATTGTCACTTGCTTCTTATTAAGACATACTCCAGGTCTACTCGTCTATTGGATGCATGATTATCGAGAGTTATTTTCGATATAGCTGTAGGTGAGACTGAGACGAGTCGCACTTGATACAGATTGCCGAATTCGTACACTAGTACGAGATGCACAAGTATAGTTGGCTTCTCAGTTCATTGATCCGGTGGAGTGACACTTGTAGCGTAAGAAGTACTTCGTCGCGATGAGGCTTTGCATGTCGTCATTTGAGCGGTTTCTTACTACCATCCTGTTAGCATGAAGTGTGAAGGTTTGTCAGTGAAGCATGGAATGGAGCACGGTAGTATAACACCTGGGGCCGGTTACCGCAGTGGCATGCGTTGACATACTGCGATGTCTTTGCCATGCATAATATTCTGCAGTAGGACAACCTCTGTGTTTCACTCTTAGACCAAGTATACTTTGCTACATCCGTTACTAGATAGGGTATTACTAATCTGGTTTATCGTTAGACTATGAGAATAGTGTGGATGAGCGTACATTTAAATAAGTCTACATGGACGTGGCTTGCGTGCTCTTGGCAGTTCGTATAGGTTCTGCCACGTGTCGTGACTGTTTTGCTTACTTGTCTTGTCAATTCATTGCATCCTGTTTTTCTTCTTTACTAATCTTGCATTGTCTATCTTAGTCTTGGCTTACATTATTCAATGTATAGATATATATTATATCTTTGCTTTCGATATCCATGCATGTGGATTTTTCTGTATTTAGCAATTAGCTTGCATTCAGATTCTTACTTTCGATATTTCTTCTGGCCTCTAGTCGATGTACTAATGGCTTCGTGATGCTTGTGCTTGCGACGAGTTCGTGCTAGCGTAGAATGTAGATTTTATTCTCTCTAGTATTGTGTTCACCTTATAGTGGAGTTTTCTCTTTGCATTTCTTCTTCTATTCTTTTTTTGCATTCTTTCTATCTTGTGACTTCATTTCTATATGTAATTCTTTGTATATTGTCTTTTTTCGTTCTCTCTGTGGATTTTGGCCATTGACTTGTGCTGTTTCTTCCTCTTTGCTATTGTCTTTTTCTATTATAAGTAGATTTTATCTTCTTCGTTCCCCTTCATGTGGATTTTTGCTATCTATCTTCTTTTGCGTATTGTGTGCTGTTTCGCAGTTTTTGAGCAAGGATTTTTATTGTTTTACCTGTTATTGGATATGGGCTGATGCATATAACTTTATTCTGTCTCAATTATTATTAGGCTGTGGATTTTTGCTAATTGCCTTTTGTTTGTTTATTGTTTTCCTTAGTGCTTGTCCATGATTGTACAATTCGATTTAATGTACTTGCAACGTAATTGTTTAGTATTAGAATATTACGGGGTTTGAGCAGCTTGCTAAGAATATCTGGCAGATGTTTATTTCATAGCAGATGCAGCAGTGATGCCGAAATTAGATAACTGCTAATGGCATCTGCCATGCTTTCGCTTTGCAACTTATGATTGTGGACATTTTTGTTCTGATAGATGGATGATAATGCTACGTTGAAAGGCTTAGTGTTAGCTTGACCAACCCGTTACTGAGCACGGTGTAGTCGAATAGTGTATATCGATGACAGCAAAGCAGTGAGCTCAGCTAGGATTGTATCAGACTGACATTACCTCTTAGTGATGGTATCTAACATGCGCTATTCGAGTTGTATAGGAACTACGCAAAGAATAGCTTGGGCTAATAACCATTTACAGTACCGATAGACAGTTTCATATTGCGACTGAGCGGTAGTTTGAAAATTCTGCTGAGGTTTAATAATGTAAGTTAGGCTGTATTGTTGGCCATCAGTACGGCCGGTCGCACCTAGTTATGGGCATTGCACGGACAAGGTCATTTTAATGTTGGCTAAACAAGAATATCTCATCGGTTGCCCGTCGCAGCCATTCGCTGCCTGGCTAAGTGTGGCAGTCCAGTCAAGGCGTCTCGGGGCATAAAACCCAGCACTCTGCGGCCCATGTTAAGCTCGTAAGATAGGGCAGGTGTTTCGCGCTGGAGGATCAGGATCCCTTCCGGACGAAGTGGAGCTGATACGCTATATTTAAACTCTCAAGCAAGCAGCCGCGACGCGATAAGCTGCTCGCTTGCGTAACCGCCCGGGATTATCCGGGGAATCGTGAAAGGCTATGAATATTAAGATGGCTTTGGGCTAGATTTAACTACATGAAATGCTTTT
>CM042164.1:81297717-81301539 GCA_023376005.1 Doryteuthis pealeii | reverse complement strand
TAATGATTTCCAACGCACAAAGTTCACGCGGGAATCTTGCATTTATTTTTTCGGAAAGAACGAGATCAAAGTCTAAAAATATGAGAGGTTGTATTTTCAGGAGGTTAGGCAAGGCCAAAGTAAGTCAATAAAAATAACGATTTTTTTCCACCTCACGCACCACTGAATCTTTCTCAAGAAATTGATTATTGAAATAAAAAGTGAGACAGTTTTTGAAAAGCATCGAAGTCCATTTCGTTTAGTATCATCATCATCATCATTATCATCATCAAGGCGCTTTTTTAGGGTCCAATTGGTGCAGCCATACAGCAGTACTGATATAACCACAGTCTGTAAGTATACGTGAATTTAAAAAAAAATGATTAAACATTGTTTCAAGAGAAAACAAAGAACCCGTATTAACCAGTGGATATTTTTGTTATGCATACGTCAGCATTTAGTTTTTTTTTATTAATATCGGCTGATTTCCTGATGTATTTAAAACATTCAAATATCAGATATTTGTATTACTTACATAATTCGTTAACTGTTGGCTTCGGATTATTTACATTCGAGCTAAAATATTTATAAAACTATTTTCTTTCTATTCTCTTTTGTTTACACAATTCAAAACCTAAATCATATCACTTGATACGGCCACGAGTACAAGGAGGAGAAACCATTTAGTTTGTTGTTTAGATTTTAAATGAATTGTTTGTGACAATAGTCTCATTACTTTTCAGACACACCTCGTATTTATTGAATTATTTGAAAGCAGATACGGGCGTGGTGTAATCGTTAGCAACCTTGTCTCGCAGATTTATTACTACTGAATGCAAAGCTATATTTACCTTCATAGATCAGATTGCAAAATTTGGTACACAAATCAATGAATATTTTAATCATAACATCTTCAATAGATGTGATTATTTTGTCTAACGTTTTATTGTAATAATACCTATTTGATGAATAATGAAACGAGACAACCAATCAAAGACAGGTAATAAAATTCGAAGAAATACACCTGTTCTAGGGTCACGTGAAGGTGGTTGGCGGATATGCTTACCGAGTACGTAATGGAAATTAGCGAGTGTCGTGATAACAAATGTTTACTCATTGCCGACCAAATTTTCCCCACGGCTGTACCAAATTTTCTTGATATATTTTATCTGTATGATGTGATATTTCAAAGTTCACACACACACACACACACACACACACACACACACTATCTATTATATTTAGGAAAAAAGTGCTAATGTCCCCGTATATTACTTGATACGGCCACGGGTACAAGTTCATACTATATGTTGTAGAGTATCTAGCATCCCTCCAGCACTCTACCAGATGACTTGGCTGTTAAGTTTTTAAATGCCATCCTTGGCCAGTCGAAAAGGGCTCAAAGCAAGTCCTGAGTTATGGAATCCTTTGGTAAGCGAATAAGTCCTATTCTGCGTATAGTTAAAGGTCCAGTGATTTAATCCTATGTCCGTCGTCCACGAAAGTCGCAGTAGTTATGAGCAGTGATGTCTGGTTAAGTATTGTATCAGTAGCAGAGTACTGCCAGTGATTGGCCAAGAGGTTGATAACATTATTCTCGGCGAGTCTATAAATAGAAGCGGGCTTTTAACACACACCTTATAACAGAAAATTTCTCAACACTGGCTCATAGGAGCAATGGTGATGAAGGGGTGCTCCACATTCCCCAAACCTCCAAAACTGGGCCCTCACCATCAGATAGAGTTTAACGTCATTACCCGGACATATATACCCTCAGCCACCGCCTTCTAGTCTACGATTAAGGATTTCCACAGTTAATTGATAAGCTGATTAATATTCGGACTGATCTTACTCTGTTTGGCTATACCGCATATGATCCTCCTCTATTTCTTGTAATTTGTTGTTAATTGTTAATAACTTATTGTTCTGTGTTTTTGTATGTATCCGTTCATGTTACAAATTTCATGGTTAGCATACAAATTATGTATGTAAGTTTAGTCAAAATTCAAATAACGGGACGGTAAATGGAAAGTTACCGTTAGCCGTTAGAGGTAATGACCTTTACTTGACACCCCAACTTCCGCCAACGGGAAGACGTGAGAACGGAAATTGGGTTTAGTTAGCAGATTTCGGTCGTTAGTCAGAGGCAGCAGACGTAAGGATCATTCGCTCCTAAGATGCCGACTTCTTAGTGCGCGGTTAGAAACTCTTTTGGGCTGTGGGTTTTTAATAAAGAATAAGAAAAATAAATATGTATTGTTTAATCATTAACCAAGAAATAAGCACAGACGACCAGCTCAGAATAAGGAAGAATCAGCCAAGAGGAAGCTGGTCAGAGACGAACTAAGGACAAACAGAACAAGTAAGCGCCCATCTCCTCTCCTCACTTCATTCTCTCCTCTCCCACCCCACCTCCCATTATATACCCAGCAGATGAACGAGTATATAACATTCGCACCGGATACTGGTGCTGAATGAATATATTAAGCACAATTTTTTTCTGTGTACCATTTCAGCTCGATGATACAACACCATATATACCGTATATGAGGATGGGAGGATGGGAGTAAATCCGACAGAATGTAGTAAAGAATAGAGGGGGAAAATGTGGACAAAGGAACAAAACCCAGACAAGTATATGTACGAGATATATTTCGCCGTGCACGACTGATAAAGCCGAGCTCAATGCACGGCGAAATATATCTCCTACATACACTTGTCTGAGTGTTGTTCCTTTGTCCATATTTTTCCTCTATTCTTTACTGTTCGCAGCGCCATATTGAAGTCAGTAAGTCAGTAAGTCTACTGTTGGTTTGAATAACAGCAGCTAACTAAGTACAACTTAAGCAGTGTCCTAGACAGTTGGTATATATATAGAAATCAAGAATGACCCATTCATGAATTTGGGTGATTTGGGTCATTCCATTCCTTGAGTTCTGATTAGCTGCTTGACTGCTTGATTTGAATGACATTGTGGAGTCTTATATATATCCTGTCATTCTGCAGTAGACTTTGTGACATTCGGGTTTGTATTTCAGTTACAACCGTTTGTTGCCTTGTCTTCCCAGTTCGACGGTAATTGGAACTTTAATTATTCTTCACTTATACCTTATATGAACGAGACGGCTATATTACACAACTTATTCCTTTTCATGCATATTCAAGTTGAAGATTCACCGGTTTAAAACCATAGAGGAAATCCGGTGTAAATCACTTGTAGTATTTGTTGTGTTTTGTTTGTTTTGTATTACAGCAAATCAACCTTGGTAAGTTATTTAATGTCCACAAAGTTTTGAAATAAATTCATTCTTAATGGATACTCAGTTTTTTTTATAAACACATTTTACTAATTAACCCATAGATGGGACCCTAACAGGTACTACCACTTCTGGTCAGAGTGGACCAGGGAGCAATGGGGATGAAGGGATGCCCCACATACCTCAGACCTCCAGAACTCGAACCTCACCATCAGATAGAGTTTAGCGTCATTTCCAAGACATGAAGACCCCTGGCCATTTCCTTCTAGCACCTATAAAAAAGGTTGGGCTTGCTTTAAGGGCAATATGGTCGGGGCAATCATGTAGGTGCTAGGGCTTGAGGTGACCAACTGATTGATCGGAGAGGGCCTCTCCGACTGTCTGTCTAGCTTAATTAAGATCCTAAGTGGAGTGTTGCATGTCATGGAAAGTTCATTCACCAGGATTCCTTCCAAGTGACTCCATTTGTGGAGGGGGGGCTTATCCCTCTGCAGAGGTGCAGTCGGTGTATTCTAAAGCCCCAGGCGACAGGACTCATTACATGAGACGGTGGCGGCGACTTGTCACCGTCGATGGTGACAACTTC
>CM042164.1:81272717-81292717 GCA_023376005.1 Doryteuthis pealeii | reverse complement strand
AAAACAAAATGTGTTCTGCATAAAAATAACCCAACAAGAGTAAAATCCAACCAACCAACCAACCAACCACCTCTCTCTCTCTCTCTCTCTCTCTCTCTCTCTCTCTCTCTCTCTCTCGCTCGCTCGCTCTCTTTTCTATCTCTTTCTCTCTCTATCTCTCTCTCTCACACACACACACACACACACATACACACATATATATACATATATATATACACTCACATATACACATATGCACATACTTACACACACCATTTATACACGGTGAGTACGTTATTATGTTTGTTTGTTTTTTTGTTGTTTTTTTTTTGGTTTGTTTTCTTTGTTTAACGGCATATCAACCTTCGTGAGTTATTTAATGCCAAAGCCGTCCTTTTATAATAACAGTAATGGTACTATTTAGCCCATAGTTGTGGGATAAGGGTTTTCATACCTTTATCATGAGTATTAGTCCGAAAGTGAACGTAATATCGGGACTCGAATTTACTACGATGTCGTAATCCTGTACGTTAACCATAACGTCATGTAATTATTATTAGTTATTTATTAAGCCTAATTTAGTCAGACACAATTTAGTCTGACACAATTTGGCTTGAATGCATTTGAATTGCTGTTTGAATTCCAATTGTTTGGTTAAAATTCCAAAGTACTTATACAATACAATATAACAATATACAATGGAATTAAAATATACAGAAATGAATGGGGAAGGCGTAAGAAAAATAAACAGCTGATTAATGGTAATCATAAAAGAGTGGTCGAGTAATCCAGTTGAGGAGTGAAGATCAGAAAGGGATTGGACAAACAAGCACGATGCCGACCTTGTCAGAAATTCCATGTGAATTATCTTCCCCTGCCACTAGGGGGACAAATCGCCAATGGGATATTGGCGCGAGAATCAAAACCCTA
Organism: Doryteuthis pealeii; assembly: GCA_023376005.1. NCBI lineage: Eukaryota > Metazoa > Mollusca > Cephalopoda > Myopsida > Loliginidae > Doryteuthis > Doryteuthis pealeii. The sequence goes on along the minus strand of CM042164.1, from coordinate 81,291,808 downwards.
CGTCACTTATCACAGACCACGCACTAAGGGTAGTCGCGGTATCGCCGTTCCCTAAAACCTTCAACAAACTTTCTAAGGCATTACTTCAGCACACTGTAACTGGCTGTTATAATAGCATACTGACCAAAGAACGAGAAACGACCCGAGAAGCTTCTTAGAGCCATTTTCCTAGCAACGACAGAACACCTCTATCACCACGACACCAAGAACTCTTAGAACAGATAAGTCTGGTTGCGAATTCCATCTAATTTGCAAACCCTTTTTGTTGTTAAACCCTTTTGTAAATCCTTGTACTTTTGTAAACCTTGTAAATTTCTGTAATACAAGTGTCTGCATTCTACTTTTGTGTTTGTTCTTCTTTGTCCGACAATTTGCCAACGACTACGGGGAAATAAAAACCCCTTCGAATTCCGTATATACTTTTAACCTTTTAGCTCACCGAAAAGCAGTTTTTTTCTTTCTTCCTCTCTTTCTTCTCTCCCAAGTTTGAGTGTAACTTACAGGCGGGAGCGTCATAAGTTTACTGGATCGAATTATGCCGATTCTGTTATTATAAACATCTCTCTATCTCTCTTTGCGTCGAAGACTACTACAGGCAATCGGGTGGCCTATTAAACTTGTTGACAAAAAAGAGTGGCGCTTGAGTTTTTTAGGGTTTCTTTTTAAGTCAGCACAGGGTTACCCGGGATTTTACTTTAAGGGTCCTTTTCATACACGAAGAAACGAGTCCATTTATTAAGTAAAAGAACAAGTATGTTACATTTAAATTTAACTACAATACAGAACATAATTCATAGGCAACCCACGAATTATGTAACACAACCGTGAGCAAGTAACGGATTACTTATCGGTGTCATCTCCTCGTCAATCTGATAGAGGCGCGTGTTGTAATGGTTACTGTCATAGGAAATGGACACGGTGAGGCGGGTTCAAATCCTGGATGTAGCTGTTCGCATTTCACATAGTGCTAATACTCTTGGGAAAGGTACAAATCCAACTATTCTCCCTCTAGTTATGAGTAAATAGGAGAACAGACTCTTTAATCTTGGTATGGCAACTGTTGTAGGAAAAGGAAAACTTTAAATTCAAACCTGGTTTGACACCGTGTTTCGACGCTTACATCTTATCAGTGTGGCTAGACTTAACAGCTACTTCTAGCCGAAAACGAAACCTGACTGACTTTTCAGCAGTCTGATCCCTTTCCCCGCAGAATGCGAACGCACAATCTTCCACAATCACAAAGAAATATCAACACGTAGAATGATGACAGCCACGAGACACTAATAAGCATGCCGAAAAAAACAAAACAAACAAAACAAACAAACACAACAAACGAGTAGTAGCATAAACAAGAAGCTAAGAGGTCACTACAAGTGGCCGTCCCCATACCACCCAAGGAGGTCACGGATGATACCACCAAAATCAACGAAAGAGTATATATAGATGCCAAATAGGACAGATCAGCCATTCTATTCGTTCTGAAAAAGGAGAATATCAACTCCGAAATATTTACGAAATAAAACGAAGCTTAATATTTAAAAACTGTGTTTTTCATATTTCCCACATACTGTTTCATACTAAATTGCAAATAATATATATCATTGACACACACACACATCACACACACACACCACACACACACACACATATATATTATATATATATATATATATATATTATATAATATATAATATATATTACATATACTGCATACAATGCACAAATAGCGGATATGTGGGAGAAACATCAACATCTTTTAGACTAAGATTAAATAACCACAAATCCACAATAAAACTCAAATCTCCGCATAGTACAATAGCACTTCACTTTAACACCCTACCACACAACCTTACACACCTCAAATGCATTCTAATAGAACACGCATTTCCAACAACGCAATCTCGAAAACAAGCAGAAACTAAATGGATTCTAAAATTACAAACTCACGTGAGGGGACTGAACGCAGACATCGGAATACTCCGTTATTATATTTTTTTACAGACGCCTGCCGCTGTCAATAACAACAGAGACAAAGATCCTTGAACAGGAACGAACAGTCATTTGATAAAGGGTATCTAACGAACCCGAAAATTTATGATAAAAAATAATAATAAAAAAATAAGTGAATCCAATACTCCATAACATCGAGTTCATTCATTTATTTTTAGATGCTTCGTAATAACGCCCAACTTTAAAAAAACAAAATATATATATATATATATATATATATAATATATATAATATATATTATGGGTTTTTTTTAAGTTGGGCGTTATTACGAAGCATCTAAAAATAAATGAATGAATATATATTATATATATATATAAATATATATATGAATGAATATATAAATATATATATATATAATATAATATATATATATATATATCACACACGCATATATATATATATATATATATATATATATATATATATATATATATATATAAAGATATCAAGAGTAAGAAACGAAAGATAAATGAGCAGAATCAAGAGATAATTTCAAGAAACTTTCCCACATGCAAAAAGCATTCTTATTAAAAAAAAAATTTAAAAACTCGACATGTTCGTTTCAATATAGAAAATAGGGACAAAAATAAAATTAATTAACTTTATTCTATCTATAAAATTTTCATATGTTCTTCACGTTGAAATCGCTAATTGAGTAAAAGTTTTGGCGTCATTCTTACGGAAGCCAAAGGGATTCCATGGTTTTAGATAAAAACGTTTTCTTATTCTATCTTTTTTGTTGTCTTTCTTTAATGAATTTCAAATATGTTCATTTGAATTTCTTTAAATTAATTTACAGATGTTTTATCTCCAACATGACCGAAGACTAAGAACATCTAACACTTCTGGAATATCTATCGAACTAAGTTTAATTTTGGGTATCTGGACATATTCGTGGTTTACAAAAATATATATATAGCTCAGTCGGTAGAGCGTTCGGCTAGAAACCACAAGGTTCCTAGTTCGATACCGGTCCTCGCTAACTCAGCATATGAGTAGCACAGGAATCTGTGCGGTAAAGTAAGGAGCTGATGGTAGGTGTGGCGCTCCACCTCAGACGCTAAAATAATCTCCTTGGTCTAGCGCAAGTGAAAAGGGGATAGACTACTGTAGCAATATGACCCTTGTGAGCTAGAACTGCTAATGGAAGGAGGAGGAATATAAATAACAAAGGCTTAAAAATAGTGATGACCCCAAAAGAGGAGCGATGGTTTTGACCGTAGCGTGACCCCGACGAAGAATTGAGGGGCAAGCGGAAGTCGGGTTGTTGACCGAAGGTCGGTGTTGAAAGTCACGTGGTGACGTGGGGAAGGAAGAAGGCTTCGTCCTCTTTTTTGCCGGCGTCCGTCGTGGGGGGACAGACCTCATTAGAGCCCAGTAATCTAGTAGTGTTCTCTCTCTCTCGTTCTCTCTGCTCCCTTCCCTCTCTGGTGAAGCCACTAGACGAGCACGTTAATAAAGGCTGGAGTTTGTGACGACATGGTTTGTCGTGTTATGATTTTTTATCGGAGTTTTTAGGTACCGGTGAGTATACACGTAACATATATCGTTTTGGTGCCGTTGACCTCGGGGAGTTCAGGCACGGACTCATAAGGAACCAGTTTACCACGACAACGAGGGGATACGAAAAAGAAAAGACATCGGCCGTAATTGTAACAGAAACTAACGTAAACGAAAGAAAGAAGCGAGTCAAACAAAACAAAGAAAAGGACCCACGTGGTACGAAAAAAAAAGGGAGTGACCTGTTGAGAAACGAGAGAGAAAGAAAAAAAAAAAAACAGAAGTAAAAGAAAAAAGAAAGAGCAACAACAGCGAGCATTTGAAGAGAAAAAGGGGCTTAAAAAAGAAAAACAAAAAAAAAAAAAAAAAAGAAACCACCTTGAAAAAAGAAAAGGGAGCAACCTTTTAAATCTTATAAAGGAGATGAAACGGCAACAACGAGTCAACAAACAATTGAGAACTTAAAAAAAAAGAAAAAGAAAAAAAGGACCCACGTGTGAAGAAAACAAAAAGATTTAAAAGAAAAAAAAAAGGACGAGAAAAAAAAACAACAGCAACTAACAATTAAAGAAGAAGAAAAGAACTTATAAAGAAGGAGAAACCCAACGTGTTAGAAAAATTATACGTCCACGTGTGAATTTAAAAAAAAAAAGAAAGAACGGAATTAATGAACTTTACAAGAAAAAAAGAACTTTAAAAAAAAAAAAAAAAAAAAAAGGAAAAAATATACGTAGAAGTGACAAGGTAGGTGATAATTTTTTTTTTTTTTTCTCTTGTTCTACAGTTGTGTAATTTTTTCTCTTCACTAGTTATTGATATCATTAATATTAGTATAAGTCTTCTATTATTTCTGTGACTGAAATTGTTTATGCGAAATGGAGTCTCAGACTATTAAAGAGTTTTTTGCAGAATCTCACCGCAGGCTTGGTTGATGCATTAAATTCTGTAACGAGTGCTTTAAAAAGTGTTGAAAAGGGGTTGGAAGTAGGGCCTATCAAAGAACACTTTTAGAGGATAGATTAAGAACAAGTAACAATAGGAAAAATTTAAACAAGAAGAGTAGGAAACGTACCTACAGTGAGGATTGCAATGTGCACATCCTCAGATAGGTAATAAGAGACCGGACTGGACGTTGTTGGGGGTGTAATAGCAAGTATCACCTCATTAGAAATTGTCCCGTAAAAATTAATAAAAGTGGATGGCACCTACCCTAAAAGGACATCCGAACAAATTAAAAATAGAGACAAGCATGGATAGGCCCTCAAAATCAGCACCACGCTTTGTCTAATATGAATGGCAAAACTAAGGAGGGCACACAAGTCCATTCTACGTCCTCGGAACATATCTCAGAAAATAAAGATAAATATACAGCTATTAAGAGAAAAAACTCCCATAGGATATTAATACTTCACATAGTGATGTGGATACCGAGGCATGAACCACACGGGTGAAGGTGATAGGAAAATGAACAACTATGTCCCAATAGAAAAAGAAAAGAAAGAGAAATTTTTAACAGACAGGTGGACGTTAATAATAATAAAAATGATTTGGGAGTAATGGCTAAAATGGAAAAGCCACAAAATAACTCCAACAGTGAAAGCATCACAAAAGATTCCCCTAAAAACAGTAAGGGCTAAGGTAAATACCACACCGTCAGATAGTGACTACAGAGAAATAAAAGAATATGTTCCCCTAATGGAAAGGAAAATAGCTATGCTTAGAGTTGCAATGGAAGAAAGCATTAAAAACGCTGGAGTACAAATGATTATGGTAGTAGCAGCGAGCTCACCCGGGGTCAACCAGTACTGCCCACAAGGAAACATGATATCCCACCAGATAGCGACTATGAAGATAGCTTTAAAGGTCTGTGGTTCAAGTGTTTTTCACACAGCAGATACCTTCCAGAAAAACCTAGTTTTTGGCGCTCGAAATAAATTAGAGATAGATGAATGAAAAAAAAAAAAAAAGAAAAGAAAAAAGGATGAGAAAAATGAGTAAATGAAAATACGAATTACACGGAATATGAGATGGAATAATGACGGAAAAAAAAAAAAGATAAATAAATGAAAAACTGAAAGGGATTAAAATGAATAGATACAAAAAGAAAAGGAATAATAGAGAAACGAATTATTGACCAGCTGAAGAAGGCGACGATAACGCCGTTGCTTGAAAAAAAAAAAAAAAAAAGCTATAAATCAGTATAGGTCTGCAATTGATAAGAATGAAAAATAAATGAGTAATTTTTTTTTAAAAATTCAAATTGGAGAGAGTATTTCCTAAAAAAAATGAAAAAAATAAAAAGAAAGAAAAAAAAAATGAACAAATAAGTAAGTAAGGTCAGAGCACAATTGTGGAACAAGGAGGAGAATAATCACCTGCTTTAATGATTTTGTAAATGTTCTTTTACTTTATATATGTATGTGTTTTTGTATTATTGTAAAATTTGAATGCTCGTGTGGCTCTATCGGAGAGAGGAAGGTCTATATCGGATAGAAGGAAAAAAATCTAATGAATAATTACGCATATTCTTGAAAAAAAAAGAGATACTTTGAAAATTTTTACGGGTAAAATTTTTAGAATGATGGTAAGGGAGGAATTGTAGCAATATGACCCTTGTGAGCTAGAACTGCTAATGGAAGGAGGAGGAATATAAATAACAAAGGCTTAAAAAATAGTGATGACCCAAAAGAGGAGAGCGATGGTTTTGACCGTAGCGTGACCCCGAACGAAGAATTGAGGGGCAAGCGGAAGTCGGGTGTTGACCGGAAGTCGGGTGTTGACCGGAAGTCACGTGGTGACGTGGGGGAAGGAAGAAAGGCTTCGTCCCTCTTTTTTGCCGGCGTCCGTCGTGGGGGACAGACCTCATTAGAGCCCAGTAATCTAGTAGTGTTCTCTCTCTCTCGTTCTCTCTGCCTCCCTTCCTCCCTGGTAGAAGCCACTAGACGAGCACGTTAATAAAGGCTGGGAGTTGTGACGACATGTTTCTCGTGTTATGATTTTTTATCGGAGTTTTAGTACCGTGAGTATTACAACGTAACACTACCTCGCTGATTGACTGATACCGACTTTAAGCCGCCCGACGACTTTCTTACTTACTTATATATATATATATATATATATATATATATATATATATATATATATATATATACTGCTTTGGAAATCCACATTCTAAATCATATTAATTTTCTAGCATTAAACACTGGCCACTAGGTGTCATCAGGCAAGATATATGACAATTATATAAATACTATTGTTTGTTAACGTATGCACATAATCTTTCAAACGGGAGAATATGTGCCTGCCTTGAAAAACCGCATTCTGAATCATATAACTTTTCGAACTTTAAACACTGACCACTAGCATCAGTGAGAATTAAAACCATCTCTGTCACCAGGCAAGAAAAATGACTGTCATTATTAGATATTCAAAAGCATTGAATAACATCCTATAGAGTAACATATGTTTGCTTATACGTCCGGTGTTAATAGCAGTAAAGAAGTAAATTAAAACAGCGATGCGTAGAAGTGTAAGCAGTTCATGAATAGCAAACACATGCACGTTTGAATATTGTATATACGAAGTATGTCAGAAAAGTTCCAAGACAGGTGTCACAAAAAAATTATTTCAAATCCAATGTACAAACTACAAGTTATCCCCTTCAAATTATATCTCCCCAGAGTCTAATGCACTTTCCTATCCTTCTCTTCCACGCTTGCATGCACTTCTGGAAGGATTCTTTCGGGATTCTCCATAGCTTTATTCTAGAATCAGACTTCTCAACCGCGGCTGGAGTGAAGTGGAGACGGTCTTTACATCATGGTGTCTCCACTTAACTGCTAACGGACTAAGCTAAATTCAACTTCCGTTCTCACGTTTCCCAGTTTCAGGAATCTGGAATCAACTAAAGGTCATTACCTATCAATAATCGAACACTGCAGATTGTGAATTTCAATGACTTTTTCATTCAAAATCTAACTACATTAATCGTCCAAAAAATACACCTGTTCAACCAGAATCTGTATTGCATAGTCTAAAAGAGGCGGAAAGAAGGATTAAACTCAGATAAAAAAAGATTTCATGTGTTTTAAATAGCAAGCCTCTTAAATTCAACCTCACGTTCCCGGTTAACGCCGGGGGTCCAGCGAGCTTCGGCCGCTGGACTTGTTGAGAATTAAATAATAGCGTCGATCCCAGGGGGCTATCCTCCCAGGCAACACCTGCCCCTTGACTTAAAGGGGCAGGGCTGGGTTTATTATCCAGCGCCTGAGGCGTCCCCCTTGAGGGGGAATGCCGACGGGATCGACGCAATTTTTGTTAGCCCACATAAAAATGAGACCTTTGTGTCAAGCCCATACAAGTGGGGTATGAGGCAAATACCAGCCTCTTAAATTAGTAAACTAGTTCAAATACGTCAGTCGCAATATGAGCGTCCTATCGTACTGTAATGGTTAGCAAGCTATTCTTGCAGTTCCTTACTAGTAAAATAGCGAGTTAGATCCTCACTGGATGCCTTATATCTGGGACCTTGTGTCACATCCTATTCGCGGAGAATGGGTTGGGTAAATACCTAGCTTGGTAGCATTATCACATCTACAGAAAAACATGACAATATGTGAAAAGGAAAGGCATGGAATGCTATTGCCAGGTTATCATTTGATATCTCTGATGAAATAAAACGGGAATTCTTGCAAGCTGTACCCGTATCAATACTAAAATTCTTGAAGAATTAAATCGAATTGAAATAGAAAGAAAGAACAAAAACAAAAAAAGAATAAAAATCCACACTAAATAAAGAGAGAAAAAAGTAAGAATCCACCGAAATCAAAACGGTAAACAATAAAATCCGTCAAATGGAAAAGAAAAAAAGAAGAAAGAAAGAAAGAAAGAAAGAAAGAAAAAGAAAAATCCACATGAGGGAACGAAAGAAATAATAAATCTACATAATAGAAAAGAAAGAAAGAAAGAAAGAAAGAAAGAAAAAAAGAAAAAGAAAAAAACATGAGGGAACGAAAGAAAGAATAAAAATCTACATAATAGAAAGAAAGAAAGAGAAAGAAAGAAAGAAAGAAAAAAAATCTACATGAGGGAACGAAAGAAAGAATAAAATCTACATAATAGAAAGAAAGAAAGAAAGAAAGAAAGAAAGAAAGAAAGAAAGAAAAAGAAAAATCTACATGAGGGAACGAAAGAAAGAATAAAATCTACATAATAGAAAGAAAGAAAGAAAGAAAGAAAGAAAGAAAGAAAGAAAAAGAAAAATCTACATGAGGGAACGAAAGAAAGAACAAAATCTACATAATAGAAAGAAAGAAAGAAAGAAAGAAAGAAAGAAAGAAAGAAAAAGAAAGATCCACATGAGGCAACAAAAGAATGAATAAAATCTACATAATAGCAAGAAAGAAAATTAGAAAGAAAGAAAGAAAGAAAGAAAGAAAGAAAGAAAGAAAGAAAGGTCAGGCATTATTCACAAACGCGATATTTGAAAATAAAAGTTGTCATCTTTCTAAATGTAGATTTTTTAGACTCGTATGGAAGCCGATATGCAGCATAATTATTTTAACAATAAAAGTTTCTCATATAAGAAACTACGGAAAAGCTATTTTAAATTTGTCAGTTTTAGCATTCTAATCTCGTTAAATCTTTGTACAAGTGAATCTAATCTCAGCTTTTCATTCGCTGATAATGCAAACACGTGATCATAATACTCACCCCTTGAATTTTTGGTCTATGAGGCTTTAAAAACGAAGCGGGAAAAAATAAAGAAAGAAAAAAAAAAGAAATCATGCGTTGGTTTGGTTTCTATTTAATGACATATCAACCTTCCTGGGTAATTTAATGCCAAGGCAATCCTTGTAGAATAGTAGTGGTACTATTTAACCCATAGCTAGGGAATGATGTGATCATACCTTTCCCAAGGGTATTAAGTCCAAAAATGAACGCAATAGAGTAACTGGAGTTCGAAATCGCTTACTACGATATCGCAGTCCAGAATTTTAACCATTACGCCACGTGGACTACCACACCGCACGTTCATCTGAGCTTCTTTCAAATCCCACACGAAAGGAAGCAATGCATAACTTGTCAGCGCACCAACTACCACGATACTACCAAACAGAGTGGTATTTTCTAATGTTTGCAATGCTTCGGTCCATATACTAGTAGGTACCAAGATATTTCAAATGTTTTGATTCATCCTATTACCAACATAAACTTTGGAGAACACATTCACCGCCCTGTCAGCTGGGGCGTTAGAATGCACCGACTGCACCTCTGCAAAGGGATAAGACTCCCCCAATGGGGCCACCTGTTGGCCGTGGGTGGCGACCCGTGAGTCCAGGTGGATGAGCAGTTCATGACATGCAATACTCCACTTTGACCCTATCTTGGGCTAGACGGGCGGTCGGAGAAGCCCCCTCCGATCAATCGGCTGGTCACGTCAAGCCCTAGCACCTATATGATTTTCCCAACCCTATTGCCCTCATGGCAAGCCCCAACCCTTTTTATCATATGGGTGCTAGAAGGCGGTGGCTGAGGGTCTATATGTCCTGGGAATGACGTTAAACTCTATCTGATGGTGAGGTTCCAGTTTTGGAGGTTTGGAATGTGGAGCACCCCTTCATCACCATTGCTCCCTGGTCCACTCTGACCCGGAGTGGTAGTACCTGTTAGGGTCCCATCTATGGGTTAAATAGAAAAATGTATTTATAAAAAAATTGTATTATCCATTAAGAATTGATTTATTTCAAAACTTTATCGGCATTAAATGACCCACTGAGGTTGATATGCCGTAAAACAAAACAAACCAAACCAAACCAAGAACACATTCAAATAGAAAGCCAAATCAATGAAAGTTACTATTGAAAAGGCTAAAGTTAATGCGCCTTTGGGGACTGATTTTGAAAGTGGTTTAAAAGTACCATGCTTTGATACCCTTAACAGCACACAGGGGCTTAAAATAAAACTCCTCTTTTCATCCCATTGACAGAAGTAATAAAGAGTGGACATGAATCTCCTTGTAGCACAATTTAGACATACTTATTAAAAGGTGTGTATCACTGTCAGAAGCAATATCGTTAAAGCACAAAGCTTAAAAACTAGGAGACGTTAATGGGCATATGGCTACAATAAGTGATAGGATGAGCATATGTAAATGTCTACTATTAAAATATTTGAAGAGTAACAAAAAAAACATCGGTTATTTCCTAGTTGAGTAACATGAGTGACCCAGAAAAAAACAGAACCCAAATTATTTATTTAGTTTTCCCATTAAACTAACCCTAAACCCCAACCCTAACCTAACGCTAACCCTAACCCTAAACCCTAACACGTGTTGGACTTAAACTTTTAAAAAATAAAATTAAAATTAACTGTTTTATTACAAAATTTGTGGGTTCTGTTTTTTTCTGTGTCACCCTGTAATATTATATTACTCAACTAGGGGGGTAGGGTTAGGGTTAGAGTTTAGGGTTAGGGTTAGGGTTAGAGTTAGGGTTAGGGGTTAGGGTTAGTTTAATGGGAAAATAGATAATTAATTTGAGTTCTGTTTTTTCTGGGTTACCCTGTAATATCATGTTACTCAACTAGGAAGTAACCAAAACATCTGTCCCTCTCCTGTTTAGTTACATTTCCGCTTAAGTGTTATATTAAAGTGTTTTTTGTTTTCTTATATTGATAGAATAATTGTAAAGTTTAGCATATTCTTTTAATGATAACACACTTAATCTATTGAATATGTAAATATATACAGCAAAAAGTTTATAGTGTGGGTAGTGCTACAAATTTTAAAGGATTCTTTCCGATAACTCCAACCTAAAAAGGGGAACCATTCTGAATGAATTTTATAAATTATTTATTTATTTATTGATCAACTAGGAAAAAAGAAGACGAGGTTAGGGTTAGGGTTAGGGTTAGGTTAGTGTTAGGGTTAAAAAAATAATGGGTAGATTAATTAACAGATAAAATTCATTCAGAATGGTTCCCCTTTTTTTAGGTTGGAAATAACCTTTTAAAGACATAAGAGAAATAGCCCTTTGCTTTAACAGTCTGAAAAAATATCTGGAATAATGAAAATGAAAACCATTCCGGGTCGAATCCGGACCCGCAATCCTGAAATCTTGGATTCCCATATTTTAATTTTGCGATTGTTTTCTTGATTTTACGAAATTTTTTTTTTTTTTTTTGGCGACTAATTTTTAGTACAATAAAAATCTATTGTATCCTGGAAATAAATTTGGAAATAATCAAAATTAATTGCAAAATCCATTGAAGGTCACCAATGAAATAGAAATAATTAGTTCTACGGAAAATAAGGATCTATGTACATCAAATTGTCTTTAAGTGGCAGCAGAAGAATTATCATTGAACTTTTAAAAGGTAAGCTTTAAAAAGTATTTAACCTAGAGTTAAGATTTGACACATGTTCACAACTATGATGCATCCAGTGAGGACTGAATTCTAATTTTTTTTCTGAAATTTCGAGATAAACTCCAGAAAAAAATAGAAAAATCCTGTAAAGTAAGCAGAATATACGGTTCAAAAGATGAAAATACATTCAAATGGCTGAGAAAGAAGACATTTTCTAATACGGGAGAAAAAAAAGGAAGATGTAGAAAGAGAGACATTATAACATATTCGTGTGTGTAAGAGGAAGGAGTCCAAAAAAAGGCAAAGATATTTTTTAGATTCTAATTGTGAAGTATAGGCATGCGCAATAAGACTCCTGTCAATCTATTTGGTTGAGAGAGAGAAGGAGAGAGAGAGAGAGAGAGAGAGAGAGAGAAAGAAAGAGAAACAGAGACAGGGTGAGTGAGAGAAAGAGAAAGAGGGGGAGGGAGAGAGAAAGAGAGGGGGAGGGGGAGAGAGATTTGGTTTGGGCATCGCGTGAATAGATACATTTTCGTGAGATTGGATAGCAACTACATTAATGACTACATCAGAAAATCTGACATAAATATTATCCGCAAAGACGTATGATTTAAATAAAAAAATGGAAAGAGAGAGAGAGAGGGGGGGGAGACATAAGTTAAGGATGTGGTTGAAAGATTTATACTGATGGTCTGATAGATAGATGTATAGATAGATAGATATTAACAGACTAGATAGATATGATCAAAGGTAGATCACTCGTTTTTTTTTCTTATAAGCTATTTCGGCGGGGGGGGGGGTAACGTGTCGCTTTTTCGCATTCTGAAGGACGCGGGTTCGATCCTAGGTCAGTCCTACTCGCCAGGCAAAGCCTATCCCGCTTCCTTCGAGAATACGGCAAGTTTTCACGCCCGCCGCTCAACTCGTGTTCTCTGTCACAAAGGGCACACGCACACATACACACGTACACACGCACACGTACACACACTCCCTCTCTCTCTCTCTCTCTCTCTCTCTCTCTCTCTCTCTCTCTCTCTCTCTCTCTCTCTCTCTCTCACACACACACACACACACACACACACACAATCACATATATATATATATATATATATATAGTGGAGGGACGTGGTGTCATGGTTACCGTCGTAGAAAATGCCACCCTGTCGTCTAGGGCGTTATAATGCACCGACTGCACTTCTGCAGAGGGGTATGACTCCACCAAATGGGGCTACCTGTTGGCCATGGGCGGTGAACCTTGATGCTTAAGGACGGAGTCTTGGTGGATGAGCAGTCCATGACCTGCAACACTCCATTTAGACCCTTACTTAGGCTAGACGGGTGGTCGGAGAGGCCCCCTCCAATCAATCGGCTGGTCACGTCAAGCCCTTGCACCTATATGATTGCCCCAACCCTATTGCCCTTATGGAAAGCCCCAACGCCTTTTTATCATATGGGTGCTAGAAGGTGGTGGCCGAGGGTCTACATGTCTTGGGAATGACGTTAAACTCTATCTGATGGTGAGGTTCAAATTTTGGAGGTTTGGGGAATGTGGAGCACCCCTTCATCACCATTGCTCTCAGGTCCACTCTTACTCGGAGTGGTAGTACTTTTTAGGGTCCCATCTATTGGTTAAATAGAAAAATGTATTTATTAAAAAAAAATTAATTTATTTCAAAACTTTATCGGCATTAAATTACCCACTGAGGTTGATATGCCGTAAAACAAAACAAAGCATATATAGAGGAATATATATCCTCTATTTTTACGTATGCTGTAGTAAGCTAAGCTTATTGGTCAATTGTACGCACTTTTCTGATTATTCAGGCGATAGGAGCGAGGGCAAAAAGCATTCATGACTTCCCTTAGACTTCTACGTCAATATATCTTATTATAATGGAGATTGTGGGTTTGTCTGTCTGTAACCGAAACTATATCACCCCTCAAGTCACACATACTTTTGTTATTTACATCACATTCTCCATGATTTTATCTTTAATTTAAACTTCAATTATTAATAAAATTATTTTACATCATTAAGACTGTTGACCATATCTACATACTATTAACATGCAATTGTATTTATATATACAACAGAATGGCGGATTACAGTGTGAATTGGACGGCTAATTTGCATATTGATCTTAAAAATTTGATTTTAATAAATATATGCTTAGTATTATTGATTTCTAATTGTTTGGTTTTATCTTATTGAATATGAGCAAAAATCTTGGGATACATCTTAAAAGAAATCCATTAACAAGAAGAAATAACTGTAAATTTATTCTTTACTTCCTATTTTTACTAAATAGTTAAATTAGGAAAATTTACCAATGATAAACAGGAGTAATGGTAAATGATGGAAGAGTTGGTTTCGAAGTTGTTCTATTTTCAATCATACCCCCCTCTGTTCCAAATCTTTTTATCTGCATACTTATTCAGTTTCATTAGCCTTTCTAATTTAATATGATATTTTATTATATTAAAACTTAAATATTTGTACCCGGAGGGTGCATATATTTGCTAGTTATCATAATGGAGATTGTGTGTTTTTTGTCTGTAACCGAAACTAAATCCTTACTCAAGTCACAATTCCCTTAGTAATTTATATCACATTCTCTAAGAATTTATTTTTATTTAAACCTCAATTATTAATAAAATTGTTTTACATTATTAATACTGAAGACTATATCTACATGCTAATGACATGCAATTGTATTTATTTTGCATATTGATATTAAAAAATCGATTTTAATAAATATGTGCTTAGTATTATTGATTTCTAATTATTTGGCTTTATTTTAATGAATATGAGCAAAAATCTCGGAGATAAATCTTAAAAGAAATCCATTACCTAAAAGAAATAACTAATTCTATTCTTTACTTCCTTTTTTAACTAAATAGTTAAATAAGAAAAATTTAGCAATGAAAGACGGGAGTGATGGAAGAGTAAGTTTTAGTTGTTCTATTTTTCTATTATATCCCAATCTGTTTCAAATCTTTTTATCTACATTCTTATTTAGTTTCATTAGTCTTTATAATTTAATATGATATTTTATTACATTAAAACTTAAATACTTGCACCCGGTTCCATATATTTGCAAGTAATCATGATTATAAAACATATATAATAACTATTCACTAGTTCCATGCTTTGAAGGTTTTCAAAAGTTGGTAGAGTCGCAAAAGTTATTTTCAGTTGTCGACTATGAAAGAACTTTCTTGAAGTCAAAATGGACTGTGCAAGAATTTAAGCAAAATGATTCTGAAAAAGAATTAATGGATTTCTTTGAATTCATTTTCTATTAGAAATCATACGTTCTATCGTCTATTACTATTCAAGATTTCCGGTAAAATAAGCATTTTAGCATTTCTCAGTCTACATACGTCTATATATATATATATATATATATATATGTATATATATATATATATATATATATATATATATATATATATATATATATATATAATAGTAGAAATAAATGTATATGTATATACATATACATCACAAAAGTGGAATATAACTGAGTTCAAAACAAACGAAAAATCTGGTTAGAGTCCCCGCCTTTCAGCTTGACAGTCAGGGTTCGAATCACACACAAAGCAGTCTTCCTGTCTATAGCTCTGCTGATGAGTCCTAGACTGAAATGTACATTCAGGGATTGACTTTTTCTCGATTTGTTTAGCCTTACATTTGAACAGGCATGTCCGCCTAATTTATTAATTATCAATTAATTAATTTTCAAAATTAGGTACGACTTCAATTAAGCACATATTCTTCCAAAAATTGTCGGCTAAAAGCCATATCAAACACATTGTTTGTTTACTTCTCATAAACCAATATATATATATATATATATATAATGTGTGTGTGTGTGTGTATGTGTGTGTGTGTATGTGTGTGTATGTGTGTGTTTGGTGTGTGTGTGTGTTGTGTGTGTGTAAGTGAGAAAAAAGTGAATGTCCGACAAATATGTTGAAAGATAAATAGAAAAGAAAATGTTGTATGGATAAAAATTATTTATTGAAAGTGCCAACACGTGTTTCGACAAATGTTTGTCCTTGTAAACATTGTATTTTATTTCTATATATTCTATTTTATTTTATATTTAGAATATTACCAGTCTAGAAAAAGGAAAACCTCAGAATTCAAACTTGTTAAAAGAAATTGAGCTTATTTCGCATGTTACTAGTGCGGAGGGGTTAGAATATATATATATATATATATATATATGTGTGTGTGTGTGTGTGTGTGTGTGTGTGTGTGTGTGTTAAATTGTTCGATTGCTTTAACACGCCGTGATTTAATTAAAGTATTTTAAATATTTTTATTTTTTTTTTTTCTTCCATATTATTAGATAGATAGATAGACAGACTGACTTCTGAGATAGATAGATAGATAGATAGATAATGAACAGATGAGGTATTTGGATAGACTAAAATGGATAGATATAAAGGTAGACGAATAGATAGAGAGATAGAGATAGATAGATAGATATGAAATGAATATAAATAGATAGATAGATAGACAGACATATAGATATGAAGACAATGAGATAATATATATATATATATATATAGATAGATAGATAGATAGATAGATAGATATGAACAGACAATGACACATGTGGACAGACTAAAATAGATATAAAAGGTAGAAGAATAAATAGATAGATATGAACATAATGAGATAGATAGATAGATAGATAGATAGATAGATATAAACAGACTCAGATAGATAGATAGACAGGTAGATGTGAACAAACTGAGATACATGTGGACAGACTAAAATAGATAGATAGGTATATAGGTAGGAGGATAGATTAGATAGATAGATAGATAGATATAGATAGATAGATAGATGATAGATAGATTGATCGATTTCAACAGAAGATATATAGATAGATTGAATCAGATGAGTGCGAATATCTATCATCACAAAGTATTTAGACAATTCTTTAGTATATATTTTTCCGGATAAATTGCTTAAATGGATATTTTGATGGTCATCTCCAAAATAGAATTGAATGTTTTCTGTAGAAAACACCAAAGATATTAATTAGTTCCTCCATTATTGGCGTTTTTCTTTACAATTCCCATTAACAACAGCTTCTCTCTTCGAATTTCGGAATATTCACCAATTGTTCGGGACATTTCCAAAGTAGAGAAAATCTCTCTTTAATCTTGAAATGACACAGTACTTACATTGATTGATTTGGAAATCTTTCAAAATGTTCATTTCCTTCATGAGGTCGGCCATACTTGTTCGGTCCTACAAGTCGATGTCTGTCCCGCCCACTCATCAAAGCAGCCAATCAGCTTGCCGAACGGTCAACTAATGGGAAGAATGGATATACAATAGTACATATGTCCGTATGATGTTTCTTTGGACAGGCCAAAGTCCAACAATTCGACCGCTCAGATTTTAGCATCATGACAGATTATTAGATCACCTGATTCGTGGTGATCGCAGGATTAGGTGACGTAATAACAACAAAAATTAAGTTAAACAAAAAAGACTATTCTTTCCTTTGTTTTTCTTCTCCACTTCTTGACTCATCGCAGACGACGTCTACTTCCTTCTTCTTCTTCTTCTTCTTCTTCTTCTTCTTCTTCTTCTTCTAAGCCTCTCGATGCTACTATCTCTCTGATCTTGTAACACGCGCTTTTGGCTTCGGTCACACCTGGGCTTCTGCTGGACTATTTATACCCCAGTGTCCACGTGCTTTTAAATCTCATACGGGAATCTAGTTTTAACATACAGGACCTTGGATTAAATCAATCCTCAGCGCGCCGGTCAAGTATCGCCTTTTCGTATTCAGATGGACGCAGGTTCGATCTTAGATCAAAGTCCTACATGCCAGATAAAGTCTAACCCGTTTCCTTCGACAACACTACAAGTCCTCATTTACGCCAATCGATTCGTGTTCTCTGTCAAACTAGATAAACTATTAAATTAATTTTAAAATTGTATTAATACTTTAAATGGAAGAAATATTTGCGAAATTTGTAGTCATTTTTTTAAAAAACATATTTCTCTCGCAAAAAAAAAGTTAACTAAAATGTTACAAATATATAAATACTTAGGATTTTATGTAAAATTTTTGTGCAAAATATTCAAAATAATTATTTGATTAATAAAGTTTTTGTGCAATAGTCTATAATTATTTGATTAATAGATGCAGGCAACATTTTATTTGAGGGGAAGTAAGTTCCATTTCAAATTATTATTTTTTTTACTCCTATAATCAATTTGATGATTTTACTTACTTGTGATACAAACATTTGACATTTAATTTTTAACTCATCCTTTAATCAAATATCTTTCAAACATAAATTTTGACACTGCCCGGAGTTTGTTTTTTTTTTTTTTTTTTTTTTTTTTTTGTTGTTTTTTTTTTTTTTGTTTTTTTTTTTGTGATTAATATTTTAAATGGCAGTTTAAACAAATTGACAAATAAAGTCATCTTTTAAAAATTGTTGCGTAAAATAAATGCTTTTTCGTCATTAAGCTAGACTATATATATATATATATATATATATATATATATATATATATATATATATTATACCCATATTTTTTAGAATTCTTTAAGAATTTAAATATCTTTTCTCTTAAATAAGTTCGTTATGAGTTATTTCCCTTACAAACTGGTCATATTTTTCGAAAAACTATTTTCTTTGTTACATAACAAATTGGCTCTGATGATGATCTTATATAGATTGAAATATTGCAATATTAGCCAATAATACAACAATTAATAAATAACATTTGTGTGTTTTTTCAAATTTCTACTCCGATAAATTATATTTTGTAGATGACCATCAAAATATCCATTTAAGCAATTGATTCTGAATATATATATATATTTATATATATATATATATATATATATATATATATATATAAGAATGGCGTCATTATTTGAATGAAATCTTCGTAAGTTCTTCAACAGACAAACTGTTCAAAATTATTTCCCAGATTAAATCATTGCTATGCTCAGACGGACAAGGTACACCTGAAGAAGGTCTGAGGGTACAACGGCCGAAACGTCGAGTTTTTATATCTTACGAAAAAAATAGGAAAATTATCCGCGTAAATCAAAATAAAACTCGGTTCTAATCGAATTATTTTTCATTCAGGACGGAAACAGGCATAAGGGGCAAGAATGTCCAGGGTGCACTTTATCCAGTAGGGTACAGTTTATTACGGA
>CM042164.1:81262493-81272617 GCA_023376005.1 Doryteuthis pealeii | reverse complement strand
CCGAGAAGATATCCTTATAGAAAGAATGACTTTATTTCAAACTTTTATCGCATTAAATGACCCACTGAGGTTGATATGCAGTAAAACAAAACAAACCAAACCAAACTGCTGATTTTACTTACTTACTTGAATATATCAAATCAATCAGAACTTAAACAAGTGACACGTGCGAGAGCCAATGCTAGCGTTTTACGTATAAGAATTTAACATTAAATGTCACAGAGAGATAGACAGGGTTAAACGTGAAGGAACAAGATTTATGACGATAAATGATACAAGCAGTTTTAATACATATAAAACACATTAATAAATGGGATACAGTGGACAGTGTTCTTAGGGATGTTCATAGTTTAGGTCAGACAAGCGACCGAAGGGAGGTTCAGTTCAACAGTTCACAGCACCGTAAGAGTTTTTAGCCGTAGTTATTTTCACGGCACCGTAAGAGGTTTTAGCCTTAGTTAATTGTATAATAGAAGTTTAGTTTAGTTAATTGGTAGGTTGGAAGAGTAATCCTGCGACAGTCTTTGTGGACTGAAAGTAACAATGGGGAAAGCTTGCCCGATGTTGTATCAATATCAAAAGCTCCACTAATTTATCCTGGGCGGAATGAAGGTAATTATTATCGACCTTCAAGGGTTAATGACAATAATCTCCAATGTCCGAAGTTCCGAGGGAATGGACGAGAATCCTTCAAGGGTTACTATTCTGTCTGTTGTCCTAAAAACATTTAGAAAAAGAGGGTGCATAATGCACTTACATTGTCCGCTAGGGGCAAGCGGTGTAGAACAAGCCGTTGTCCCCTGAGGAGATGAAATGTGAAGAGGTCGGAGTGAGGCATGGTGAGCCCTTTTATAAAGAACATAATGTGACCAAAGTGGTGTTGGTCATCGCTGCCTGCTGGTGCTGGTGTTTGTCGGTGAAACCCGAAGTTTGTCCCTTAAGGGCTATTACCGGTGAAGTCAGAAGCAAGTCCCATATTAAATTTCAATATACGGTAGGATCACAGTTGGGAGAGAGAGCATACTTGATATCATATTGGTTTTCAGAAACAATAACACAAAATCTGTAAATACCAACCAGCAATCAACGTGATTCCTTAACCCCTGGGTATAAAATAACCCCAGACAGGTTGATATGCCGTTAAAATCAATCAATCAGAATTTAATCTTGTGCCAGACTAGGTTCAATGTAGTAGAAATAAGTACACGAGCACAGAAATCTTTTTCTTTTTTTTTTTATGTCCGGTGCAAAAAAAACACAAAAAGTAAACTTTTTTTTTCTCTTGGAAAAGGAAAAAAACGATAATGAAATGTATAAAAAGAAAGAATTAAAAAAATAAAATAAGAAGCAATAAAAAATGGAGAATAAAAGCATTTACTGCCTTTTATTGCTTTAATTGTTGTTTGTTCGTTTGATGAGGAGGAAATTGTTTTGCTTTGATCCTATTGGTTGATTGCTTTTAATCAATGAAGCGATTAGAACGAGGCTAAAGAGAAAAGGTTCGGTAGATCAAAGAGTTTCGAACTGGACCACCTAAAGAAAAACAACTAGGCTTTAAAATCGAAACTATAAACTATATATATATATATAATATGTGTGTGTGTGTGTGTGCGTGTGTGTGTGTGTGTGTGTGTGTCTGTCTGTCTGTCTGTATGTCTGTCTGTGCTGTGTGTGCCTCTGTGTGTGGTGTGTGTGTGTGTGTGTTATGTGTACACGCATGCCTGGATAAACTGAATGGCTCAAATGGCCGATATTTGCATAATTCGGTAAAGGTTTTACCCACTATCCTTAGCTAAAATGTTCCTATCAAGGTGTTTGAAAAAGTATCGAGATTTTTTTGTACTTTTTGACACAACTTGTATTGTGAAAAAAACTAACGTTCCATTCATTGTTCATTTATATCTCTACAGTTTCCATCTCGATACTTTTATGACACACCTATATATATATATATATATATATATATATATATATATATATATATATATATATATAAGGTGTATAAAAAAGTATCGACTTTTTTGTAATTTTGACACACATTGTATTCTGAAAAAGATAAACGTTCCATTCATTGTTCATTTTTGTCTTGGTAAATACACCTTTAAACTCGGCATTTTATGACACACCCAGTGTTCTGAATACCTCTCTACCTCTCTCTCTAACAATAATCTTTAAAAAATGATCTTCATACAATGACTGCTATTTACACAGTAGCATTGCAACCAACAAAGCCTTCATCAGATGATGACTCTGGGTTTAGGCATGGTTTCAGGACTGAAGCATCATTACCACAAACCCAGAGCTCCCCTGCAGTATCTCACGATACCACCAGACTTTGTCGGTTTGATGTCACAAAATAGGACTGCCATATCCACGCTGATGCGGTTAGAGCTTTCTCCTGGATCTTTTTTATATATTTTCTCTTGTTTTGTGGAGAAAGTCCAAGTTTAGACAAAAATGCCCGGGAACTTATTGTTTGTATATGTGATACTATGATTGAAGACGAACATGGTCAGAATAAATAAAATAAATAAATGAATAAGAAAGAGAATAGGTTAAAGCCAGACATACGTAAAAAGGGTGGGTGGTTGTCCTTTCTACAAACACAAAAGATTAGGCCGTAAGGTTTGAGAGGGTTATACGATCACCGTGAAATGGGACCATTTGATGATGATATCTTAAGCATCTAGGTACTAAAAGTAAAAAGGATTTTTATGAGAAAATCTCTTTTGAAAAAAATTGTTCGGAGTATTGAAGACATTAAGTCTGAAAAAATATTTAATTGCTTTAATTTTAAGGGTTAATAAGGACTAGAAGTCTGTGATTCGATTTAAGTACTGGCCATCTGTGTGGTCCGGAGAAGATGGGTGGGGAAGGTGAATTTGACATAAATACAGCTAAACTCCAGTACTAAGGAGTTAGAACTCGGCCCGTTGAGGTGTTAAGATAGGGATAGCCTGTAGCAGCCAGTTGGATAGACAGCGAAGTCTCACACACCCCTTCTTCCATCCACGTCTTGTTTACAAACACTTGTAGTTGTTGTTTGTTTGTTTTTAATCCTTGTGAGCCTGTTTCTGACTCATGCCCTCAAATTGGCCAGCGCAGAGTGTTACAACGTTTGGGGTCTAGACATCGTGCATTGAAGGTGCAGAGCGCAGAACAGGTCGTCTCACATATACCCGCAACATGGGTATGGGTATATAACACTAAGCCTTCCTTTAGCTAAAATGTAATGTTGTAAGATAATAAGTGAGGAGGTCAGTGTATGACGTCAGGGGTTGTTTGACATGTGACGCATGCGTAGATAGTCAGTGGAAATTGAAAAGTGTAGAAATTAAAAATAAATAAATAGAATAAGGAGACGTTGAAGTCACTGAACTTTGCTTCCGATTGGCCGAGCTTCTTACCAACCGTCTCTATTGGTCAAATATTTATCAATATATAACACTCTGAAGAACACTGGGAGAAGCTAGCTTGTAATAGACCTGGCTGGAGAGCCACCATCTACCTGTCTGTGGAAGAATTTGAAAAATTGAAGCGGGCTATTAGAAAGGGTAATTTTCAGCCCAGCAACATTCAAAGTGGAGAAGATCCAACATGTAGGTTATGTGGATGGGTATGTCTCTCCAGGGCTGGCCTGGTGAGTCATCTGAGAAAACACAAGGATAGAGTCTCAAATGCTACTGGCACCTAACTATGATGATAAAAAAAATTTTTAAAAACAGGAAATGGTCTTACTCGAACTCGAGTTGACAGCCATTATTATAACACAAAGAGCCATGTCTACCCTACTATTTACCTCTTGCTGAAGAGAGAATAGTTGGATTCAAACCTTATTAGCGTTATTTGAAAGGCATTAAAGCATTGTTTAGAATCAGAACTCGTGCAGCCAATATACTTGTTACGACAATAACCATTGCCCCACGTGCGCCTCCATACATTCACAAACATACATAGACGCCTACACACAAATACGTAGATGTCGGTGTTTCATCAAATTTTACCGAAACATTTTGTATAACATGACCAAAATCGTAGCACCTAGGATTCACCGAAAGTTTAAGTAAGAGTGATGGAAGTAGGAGGGTTAGGGACAGACACGGTGAGAGAGGGGAAGAACGTGAGAGTGATGGAGTAGGAGCGTTAGAGACAGAGACAGTGAAGAGAGGGGGAAGAGTGTGAGAGACAGAGACAATGAGAGAGGGGGAAGAGCGTGAGAGTGATGGAAGTAGGAGCGTTAGAGACAGAGACAGAGACAGGAGAGAGGGGAAGAGTGTGAGAGACAGAGACAATGAGAGGGGGAAGAGCGTGAGAGTGATGGAAGTAGGAGCGATAGAGACAGAGACAGTGAGAGAGGGCGAAGAGCGTGAGAGTGAAAGAGACAGAGACAGTGAGAGAGGGAGGAAGAGCCTAAGAGTGAAGGAGACAGAGACAGAGAGAAGGCTAAGAGCGTGAGAGTGAAGGAGACAGGACAGAGAGAGGGAGGAAGAGCGTGAGAGTGAGACAGAGACAGTGAGAGAGAGGGAGAAAGAGCGTGAGAGTGAAAGAGACAGAGACAGTGAGAGAGAGAGAGAGAGAGAGAGAGAGGGGGGGAAGAGCGTGAGAGTGAAAGAGAGAGACAGTGAGAGAGGGGAAAGTGCGTGAGAGTGAAAGAGACAGAGACAGGGATAGAGGGGGCGAAGAGCGTGAGAGTGAAGGAGACAGAGAGAGAGAGAGAGAGAGAGAGAGGAAGAGCGTGAGAGTGAAAGAGACAGAGAGAGGGAGGAAGAGCGTGAGAGTGAAGAGACAGAGACAGTGAGAGAGGGAAGTGCGTGAGAGTGAAAGAGACAGAGACACGAAGAGCGTGAGAGTGAAGGAGACAGAGAGAGAGAGAGAGAGAGAGAGAGAGGAAGAGCGTGAGAGTGAAAGAAACAGAGTGAAAGAGAGAGGCAGAAAGAGCGGAGAGTGAAAGAGACAGAGAACAGTGAGAGTGAAAGAGAGAGACAGTGAGAGAGGGAGGAAGAGCGTGAAGTGAAAGAGAGAAATTGTGTGTTTTTGCGCATGCGTATAATTGAAAGCAACACATAGGAAATGTGCATCTGAAAAAAAAAATGTTGACAGATGTCAGGACGATATCTTTGTCCAAGATCCCAAACATTCGCTTTTCTATCCACGTCAACTGGAATTACAATTTCGTAATCCTTCTGCCAAAACCTTGGATCACATAGCGTCTTATTTCTCTTCTCTTTTCTTTACCATTTTTTAAAGCCACAGAAACAGATTTTTTTTTCCTCTAAGAGGATTGAAACATATTCGATGCCAGGGGAATTTAGAATAAAATATTAGATAAAATAAAAAATATATACAATTGTATACAACGAAAAATCGTACCTTTCATTCTGTTGTTTTTTTTTTACTTTCTCATACGGTTGACAAATAAATTCTTCAATTAGTGGCCTTGTCAAGGTTCCTTCACGGATAGGAATTCACAGACTCAGCTATTTGAGATGTTACTAGAATCTAATTCTAAAACACTTAGAAAGGTTTGAATCTAACATTTGAAATTTCATTTTTTTTAAATATTCTAAACATTAAGAAATTCCATTTTGGACAAACACACATGAACACACACACACACACACAGACTTACACATACACACATGCCGAGAATTTCAAGGAAGAATACAATAGAATGGACAGAACTTAGCGGCAAGCTAACACCTTCGGACCTTCATAAATCTTCTGACGAAGAGATCTTTATCTCGAAATATTAAGAATTAATCAAAGGTAAACTAACCTTATAGTTACCTTATTTTTCTTTACGCCTGTATTGTGATAGCCTTCAAAACGAACCACCAAACTAAATTCCATTTTTGTTAAAACTAGGTGATCCAAAAGTTTTGCAATATTCTAGCACGTGCTAGTTCACGGTGCGTATACCACGTGACCGAAGCAGTCGATTCAGTAAAGAGGTACCCGCTGCGGTTGATAGTATCGTGGTAGTTATTGCTTCAATCCGTGTATGATTTGAAAGTCGCGTTGATGCTCACGAAACGTAGTCTAATTCGTAATTTATACATTACAAGTTCGAACTGGGCTATGAATGTTACATTATTAGGGGACCTTGGATAATTAAGGTTCGTAAAAGAATCAGTTTTAGTAAAAAAAATTAGTCGTGATGGAAGAAGAAGAAAAGAAAATTTTGGAAAAATATTTTGAAAAAAAAATTTATTTGGAATGCGTTT
Source organism: Doryteuthis pealeii (assembly GCA_023376005.1). Classification (NCBI taxonomy): domain Eukaryota; kingdom Metazoa; phylum Mollusca; class Cephalopoda; order Myopsida; family Loliginidae; genus Doryteuthis; species Doryteuthis pealeii. The sequence goes on along the minus strand of CM042164.1, from coordinate 81,266,393 downwards.
TGTTTTGAATGTTTGTTGAAATTCCGTCAGATAATTTGAATAAAAATATAAAAGGTACGAAGGGTTAAAATATCTTCCCAGCGTAAAAAGTTGGTTAGGTTAACTAAAAATATAAATAAAAAGGCTTAACTATTGTTGAGTATCTGGCCGCCATCCTTGGTTCCAGATGTAGTAAATAAGTAAGCAAGCCAATAAAAATCCGGTGTTATAGTATTCTTTGTAAGTTCGACGTCCAAGATAATCCAAATAGCAATGAGCCAAGGTTAAGAATCAGACTAGTATAAATACAACAACAGCAGCAGCAGCACTGCCAGTGATTGGACAATAGGAATCTCTCCCAGGTCACGTGCCCATAGGTGAGTCTACTAATAGAAGTGACCATTTGCCCCATGCTTTATATTCAAAACTTCCAATCCTTTCATTGGGGCTTATATTTGTATATATGAATCATCTTCCCCCCTCCCTCAAAATATGTAAATATGGGTTAAGTGTAGGACTGTCATAGAGTGAATGGAATGTTTTGGTGACTTTTGTGTGAATGAGTTTTATGGTGAATGGAAAATTGTTGAATGAATCGGTCACGAATGGGAATAGTTAAGTTAAAATTTATGTTTATGTATATATATGTTTATATTCATAATAAATAATTATATTCAAAAATTCCAACAACTATGAGCCTAACTCTGGTCGTTAGACCATTCAAGAAATATCTGAAATTTAAATGAAAAATAGAAAATGGTCAAATAAGCATAGACTACACAGAACATTTATGGATTAAATAGAAAACTGGTACCATGAATTTGATTTTCACTTGTGTTATATCGTTGAGGTGTTAAAAGATACATAGAGAAATAGTGTGCTTGGGATATATTTTATTCAGCACTTGTATCTGGTGCTAACAGATACTTATTACATAAAAACAAGAAGTAGAACAATTCACAAAAAAAAACTTACAAGAATGAGGAGGGTCAAATGTGTGTAGTCAAACGCAATGATTTTATCCGAACATAATTTTCCATTTTTATTACTGCTACGTCGACTATTATAAGGTTATGTGCCAGTCCATCCTGTAGAGGTGTTAACTCCTCTACAACAACTTGTCTCAGTGTTAGAGCAATTCATGCTGAACTCGCTGAAGACATCACTTCTACAGCATTTCTTCAAGCATTGATAAGGTTCACTAACATACACGGAATACCTTTGCACATTTATAGCGACAATGCAAGATCATTTAGCATTACTCTGGGAGTATATCCCATACTATTGGAAATTCCATAACCAATTATCTCCCCCTGCCGCAAGGGGGCGGGTCGCCAACATCGTATGTTGGTGCCAAAAACCAAAAACTTCACTTATCGAAAAGCAGTATTGGAGGAGAGACGTAAAACACCAAGCTCTCATTACCAAGACCAACAGGGCCCACTTATCACAGAACTCTACAACCAGTTGACTTCTAAGGCATTGTATCAGCCTACGTTAAAAGGAGGTACAACAGCACACTTACTGAAGGACGAGAAACTACCGAGACGAAGCTTCTTGTCAACATTTCCTACCGACGAAAAGAATACCCTGTTATCACCATTACTCCAAGCAAATTACTAACTCAGATAAGTCTTGTAGCAAATACGATTTGCAACAATTTTATGTAATTTTTGTCAATACAAAGTGTCTGCATTTACTTTCGTGTTTGTTCCTTCTTTGTCCGACAATTTGCCTACAACCACGGAGAAATAAGAGCTCCTTCGAAAACCGTAAATACTCTTAATACTTGATACTCCATACTTGCGATCTTGTGTCCTAGCCCGGCGACCGGTTTGGGTAAATTCCTACACAAAAATTTTAATATGACTATACAATAAACATACATAGAATCGGGTGGTGTAATGGCTAAAGTCATGGGAAATGGATTCGTCGCCCCGAGTTCAAATCCTGGATGTGGTGATTGCATTTCACTTAGCGCTAATACCCTTAGGAAAGGTATGAATCCTATTCTCCCTCCAGCTATGGATAAATAGTAGGGTAGACTGGGCTCTTTAACTTTGGTTAGGTAACCGGTCTAGGGGAAGGAAAACTCTGAATTCAAACCTGTTGAACTCCACTTAATAAATTGACCTTGTATCAAATCCTACTCGTGCAGAGGGGTTGTTAAATATATATATACAATGAACATACAATTAACACGATTCCCTAATATTTTTGTTTCAAACCAAGACGGATTGACATGCCGTTAAAATCAATGAATTAATCTATCAATTACGAAAATTGTCTATTTCTTCCACCTTAAGAAACTGATTAACCTTTAAACCGTTCTCCAGGAGACTTGTTTTTTTGCTGGGCACCCCACTTTAAACCGACTTCGGGACAAATACCAATACCATTGGTAGGTTGGCTGACTACCTAAGCGACAGCAGGTATTTGTAAACAACCTGTGTCCTTTGTTTACCAAAAAGGACTTGATTCCGCATTAAATGAATATGAATATTATGAAAGAGTTTTGATATGCCATAAAAATAAAACAACAGTTTCCTGGGTATGACGTAAAACTACATCACGTGGAGGGATCCCAGTTCTGGAGCGCTGGAAAGTGTGGAGTAGGGTAGGTCAATTTTTTACTTTTTTTAAAAATACCAAATAACATGAGCCACCGAAAGTTGTGTATTGATCTAATAAATACTGATACCAAACATTAGATCTTGCACTTCTACCAATTTTAGAGAAATGGCATCACAGGTCGTAAATAAAAATGCACTGAAAAATCTTTGATTTTACAACTGTAATGTGTCTACTGCTGCACTGCAGATGTACAGACTGTTAAGTTTTTAAATGCCATCCTTGGCCAGTTGAAAAGGGCTTAAAGTAAGTAAGTCCTGAGTTATAGAATCCTTTGGTAAGCGAATAAGTCCTATTCTGCGTATAAGTCCCATCCTGCGTATTGTTAAAGGTCCAGTGATTTAATCCTATGTCCGTCATCCACGAAAGTCGAAGTAGTTATGGCCATTATTATCGGTTTAAGTATTGTATCAGCAGCAGAGTACTGCCAGCGATTGGCCAAGCGTTTGATCACATGGTTCTCGCCGAGTCTATAAGTAGGAGTAGGCTTTTATCACACACCTTATATGCTGAAAATCTCACCCACCCCCTATTTTGGTATATAAGGTGGGCTGTTCCATTCAGAAACATTAAATCATTATTTCATTCAGAAATATTAAAATTATTTTTGTTTTATTTTATTACTGCTAATCCTATTTTTATTAATTAATCCTATTTTTATTGATATTATTATTATATTTTTGTTATTCATAATCTAATTCTTAACCTTATCATTACTGTCAATATTATTGTTAATATTAGTATTGTCCCTTTTTGTTTTTCTTTTTTTGTGTGTTTTTTTTTTGTGTGTGTGTTAATTAGAAAAATACAATACAATACAATGCAATACAAGTTAGTCAGTTAGTATTTGGTTGGACAAGTTTAATGTCATTCCCTAATTGCCTTTGCCAAGGGGTTTAATCTCAACACAGACCACTGCGACACGTAATGCAAGGCAACACGTAATGCAAACGTATACAAGTAGGGCACAACGGTTTGCTTACCAAAACAAACTTCTTCCACTCTTCAGTTAGGAGGCAGCGGCGATGACTACTATTTTCAGGGGATATCTCTATAGTGGTCAGAGGAGAGGAAGGTCAGTGAACACGCGTCGTCGTCATGGGTCAGTTGACTTAAGTCAACAGATTATCTTTCTGTTCCTCGTCTTGGCTTGGGGTCAAACTGCTTACTTTTTGTTTACACCTAACAGCTGGACCATTACATTCATTCACAATCCTCACAGATCGACGAAGTATAGTACACAGGAATTTCTTTCTTTTAAAATTTATTTCCCCAGAAAAGATATTCAAG
>CM042164.1:81254993-81257493 GCA_023376005.1 Doryteuthis pealeii | reverse complement strand
TGTGATAATTTTTTTTGTAATTCTGTAATTAGTCTTTCTCTCTTTTTTACTTTCTATCTCTCTCTCTCTCTCTCTCTCTCTCTCTCTCTCTCTCTCTCTCTCTCTCTCTCTCTCTTTCACTTTCACTCATTCTCCCTCTCTCACACACACACACACACTCCTTCTTCCTCTCCCCCTTCTCTCTCTTTATCCCTTACCCCCTCTCTCTCTCTCTCTCTCTTTCTCTCTCTCTCTCATTATATATATGTGTGTGTGAGAGAGTGAGAGAGAGAGAGAGAGAGAGAGAGCACCTGTTGGTTCAATATAATGTTATTTTCGTCTTGTCTTTGTATTATTATTATTTAATTTCTTTTGAGTTGTTTAATACCAGCTCTAACTGGTGGTTTTTCACTGAAGTTTGAGTGACAACAAGTCTCTTCAGGTTCAGTCGGATTCGAAGGTTTTGTGTTCCGACTCCACAGCCCCAGTTCTCCCAGCGTCTTTTCCAAGTTCCTTGTTCCGGGGGCTCCAACTAAGACTCGTATGACTGTCACTTTCATGTTCCATAACTTTTTATTTGCTCTTTGGCAAGGTCCTGATAAGGTCCAATAGATGCCACAGCTACACTACCTCTTTAGCTATTATGTTATCAAGCTGAGTCCATTTCTTCAAGTGAGTGACGATAAACTATCTAATTTTATTCGCACTTCCTTTAGATATTAGTTATATTACTTGTATATAGAAGCCAGTTTAGCTCAGTCGGTAGAGCATTGGCTTAGGAATCGCAAAGCTCCTGGTTCGATATTCAGCGTATGAGTAGCTTAAATTGGATAATCTGATCTGTGCGGTAAAGTAGGGAGCTGACCGTAAGTGTGGCACTCTACCTCAGCAAAAACAATCTCCCTGGTCTAATGGTAGCAAAAAGGGGATAGACTCCCTCGCTGTCCGGCTAATACTGACAATAGTTGTTAAGTATCTGGCCGCCATCCTTGGCTAGTTGTAAAGAACTGAAAGTAAATAAGTCCTGAACTATAGAATCATTTGGTAAGTGAATAAGTCCTAAGTTTTGGAATCCTACGTAATGTAAAAGGTCCAGTGATGTAATCCTATGATCCGTCGTCCACGAAGGTTTGAAGAAATATGTGCAGGTATGGCCAGAACAGCCAGTATAAATAATAATATCAGCAGCAGAATACTGCCAGTGGTTGGTCAATAGGTTGGTCACATGGTTATCAGCGAGTCTATAAGTAGAAGTGAACATCAAGCACACGCCTTATAACCCAAAAATTCCAACACTCCGCTAACTTTACTTACTTACTTACTTGTATATATTTACCAACCCCTCCGCACGATCAGGATGCGACACAAGGTCATTTTAAGTGCATTTTTTCAGGTTTGAATTCAGAATTTCTTCTCCTAGACCGGTTGTTATACCAAGGTTAAAGAACCCAGTCTCTTCTAATATTTACCTCTAGCTGGTGGGAAAATAGTCTAACACACACCTTTTCCCAGGTATTACAGCGCTAAACAGCTGTAACGTATTGGGTTCTAATTAGCGATACGTAACGTTGTGGCTTTTCGTTTTCACGATACCGATTAGGAATATTTAACGTAGCGGTACCAATTCGTATTTAACGTACGTACGGAGTTTCGTTTGTTTACATACACAGATCTAGCTGTAGCAGTCAGTCTTAGCTAGCCCCAAAGTCCTTCTCCCACTTCTTTTGGTCAAGGGAAAGGTATCACGTTCCACGGCCGCGTGCTCCTCGTTACGGCCAATTTGACGTGTTGACAAGTTTACACTTTAATGACTTTCATTCATGAGTACGATTTCTTTGCGATAGTGACTTTTACTATCTTGTTTGCATCGTGAGTCCATTCATAAAGATATTTCTTTCGTTGTAAATAGAGCAGACTAATAACACCAGGTTTTACTTCTCAGAAGTTTATTATGTTTCAAACTTCCTATCTTTTGAGAGAGAGAGAGACCCTAATAATCTCTGTCTTAGCAAGAGGTGTATTTTAACTGGATTCAACTTCGAGTTTTTAGTCCTTAGTAAACTTCTCGGTGAACAACAAGCTTTTCTTAGCCTTTCCTTATCGTCCTTAGCGACAACAGCTTAACTCCGTACGATTTCTGCCCGACTCTCCTTCTCGGATCGCAGACCCTAACTCTGCTCTGCTCGCGGACTCTAACTCCAACTCCAACTCCAACTGACTCCAAATCCAACTGACTTTCTGTGATTCTATTCGCGGGTCTTAAATAGTATTTCTAAAATCTTCTAGACGATTCCTTCTCTAGAACGTTCGACTTCTTTCGATTCGTTCCAATCTCACTGGTCAACCAGCGTTCACTAACCTAAACATCAAAGGCTTCTTGGAGTCCAAAAGACTGTTTTTTCCTTAATCCTAGACTTATCGTCTGCTTTTTCTCGTTAAAAAGATGTTATCTATCCTAACTACTTTTTCGGTGATTCCACAAAGACCACCCAGTAATCTAAGATAGTCGGTAGTACATTTT
>CM042164.1:81234993-81249993 GCA_023376005.1 Doryteuthis pealeii | reverse complement strand
TAACAAAAATTACGTCACTGCTTACGTCACATTACCCAAAATCGTCATAACAGAATAAATACACTCAAAATTTGAACATGCAACATTAGACAGTCCTCATTGTTTTTTAAAACAAGTTTTAATAGATACATCCCCAGTATCATATATTTATATATAGTTTGTTTTATTTTAATACATATTTAAAGTTTACATTTCAAATTGTTTTATTTTTTAATCCTTTAATGAATTTGATGATTTTACTTACTTAGGGTACAAACTCGCTGACATTGAATTTTTTACTCCCACCCCTCAGGCAATATGTTTCAAAAATGTATTTTTACATCGCCCGGAGTGTGTTTTTTATTTTGTACTAATTTATTTAATTATATCTATTTATTTCCACAAACACGGAAACGGTTTCAATCTCTGACTAAAAAGTACATTGTTCGATTAAAAATAATCTGCCTTTTAGTAACCTAAATATATACATAATAATAAAGTAAGCCTAATGAGTTAGAGAATATCTACCTAGGTTTCTCCTAGAGGATCATCAGGATAATTCTCACTTTAGCATATCTAACTATTTATTTCCATAACCCAGCCCAAGATTCTGCCGCGGAGAAGATGCTGACTCAGAGTGGCTACAATAGTGTCCGCGCTTCTCAGAAATCGGGTCGCATTGACTAAACTAACACTTATTCTCACGGCTGTACCGGTTGATCATTTAAGATCATGGTCATGCCAATCATAATCCCAACGGCTATGGAAAATTCCCCACCTCGGATTCTAAATTTAAGGAACTTTGATATTCTAAATATTCTAACTACAGGTAAGCACATAATTTATAAGCTGCTCATAATTCTTTTAACACTAAGTCTTTTAAACTGTATCATAAAGAATAGTTACAATTGTTATAGTTAATAGTTATAATTGTTTACTAACAATAATCCCTAGTTCCTTAAAACCATATAACTGTACGCAAATAAATAACTATTACTAATTAGAAATTGACAGAACCTATGGATATACAACAGCTTGATAATTTAATTATTACAACGTTATGATATGTTACTTAAGAGCTACTGCGAATAATTCAATATCTGTTGTTGGCATCCTTCCGTCTACTGAAGACGATGGCGTAGTGTCCATTCTTTTTATCTGCAACTGCGAGAGTGGCTGAACAGACCAATTTTTGAATGGCAATCTCTAGAGCAGTGACTGCAAACAAACAGTGATGCTTGCTGCAGTTGCTGTTGTCTCTCCTTCCTTTTGGCTCTCTTTTCCGTGGCGGCTTCTTTCCTCTCTTTTTCTATCCTTTTTGTTCCCTTTTCTGGCCAATTTTGAATGGCAATCTCTGGAGCAGTGACTGCAAACAAACAGTGATGCTTGCTGAGTTGCTGTTGTCTCTCCTTCCTTTTGGCTCTCTTTTCCGCGGCGGCTTCTTTCCTCTCTTTTTCACTCCTTTTTGTTCCCTTTCTGACGAGGAGTCGCCGGTTCGCACGGTCTTCTGCTCAAGCCTCCCATGTGTTGGTGTTAATGTGGCATGTCTTCAAATTTCTCTAACAGACATCTTTAAAGCGCAGACATGGTCTCCCTAACTGTCGCTAATTCGCCATACAGTAGGTCTTTGGGGATGCGGCCTTTGTCCATCCTCTTGGCGTGGCCAAGCCAATTCAATATCCAAAAAGTATAATAATCTTGATTCATCTCTCTCACACTTTCTTCTTTCTTTCTTTTCATTTTTTCATAATGTTTGATTAAAACAGATTAGCACACTCACCCTCTCTCTATTATGGCGATTCAGACCACGAATGGTGACAGATAAGTCAAAAGAATAAAACGAACACAAACTTAGAATGGGAATAGACATGTATTACTGGCATACATAACAATGGTTGCAAACTTGATTTGTCTGCGGAATGTTTTACATATAATAAACCACTTAGCTGAAATCCTGAGGCAGGGGAATTATTGAAGTCCCTTGATACAGCTACTCTGGTCGTTCAAAAAGATATGAAAGGTCCTTTTTGACATCTGACTCCGGTGCTGGTCGGTCAGAAAGAGGAGAAAGAATTTGCCTCTTTGGCTTTGCCGCCAAAGTATACTGGTCCGTGATTGGTTGGTTCGATAGAGAAGCTCGTAGACAAGGATGATAACCCATACCTCAGATTTCTTTATACTATCTTTCCTCTTTCTTAATTTCTTTCTTCTTTTATTCTTTCTGTACTCATAAGAAATAAGAATTCGGCAGATAAACAAGAGCAGATAATCAAGATTTACATTTTTGCATTTCATCTTGAACGATTTGGATGGTCACATTTTTAACCAGAGGGTGTTGCAAGAGGATAACGGTCGGAAGATTAAGGAATAAACGTATTAATGAGTATATAATTACTTGAAAATATTATTAATGTTAGACAGGAATACATGAATCCATACAACTGTGTGCAAATTATTTGTATTAGACGGGAATAATTTGAATTGGGCGCAAAACATTCCCTTAAAAAACAACACAAAATGTTTATATGAACGTGTAATGTACGCGATTCCCAAACCTCTTGACATAAAATAACCATAGTCAGATTGACATGCCTTTAGAATGAGGGTGATAATTCTTGTTATTTACCATGTTCTATATTAGACAGGAATACTTTGAATTGGGTGCAAAATATAGCCTTAAAAAATAACTACACACAACATGTTTATATGAACGTGCCATGTACGCAATTCCCAAACCTCTAAGCATAAAATAACCCTACACAGATTGACATGCCCTTGGAATGAGGGTGATACTTCTTGTTTTATACAGTGTTCTGTATTAGACAGAAATACTTTAAACTAGGTTCAAAAATACTCTTAAAAACAACTATACACAAAATGTATATATATATATATACCAACCCCTCCGCACGAGCAGAATGTGACATTTGGTCAATTTCTTAAGCGGAATTCAACTGGTTTGAATTTAGAGTTTTCCTTCTCCTAGACCGGTTACCTATCCAAAGTTAAAGAGCCTAGTCTGCCCTACTATTTACCCATAGCTGGAGAGAGAGTAGGATTCATACCTTTCCCAAGGGTATTGGCGCTAAGTGAAATTCAATTACCACGTCCAGTATTTGAACTCGGGGCGAAGAGTCGATTTCCCATGACTTTAACCATTACACCACGCGCTACACAAAATGTATATATGAACGCGATTCCCAAACCTCCAAGCATAAAATAAACCTTGATAGATTGGCATGCCTTTAGAATGAGGCTGATAATTCTTGTTATTTACAGTGTCCTGGTCACTCTGACCAGCTGTGATTTGACTGCTAAGAGGATTAAGTTTTTAGCTGACAACGAGGAACGTGTTAGAATCACACGGGACTGATTAAAGTCAGTTTTGATGTAAGACGAAAAAAAAATGTTTGTTTTCAAAACAGCAAGGTGGGAATTCGCTTCCAAAATTTCTTTACGGAGTATTTTAATTGACTCACACTCTATGAAACAGTTTAATTGACTCACACTCTATGAAACAGTTTATCAAGAAGCTGGAAAAGGGGAATAAATTCATTATTAAAAACGTTTTCTATTCGCTAAAGATCATTCGATATTTTAAGTTGAACAAAATTTGGACCATATGACCTTTAGGCACCCCTTTTGCAATCTCGATTCATAAGAACATTTTTTCATTTACACCGTCAAAATTCGGTTGTTTGTTAGGGTTAGGTTAGAGGTTAGGGTTAGGGTTAGGGATTAGTTTTATAATTTAAAAAAAAAACTGTAGAAATCGTCTGTTAACAAACAACCGGATTTTGACGGTGTAAATAAAAAAAATGTCCTTATGAATGGAGATCGCAAAAGGGGTGCCTAAAGGTCATATGGTCCAAAACTGTGCTATTCTAAAAAGACCCCAAATCCTGTCGAACTGGAAATTGTTGTATAATCTATAAATAAGAATATTTCATCACTATGAACTCACAAGCGATAATTTAGTTATATTTTATCAAGTATTCCTATCAGATACTAATGATCTTTGCACAATTATATGGATATAAGAGTTCAGAGAGAGGGGGACAGAGAGAGAGAGAGAGAACAGAGAGAAGAAATGAAAAAAAAAACCAAGATTTTTCGTTGTTGTCTCATTTGTCAGAGTGAGATGATGTCTAGGAGATAGAGAAAGATAGATAGATAGATAGATAGAGAGAGAGAGGGGGGGGAGGGGGAAAGAAAGGAGAAAGGAAATAAAGGAAAACTAAAAGAAAACAACAAAGAGAGGAAACAAAGAATAGCAGAAAAAAAGAAGAGAAGAGAAAAAAATTGGGAAGAAAGAAAAGAATAAAGAATTGAAGATAGATATGAAAATAGCTAGCGAATTTCTTCCATATTATTAGATAGATAGATAGATAGATAGATAGATAGATAGATAGATAGATAGATAGATAGATGGGCAGACTGACTGCTGAGATAGATAGATATATATTAACAGACTGAGGTAGATTAGGATAGACTAAAATAGATAGATATAATAGTAGAAGAATAGATAGATAGATAGATAGATAGATAGATAGATATGAACACAATGAGATAGATAGATATATAGATATATAGATAGATAGATAAATAGATAGATAGATATGAACATAATGAGATAGATAGATAGATAGATAGATAGATAGATCGATTGAGAGACATCAATCTATACATATATAAAGGACAGTTGTGTGAGGAAACTATAAAACAATTAGAATATAAAACAATTAACGACAAAGTAAATATCACACTAAATATCACCAGGGCTTGGTTTTTGAGCCAAAATAATAGAGATTTGATTTATATTCGTGAAGATAATTAAAGAATAAAATTTAAATGATAACAGTATGGATTTTTTTTTCATTTAATATTTTAGATAGTAGATATTAACATTTCTTTTCAGAGTAGCTGGATTAATGCAAGGTCTATTTTACATGAGGATTTTAATGGGGCATCCGATACAACTCATGATTGAGTAATAAGGGATCAGCGGGACTAACTTTTTTTAAAATCCCCCTCTACCCTGGCGATGCTGAGTAGCCGCTTCTAGTACGTATATAAAGGACAGTTGTGTGTATCTGTATGTCCGGATGAAACTTCGAAAATAAAACACTTAACGACAAAGTAAATATATATATACACATTAAGTATCACCAAGGCTTGGTTTTTGAGTAAAAATAATGAAGATTTGATTAATATTTGGAAGATATTTAAAAATTCAAATTTGAAAAGTAACAGAAAGGAAAATCATTAGCATGTGATTTTGTTTATCTTTTTCTTTTTTCTTTTTTTTTTTTTTTTTTTTTTTTTTTCGCTTTGAAATAGAATATTGATTGATTGATTGAATAAATTGCATCATTTATACATTTTTTTTTTAATTGTAAATAATTGAATGGAAATTTCTTACTATATTGTTATATATTTCCGTGGGGATTTTTATAGAGCGAGCAGCGAGGACCTCACTCAGTATAAGTAATAATGGATCTGCGAGACTAACTTTTAAAAATTCCCCATCTACCCAGGCGACGCCGGGTAGCCACTTCTAGTATAGATATATACAAGCTGGGAAAAGTAGATAGATACATAAATAGATAGATATTAATAGACTGTATTAGTTGGTTGGTTGGTTGGTTGGTTGGTTAGTTTTTACGGCATGTCAACCATTATTGGGTTATTTTATGCGAAATGCGTTTTGTTTTATTTATTCTTGATGGATTCTTTAATTCAGTTTTTATACCCATTTTTAAACTCATTTTTTCTATTTAACCCATACATGGGACCCTAGCCGGAAGTACCACTCCAGACTGTACTATAGATAGATAGATAGATAGATAGATAGATAAATAGATAGAAATAAACAACTATGATATATGTATAGATTGGTTGATATAATTTTTTACAAAGAATTATTATTAGTTACTTGGAACCATATAAGTGTGTGCATACAAATGAAATTATTATTTGTATTAGATGGGAATACTTTAAACCACACAACGATGGGCAAATTATATAGATGGTTACATGGACTATATACATACATTCAATCAGTACTTATAAGCGTCAAACTGGGGGTCTCGTCGGGGTGTAATGGTTAGCAAGCTAGTCTCACAGATCTAATACTATTAAATAGTCAGTTCGATCCTCACTAGAGGCCACATACTTATGATCTAGTGCCACATCTTACCCGGGTTGGGTAAATTCCTACCGTCAAACGTGTTAATTATGGTCTCGATAATACTGATCTGCGATATTTTTTTCTTATATATATATATATATTATATATATATATATATATATATATATATATACGTGTTTATATATACAGACACGTATTTCGGTGTTTCACACCTCTTAAGTGTGGCTAGACACAACAAGTATCCCTGGCTAGGAGCGAACTCCGACTGACTATCTACCATCCTGATTTCTTAACCTTTCGGTCCTACTTTGACAGCTGCTGTAATGGGGCTGGTGTTTAAACTATTAAATACATAGGTTTGTTTATATATTTTATGATCATAGAGAGATCTAGTCTGCAGGCAAACGAACATTACTTATATGCTTGGTAGTGAAAGTTAATTTAAATCACCCCTTGGAGAGCTCATACCAAATTTATGATGTTGTTTGTCTACCTTGATTTATTCTTAATATTTCGAATATTATGAATATCAAAAATAAATCAAGGTTAACAAACAACATCATAATTATCTCATTTTTCTTTACACTTGCATCGTGATAGCCTTCAAAACCATCCAACAAATCAATATAAACACAATGCTTCAAGCAAATAATAAAGCTCTTTCATATATATATATATATATATATATTCACCGAAATGCATAAAAAACTAAGCCTATTATTTTTTCAAAGATGTTTATACTTCCCAGATTCAAACATTAAAAATCCTTCTTTTCAAATTTTCAGAACAAAAACAGTTAAAATATTTTTATATTATTTTTCAAACCAGAAAACGTTTTTGAGTTTGTTTGTTTTTTTTAAGGTTCCATTTTATGACGTAATCAATTTCGAATATTCCTCCTGTATTATCCGCAATTCTTTTAAAATCAAAACACTCTGCTTTGATGAAGACGGTCTCTTTACGGATGTTTTTCTATTACTATTTTATCTTATATCTAAAATAATTTCAAATAAAAATTCCTGTCGAAATACGTGTCAGCATATAATAAATTTCATTCATACCAATATTTATATTTTTTTCCATTTATCTTTTCAACACAGACACACACACACACACACACACACACACAGAACATGATTAAATTATTATTTATACAGGCAATTATAATGCATCGCATAAAATTCGATAATTATAGAAAATAATCTTGACAAATGAATCCCAGCAAAGGATTGCTCGCTATGTAGAACACCGTGACTGTTTGACTATATTTGTGATGACTTATACGGTGTTCTGCATGCCATCCTTTGATTCACTTGTCAAGATTATTTTCAGGTACATGCATTATAATTGTGCATATATATATATATATATATATATATATATATATATCCGTTGCAGGCCTACCGTCAACGCGTTAATACTCATCCTGTTTGAATAAGAGAATTCGTCTAGTTCGAACTTGGAATATGTCTTCTTTTTTCAAAAACTGTTACAATAAGAGATACATGATTCGGTGACCGAGATAAGTGTGGCGGAAGTGCTCCTATTTGAAACTACCACATAATTTTTGCAACATCAAGGTTTTCGTTTTAAATTCATATCACAGGACTTAAATAAAATTTAAAAAATCAATAAAAAAAATCTTTTTTCAAATGCCTTTAAAGTAATAAATAATTCATCATTCGCATCTGATGAGTCGGGAGAGTTAGACACTTTGTCTAAGCTCCCTGAAATAGACTATAATGCAAAATCTCTAAGTCTTTTGTTATTTCTTTACTTATAAATTTGCTCTGTGACTCTAACATTAAGAGCACACATTGAGCTCTCAAACTGCGACAGGTTTTTTAAAAAGACTCTTGTGTCGTAAGGAAGATTTCTTCTCTGGACTTTTGGATTATATATATATATATATATATTATTTGAAAATTGTTAATCTGTATGTTTGGCGTTTAATTGCATATGCCTAGAGTTCTCAAATAATTCCTAGGGGCAATAAATTAATATAGATAATATACTATGCTATATTTATAAGTACATAGTGTTCAGTATCATGGGTAGAGCCTGTATATACTTTGCAATGATAGCAGAGTTTAACAGGTTTGAATTCAGAGTTTTCATTCTCCTAGACCGGTTGTTTAACCAAGTTTGAAGAGCCCAGTCTACTCTACTATTTAGCCATAGCTTGAGGGAGAGTAGATGGGTGCATACCTTTCCCAAAGGTATTAGTCCTTACGACATAGGAGTTTTTTAAACAATATTGTTAGAGTCACAGAGCAAATTTATAAGTAAAGAATACTTAGAGATTTTGCATTATGGCCTATTTATTAGACAAAGTGTCTAATCCCAGCATTCGCATCTGATATTAGACATAATATATATAATGCAAAATCTCTAATATATATATATATATATTATATGTAAGGAATAAACTGTAAGATTTGAGAAAAGGAAGAAAATACGGAAAATTAAATTGACATGTTTTGCTATAAAGATAGTATCATCGGATACTGATAGCTCCTCCGCGGTTGCCCCATACTTGTGACCTTGTGTCAAATCGAACCCTTAGTGACGGGATAGGTAAATAATTTATTTTTAAGCCTTTAACCTTTAAACTTTAACCTTTTTTTTTTCAATCATTTAACTTTTAAACTTAACTTTAAACTATTTAAACCTTTAACCTGTAAACTTTAAACTTTAAAGGTTAATCGGTATGTCACAGAAGCAACGGCCATGATTTTTAAGCCTTTAACTTTTAAACTTTAACCTTTAAATTATTTAAACCTTTAACCTTTAACCTTTAAACTTTAAAGGTTAATCCATATGTCACAGAAGCAGCGGCCATGTTTATATAGAATTGCCGAACTTTGGCGAATGTACCCGAACCTTGTGTCACCATGTTCCGCTGGATGCGCCAATTTTCAATTTTACCATACGCAAATTCTGATTGCAATATTGATGAAGCAAAATTGATAATTAGTGTCGTTTCTTTGACGTATTGATTAACATGTGATTTGTTCAAAACTATCGATCCAATTTCTTTTCAGATAATGCTTTTGCCTTTCAGCATTTTACAACTGCACTGATTAAGCAGTTACGTTCATTCCTGCACTCATTGAATTTTAACACCACTTGCAACTGATGGCATGCATTGGGGATCATGCGACAACAAGTCTTCTTAATACATCTGGACTCTCTCCTGTCCCCTTCGTCTAAAAGGGCCAGGACCGGGTTTATAGCACGATGTCTGAGGCGCCCCAAAAGGGTAATGCTGAAGGTGTCACGTATTTTTTCATTGGCCACTGCATGAGCTTCGGTATGTGCGTGCTCCAATGCTGAAAGGGTCACTTTTTTTTCATTGGCCACTGCATGAGCTTTGTTTGTGCGTAGCTCCCCACGTTAAAAAAAAAAGTCCCTTGTGTCAATCCGGCCTGGTGGGAGATCTGGAAAATACTTACATCTGGACTCTCTTCAGCATCCTAATTTTGTCACTGATGCCTTTTAATCATCATCAACCTTCTCCACCTCATCATCCTCATCATCATCATCAGCAGCAGCATCATCATCATGAGAGTGCGCCAATAGCACATATCCCTTTGCTTCTCACTCACCATTCATCCATATTGGCCGTGAAATGTGTGTGTGTGTGTGTGTGTGTGTGTGTGTGTGTGTGTGTGTGTGTGTGGAAAAGTAATGAATAAATGTAAAAAATAAGAAACGTGAGGACGATATATTAATTTCTGAAAAATGAATTGTGGACGTCTAAAACATTTCGATTATTAAATACATAAAAATATATTTCTATATACATTTATCAGTTCTGAGCGCGGACACTGGATGCCATATAAAGGACTTTTCAAACGTAAGAATATTCTTTTTCCAACATAAACAGGCGATATTTAAATTGTTCTGATAAAGATTTTACATACATATTTTATATATATTTATATATCAGATATGTATGTAAAATTTTTATCAGAACAATTTAAATATCGCCTGTTTATGTTGGAAAAAGAATATTCTTACATTTGAAAAGTCCTTTATATGGCATCTAGTGTCCGCGCTCAGAACTGATGAATGTATTTTTATACTATTCGGCAAACACTCGTGTGTCCATGCTCTGGGTCCATAGGAGAACATCGCTTATGAGTTCGTCCTTACTTCTCTATCAGTGCCAGCATGTCCCGCTCATCAATGGTCTGTGAGATGGGTGGTAAGCGGCAAGACAACTGCTATTTTGGAGATTCTAATTAATTCTCATTTTCTGAGATCATACCTAACACGCCAACAGAGTAACATAGGGATCTGTGCGACAAAGAGCTGATAGTGGGTGTAGCGCTCCATCTCAGACTCCAAAACAATCTCATTGGTCTAGCGCTAGTGAAAAGGGGATAGACTTCCTCGTTGTCTGGCTGATACCGACTTTAGGCCACCCCGACGACGACTTACTTTTACTTGATTATAAGGGGCTGGTTTTGCTCATTCGGTAGAGCGTCCGCCTAGGAATCACAAGGTTCCAGGTTCGATACCGGCCCACGCCAACAGCGTATGAGTAACATGGGGATCTGTGCGGTAAAGTGAGGCGCTGATCATACCTAAAAGGTTCTGATTAGGAATATATGTTTATGGCACATTGACTCCTCTATAATGGTTATATAATTCTGAATTTTTCACCGTACGTATTTTTACATTATTCAGAAGTTGGAATGTTTTTCTATCGTGGCGCCATCTGTCGGATGACAACTGATACTCTATCTTGGAATCCTGACAAGTGAGAGGATTTCTTGTCATATTATATCTACTTAGACAACTTGTCAATCTAAAGTTGTTTTTCGTTGGACGAAAGGATCTAGTTGGATTAACATCACAAAAGATCAAAATATAATAATTTAATATTGCAAGAAAGAGGAAAAAAGTTAGTTAGAAGAAATCTGTGTTAATATTGATAATTAATTACAAAATGTCAATATTGAGACTTTATATATATATATTTAAATTCCTACTGCTACTGTTTGCTTAAACAAAACCTGTGAGACCCTCCTACTACTAATTCCTACTGCTACTGCTTGTTTTAAAAGCGAGACAACGATTTTTTTAAATAAAAAAAAACTAACATTAACAAAATAGCATTTAAAGTCGGAGACAACGTATTAAATATCTTTAATAACTAACACTTAACTAACACTCCCCTCTTAAAAATAATAGACTCTCCAAATTAGATAAAAACATAGATAAAAGAACTAAAAAATTAACTAAAAACCAAATTACTTAACCCCATCATGATGACTGGCGAAACAGTCGAAAGCGCTCGGGATATTAGTATAGGAAATGTCATAAATCAACTCGACCCAGACTCAAAAAAGATCGCCAGAAGACTGGAAAAAATATTAATACAAAAAATGAAAAAGGAATACTCCGTATTGTTTAATAACACATGCCTTGAGAATATATATATATATATATATATATATATATATATATATATATATATATATATATAAACGCAACGCTCTTCTAAGGAATGGAGCACTTTGTGACGGCCTTACACGCAAAGCGATGTGTGTATTAAAACAGTTAAATCCCCTTCCCATTCTGTAAGTGAAGACAGCCTAATGGTTACGGTGCCGGACTGACACCCAACCGATCGGATTTCAATTCCGGCTGTAGGTAGCTTACAAAATGTCTAGCCACACTGAGGAGACTTGATAAGTCGAAACACGTGTCTGTGGATGACCCTATATATATATATATGATTCTATATATATATATACATATATATTATATATTATACAAATATATATATTATATATTATACATATATGATTCTACATATATATATGTGTGTGTGTGTAAATTATTTTCTCCTTCTCTCTCGATGAGTCCGGATTAAAAACATTTACATCTAAAAACGGACCTGATTATCATTATGCTCTGATGATGATTTTTTATAAATCGATATATTGTCAATATTAGCAATGAAAAGGATATAAAAATATATTCATTTCAACAACATTGTGTGTTTTCATACCCTTTTATCTATCTATCTATCTATATATATATATATATATATATATATAATATATATATAAGAGAGAGAGAGAGAGAGAGAGAGAGAGGTTAAGAATTAATGGCAAAATGAATGAATGAATGAAATAAAAATGAATGAGATGAGTGGAATAAATGAAAAAGTTATTTCCAAGGGACCTCTCTCCAAAGTAAAAAAAATAACAAAACAAAAAAAAAAGGATAACAAATTTTTTGAGAGAGAAGTCCCTAATGGAAAGTTTTCCTCATCTATTATTAGACTCTTTTGAAACATCAAATTAATATAATTATTATATAAGCTATTGGAGAAGATACAATCGGTCTCTTAGCTTTGTGGTGTTCTATTGAGAAAAAATTTGAATCGTTTTATATATATCTAATCTCGTCTGGTCCACATCCGGTGGAATATTGCAACAAGGTATCATTTTTTAATTTAAAATATAAACGGTCAACTAGAAGAATTTGGTCTTTTTGCAGTTGTAATATATATATATATCTTATTATAATGGAGATTGTGTTTTTTCTGTCTGTAACCGAAACTATATTCCTACTCAAGTCACAATTCTCTTAGTTATTGACATCACATTCTCCATGATTTTATTTTTATCTAAACCTCAATTATTAATAAAAATTGTCTTACATTATTAATACTGTTAACTATGTCTACATATTGACAACATGCAATTATATTTATATATACAAGAAAATAGCGGTTTACAATGTGAACGGGAAGGCTAATTTGCATATTAATATTAAAAAATCGAATTTAATAAATATGTGCTTAGTATTATTGATTTCTAACTGTTTGGTTTTATTCTAATGAATATAAGCAAAAATCTCTTCAATGAATCTTAAATGAAATCCATTAACAAGAAAAAATAACTGTAAGTTTATTCTTTACTTCCTCTTATAACTAAATACTTACATTAGAAAAAATAACAATGAAAGACGAGAGTGATGGAAGAGTAAGTTTCAGTTGTTCCATTTTTTATTATACTCCTCTGTTTCAAATCTTTTATTATACTCCCTCTGTTTCAAATCTTTTTATCTGCATTCTTATTTAGTTTCATTAGCCTTTCTAATTTAATACAATATTTTATTACATTAAAACTTAAATACTTGCACCCGGAGGGTGCATATATTTGCTAGTATATATATATATATATATATATATATATATATATACACACACACACACACATATATATATACAGACATACACACACACACACACACACACACACACACACATATATATATATAATATATATATATATATATATATATATATATATATACAGAAGAAGGTTGATGTCGAGAGAAATAAATTTTAGGCAAAATGTTTACAAATTGGCTTCACATTGGTTTGTCACAAAGACCGTGAAAGAAAACATTATGGGTGAAATTGTCAATAAAGAAGGTCACACTGACAGTCTTTTGACATATATATATATATATATATATATATATATATATATATATATATATATATAAGGTAAATACAAATGACTGGTAGTAAGGGATGATTCTGTGTGCTCTTGTAGGTGCAAACATAAATTCATACAAGGATTTTTATAAATCCCTAAAAAGAGCTCAATGTGTATTAATCAATAAATTAGATTAAATACAGAGCAATATTTAACTTTTAAAGAAAGAAAAATCTCAACAAACCGTCATTCCGTAATAAATTTATTTCGACCAGAAACTCAAAAGGTTCTTTTTTTTTTGCTACTGTAACATACTAAAAAGACATGTAGTAAGATTTTGGCTTACACTATAGCATGAAAATGCTCTTCGAGAATAGAGCAATTTCCAAACTTGTTTGCAATTTATTATTAAACCGTGGGGTCTTCAATCATTGTAATTTCTCAGGGGGGATAACTATTCAATGTGAATCATAAAATTATAGAATACTTCCTGTTATTTATTTATTTCCAATTAATTACACAATAAATAATATATGACGCGCTATTAATGGACACCGAAGGTGGCCTTAAAGTTTATTATGATAATGTATGTATATATCATCATCATCATCATCATCATCATCATCATCATGTCACGCATACATCTCGGATTCTCATCTCTCTCTCTCTCCCTCTCTCTCTCTCTCTCTCACCACTTGTCACTATCGGCCATCGTTCCTGGCAAGTCCTCCTCACAACATCAAGTATCCTCACTGATCTGTTTAATATAAGTCCTTGCTGGTTAGATCTAAGAAGTTATTAGAGGGGTCTTGGATGATTACGGTTCGAAAAAAGAATCGGTTTTTGTAAAAATAAAATATGATAGATAAAGAAGGAAAGAAATATTTTGAAAAAATATTTTTAAAGAAAGAATTGATTTGGAAATCGTTTGTTTAAAATCGTTGTTGAAATTCCATCAGAGAATTGCTGGGGTTGAATATTTTTAGAAGAATTATAAACACTGATCAGAGGAATGTCGGATTGTTTGGCTAACATTCCAGTGTAGCAATTTGACAACATACAATGGAATTAAAATATGACGCAAGAAAATAATCAGCTGATTATCGGTAAATTATAAAAGAAGGGGGGAATAGTCGAAGGGGAGGAGATAGTGGTCATACCACGAAGGATCTACTGAGGAAGACACGCGATGTGGCTGAATTAGCCTATAGAAAAAATTATTCCTTTCTTCTCCTAAACAGACAGTTTAGTGCGAGGTTCACTAGCTTAGTGTATCTAATGTAAGCGATTCTGTTATTGTAACATTCTTTCTATCTCTCTTTATGTCAACGACTACTACTGGATTTGTCATGGCCACAATAAACATTTGTTGACAAAAAGTTGCGTACTTGTTTTTAATCG
>CM042164.1:81226389-81229893 GCA_023376005.1 Doryteuthis pealeii | reverse complement strand
TAAATAGATATGAAATATAATATGTAAATAGTATAATAATAATAATAATAATAATAATAATAATAATAATATAATAGACACATGAATGGTTCGGAGGTGATCCACTGGGAATTATGAAAAAAAATAAATTTTGACCATACAAAAAAATGGTATATGCATAAACACAGAATCCTGTTCTTGAGAACGAAACGCATAAAATTCTCTGGGACTTTGAAAATAAAAACGGATCACCTTATCCCAGCAAGAAGATCAGACTAGTGTTGATTAACAAAAAAGAAAGAACTTGTTCAACCGGTGGATTTTTGCAGTTCCAGCTGATCACAGGGTGAAGCTAAAGGAAAATGAAAAAATAGAACAAATATCTGCTGAACCTTGCCAGAGAACTGAAAAAGCTATGAAATATAAAGAAGTCAAAAGTGAATACCAAATTGTAGTTGGTGCACTTGGAACGTGTCCCAACAGGATTAGAAAAGGGTTTTTGGAAAGTTTGGAAATCAGAAGGAAGGATTGAAACCATCAAAACACTGGCACTGCTGCATCTGCCAGAATACTCAGAAAGAGTCCTGGAGACCTGAGGAGACTTGCTGTCACTCAGACTCCAGTGAAAGACATCAGCTAACACTGATGTGAAAACTCAAAAGGAGTAAATAATAATAATAATTTTCGATTGAAAACGTCTTCGGCATAAAATAACCCAGGGCTTGACGTGCCGTAAAATCTAACCAATCAACGTACTCTAACCATCGTGATTTCCCAGAGTTGCAAAAGAAACAGTCACACTTCGAGCCAACTGTATTGTGATTTGATACATTCCAAATGAAAATAAATTAAAATACCTAATAAATAATTCAAGGGAGATAATTCACACAGATGTTTACAATTACGTTCATTAACTTCTTAATTACTTCATTAATTAAATAGTTTATTGGATTCCTATCATTTACAATAAGCGGTCAAATTATCAGCAACTTAAGAGTAATTGATATATTCCAATGTTGTGTATCTGCATTCGACTGGACATAAATATTATCATCGACATGTGCTGACAACACGAATCTCCATGACACTTCCATGCCTCGCCCTGTCGGCTGGGGCGTTAGAATGCACCGACTGCACTTCTGCAGAGGGGTAAGACTCCCCCACCTGTTGGCCGTGGGTGGCGACCGGTGATGCTTAAGGATAGAGCCCAGGTGGATGACCAGTTCATGACATGCAATACTCCACTTTGGCCCTATCTTGGGCTAGACGGGCGGTCGGAGAGGCCCCCTCCTATCAATCGGCTGGTCACGTCAAGCCCTAGCACCTATATGATTTTCACAACCCTATTGCCCTTATGGCAAGCTCCAACCCCTTTTTATCATATGGGTGCTAGAATGCGGTGGCTGCGGGTCTACATGTCCTGGGAAGATGACGTTAAAACTCTAATCTGATGGTGAGGTTCCAGTTTTGGAGGTTTGGGGAATGTGGAGCTCTCCTTTACGCCATTGCTCCCGTTCCACTCTGAACCGGAGTGGTAGTACTTGTTAGCCCATCTTATGTTAATAGAAAAATGTATTTATAAAAAATTGTATTATCCATTAAGAATTGATTTATTTCAAAACTTTATCGGCATTAAATGACCTACTGAGGTTGATATGCCGTAAAACAAACAAACCAAACCAAACTTCCATGCCACCAGTCTCCATAGGCTATCACTCCTGGAAGTTCCTCTGTACAGTATCCTGTATATATGCAGAGTTGATTGATATATATATATATATATATATTATATATATTTACCAACCCCTCCGCACGAGCAGGATATGACACAAGGTCAATTTCTTAAGCGGAGTTCAACAGGTTTTCCTTCAACAGGTTTTCCTTCAACAGAGTTTTCCTTCTCCTAGACCGGTTGCCTAACTGTTATAGTTGATATAACCTATAGACAATAATGGAATGCGCCGACGGCTACTATAAGTAATAGCAACAATTGTGGCTTGGGGAAGCAAATGCGAGTCAGCTCGTAACTATATTGGTCGGATGCAATCTCCACTTTCTTTGCTGTAAATTTCTACTCTTTTTGTTAAATACATTTGTCTACATCGTTGCCCGTCGTGTTTGTCTTATTTTGACCCCTTAAAACCCCACAACACTAACCAAGGTTAAAGAGCCCGGTTTGCCCTACTATTTATCCATAGCTGGAGGGAGAGTAGGATTCATACCTTTCCCAATGGTATTAGCGCTAAGTGAAATGCAATTACCACACCCAGAGTTGATTGATAAAGGTTTTGGCTTGCCGACCCATACTGGTGTGTCTATGTGCAGGTGTCTACATAACGGCACTTATGAACTCGTTCTTGCTTCTCCAGCAATGTCACACATGTTTTGAATCGCCTTAACTGGATGGTTTGTGTGATAGGAGGCAAGTGTCCGTACAGCAGTTCCTTCTCTGCATTGTAGGATTCGAAAAAGTAAATTAAAAATTGTACCAAAAGACGTTAGGGGCAAAAAAAGTGTGAGGGACAGTTGATGGCTCCAAGATCAATTTGAGGAATTGATTTTAAAGGTCGAAGTGATAATCACCATCGTCCGAAGAAGACAGCTGAGGACTACCCAACACAACTAAAGTTGTTACCACTGTTACCTTCATGTTCCACAGAGTTTTTCAGCTCTCTAGCAGGGTCTAAGTATTGAGTTTCTTTTTGCTTTCTTTCATATTCATTCTATAATTAAAATAGGAAAATCCATGAGATGACAAGTGCTTTTCTTTTTGTTAATTAACACTAGATCACCGCTCTGTCGGTGGAGTAATAGAATACACCGACAAGAGATTGAGCAGTCATGACGTGCAACACTCCACTTTGGCCTACACTACCCACCGGATCAATCGACTGGATACGTCAACTCCTAGCACCTATATGATTGTCTCAACCCTATTGCCCTTATGGCAAATACCAAAACCTATTTTATCATATATGTGATAGAGTCCTGGCGTCGGCTGAGAGCCCTGGGTATGACGTTAAACTGCATCTAATGGTGAAGTTCCAATTTTGGAGCTCTAGGGAGAATGGAGTACCCTTCTATTGCCATTACTCCAAAGTCCACTCTGACCCGGAGTGGGAGCGCTTTTTAAGGTTCCATCTATGGGTTAAATAGGAAAAATGAGTTTTAAAAAAATGTATTAAAAATTAAATAAAAATATTTGAATATCCATCAAGCTTGAATAAAATGAAACGTCTTCGGCAGAACCTGTAAATCCAACAAGCCCCCCCCCTCTCTCTCTCTCTCTCTCTCTCTCTCTCTCTCTCTCTCTCTCTCTCTCTCTCTCTCTATCTCTTCTCTCTCCCCATCTATTCATCTTTCTATCTATCTATCAAATTTTGTTGCGGCTGTTGTTGTTGTTGTTGTTGTTGTTCTTCTTCTTCTTCTCTTCTTCTCTCTTCTCTTCTTCTTCTTCTTCTTCTTCTTCTTCTTCTTCTTCTTCTCTCTTTCTTTTCTTTCTCCTCTATCTATCTATCTATCTCA
>CM042164.1:81213889-81221389 GCA_023376005.1 Doryteuthis pealeii | reverse complement strand
TTAAAGCATTTAAAGGTAATCAGATAACAATGCCGTCGGGTAAAAAAAAAATCCCCTTTATAGTTGTATGGTAGATCATAATATAAAAATTACAATACCGACAAATTCGGAACTAATTTCTTTGATGTTTGTTGCTATTAGTTATCGACGGCCAAACTCCAAAATCGACCTGTCGACTGGATAGAATGCATCGACTTCACCTCTGCAAAGACTACCCGAATGGAGCCACTTGTTGGCCGTAGATGGCGACCCGTGAGGCTTAAGGATGAAACCCAGGTGGCTGAGCAGTCTATGATATGTAACACTCCACTTTCACTCTTACTTAGGCTACACGGTCGGTCGGAGAGGCCCCTTCCGATCAATCGGCTCGTCATGTCAAGCCCTAGCACATATGATTTCCCCAACCTACTTGGACTTATAGCAAGCCCCAACCTTTTTATCATATGGGTGCAAGAAGGCGATGGCTGAGGGTCTTCATGTCCTGGGCTCTATCTGATGGTGAGGTTCTAGTTCTGAAGGTCTGGGAATGAGGAGTACCTCCTTCATCACAATTGCTCCTTGGTACACTCTGACCCGGAGTGGTAGTACCTGTTAGAGTTCCATCTATGGGCTAGATAGAAAAATTTGTTTATAAAAAAAATTGAGTATCCACTAAGAATGAATTTATTTCAAAACTTTGTCGGCATTAAATGACCCACCGAGATTGATATGCCGTAAAATAAAACAAACCAAACCAAACCAAACCAAAGAGAGAAAAAAAATAAAGAGAGACGTTAAGAAAGAAAAAAGAAAGAAAGAAAGAAAGGGAGACGTTAAGAATGAAAGAAAGAAAGAAAGAAAGAAAGAGAGACGTTAAGAAAGAAAGAAAGAAAGAAAGAAGAAAGAAAAAGAGAGAGAGAGAGAGACGTTAAAAAGAAAGAAAGAAAGAAAGAAAGAAAGAAAGAGAGAGAGAAAGAGAGACGTTAAGAAAGAAAGAAGAAAAAGAAAGAAGCGAGAAAGAGAGACGTTAAGAAAGAAAGAAAGAAAGAAAGCGAGAAGAGAGACGTTAAGAAAGAGAAGAAAAAGAGAGACGTTAAGAAAAGAGAAAGAAAGAAAGAAAGAAAGAAAGAAAGCGAGAAAGAGAGACGTTAAGAAGAAGAAAGAAAAAGAAAGAAAAGAAAGAGAGAAAGAGAGACGTTAAGAAAGAAAGAAAGAAAGAAAGAGAGAAGAAAGAAAGAAAGAGAAGACGTTAAGAAAGAAAGAAAGAAAGAGAGAGAGAAGAGAGACGTTAAGAAAGAAAGAAAGAAAGAAAGAAATGAACTTGCCAATTAAAACCACAGATTAGACTGAACAATTTCTTTTTTCATTTTATTGAATACATTTTTTTTTTCTTTAAATGAATCTCATTGCTATTGGCGTGTTTGTGTCAGTTCGGAAAAAGACAAAACAAAATAAAAACAAAAAGAGTATCAATTAGAAAAGGAGAAACGGAATATGGCCAATCGAAAAGTTGAAGATATCAAAGGGAACCAATGTTATTGCATCAAAATATATAACGACGCCAGTAAATGGTGCTAACGTAATAGCGATGTAAAACGAATAGAAGAAGAAGAAGAAGAAGAAGAAGAAGAAGAAGAAGAAGAAGAAGACTTATTATACAAGAAGAAGAAGAAGAAGAAGAAGAAGAAGAAGATAGAACAGAAGAAGAAGAAGTAGAAGAAGAGAAGAAGAAGAAGAAGAAGAAGAAGAAGAAGAAAAGCGAGAGAAGTAGAAGAATGAGAAGAAAAAGAAGAATATGGTAATGGAACTGCCACTGGCAGTGTTAACATTAAACGTTTCTCTCTCTCTCTCTCTCTCTCTCTCTCTCTCTCTCTCTCTCTCTCTCTCTCTCTCTCTCTCTCTCGTCGATTGCTCATTTGAAAAACACCGTGTGTTATTTTGGTTCAATCAGGCATGATCTTTTTTTAGTTTGTATTTCATTACATCAATCCATACAAACATAATATATATATTTTCATATATATATATATATATATATATATATATATATATACAGACGGACAGAAAGACAGACATGGAGGTGCATGTGCGTATGTATATATATATATATATATATATATATATATATATATATATATGCGTGTGTGTGTGTGTGCGCGTATAGTATATATGTGTGCACGTCTGTATTTGTGTAAGTATATTCTTGTATATGTACACATATATATGTGTGTAAGAATATTTATATATATACATATACTTACACACATACACACACACACACACACACACATATATATATATATATATATATATATATATATATATAGTAAAAAACAAATTTAATAACTACAGACGTCTCTTATAATTGTGTATATGAGCTTGTGTTCTGTGTTCATATATGTGTGCCTGTGAGGATTCATACATACATACACATACACACACACACACACGCACCCACACACAGACACCCACACCCACATATATATAATATATAATATATATATATATATATATATATATATATATCATTTAGTTTTGTCCAATTTGCTCTTTCTGGCGAAAGCAATATACCTAATATATTTGTTTTAAGTTTGTCTGTTTGTATTATTTTTTTTTTTTTTATTTCTTTACTTTTTTTTTTTTTTTTCCTTTTCCTTTTTCCTTGCCGTTTTCCGAGTATTTTCGCTGTACGAAAATGGAAAAGGTGGATGAAAAGATTTTACGAGAGGGCAGAAGAAAAATACTTAAAAGGTTTCTTTCATATTTATTTGCGTTCCAATTTTCCCAGATTCCCGCCACGCACACACATATAAAACCGGCTCACTTCTTCCTTTTAACTTAAATAACCAAAGACGAGTCCTCCTATCCCATCAGCTAAAAACAAGTAAAAATAATCCCGTAAAAAAAAGAAACGAAAATGGTATTTTCTAATTATAATAATAATTGACGTTAAAAAGGGATGCAAACGCCGAAAGCACCTCTGATATTTCGAAAAATATCCATTTTATTGTTTTGACATTGTCTTTAAAGAACTTTTTTGCTTCTATTTTTTTCATTTTTTTTTTTTTTTTTTTTTTGATCCAGCGTTCTTCTCAGAAGAATGTTTATTTAACATGAGAAATTAACTCGTTGCTCAATTTGTTATACAAATAGGCATAAAGTGTTTATTAAAAATATATATACAAGGTGTGTCATAAAAGTATCGAGATTGAATCTGTATTTACCAAAATAGAAATGAACAATGAATAGAACGTTATTTTTTTCAGAATACACGGTGTGTCATAAAACTGCCGAGATTGAATCTGTATTTACCAAAATAGAAATGAAAAATGAATAGAACGTTATTTTTTTTTTTTTTCAGAATACACGGTGTGTCATAAAAGTGCCGAGATTGAAACTGTATTTATCAAGATAGAAATGAACAATGAATAGAACGTTATTGTTTTTTGTTGTTGTTTTTTTTCAGAATACTAGGTGTGTCATAAAACGGCCGAGTTTGAAGTTGTATTCACCAAGATAGAAATGAACAATGAATGGAACGTTATTTTTTTCAGAATACAAGGTCTGTCATAAAACTGCCGAGTTTGAAGCTGTATTTACCAAGATAGAAATGAACAATGAATGGAACGTTATTTTTTTCAGAATACAAGGTGTGTCATAAAACTGCTGAGATTGAAGCTGTATTTACCAAGATAGAAATGAACAATGAATAGAACGTTAATTCTTTTCAGAATACAAGTTGTGTCATAAAAGTACCGAGTTTGAAGCTGTATTTACCAAGATAGAAATAAACAATGAAGGAAACTTTTTTTTTTTCAGAATACAAGGTGTGTCATAAAACTGCCGAGTTTGAAGCTATATTTACCAAGATAGAAATGAACAATTAATTGTTCATTTCTATCTTGGTAAATACTGTTGCATACCCTTCTTTACTGGCACTAAATAGGTATATGTTATATATCTTTCTTACGTCTTACTCTGGTCGTCTATTCTTCTGGCCTGGTATATCTTCTAAGGTCTGGTCTTCTTGGGATTCCGGGTCTGGTTTCTGTTGGGGTTTCTCGTTATCAGAAGCCCTGTGCTATTGTTAGTTTTTGGTAATAAACACAAGACTTCGATTTACTTTTGATGTTACTTTATTCATAAACCCCAGACCAGACAATCACGCAGTGAGACTCACATCTTGCTAGCTTGGCTTCTAACTTCTAACTGACTGAGTTTCTTACTCCTTAAAACGGAAGGGGCTTCTATCGGGGTTCCGTTTCTCACGGTTTATCCCCAGAACGCAAGGTGAGATCGAGGTCAAGCGCCGTCACTCACCCTCAAGGCCATCAGCTGCACTAATATGATTTCTACACTATTGTCATAATCATTAGGTATCTAATGATTATGTAACAATACAGCTTCAATCTCGATACTTTTTGACACACCTTGTATAGCAATATTCATGGGTTTTTTTTTTAAGTAAGACCGTTATCATCTTTATTGTAATATACACAAAGTTTGGGCCATTTGGACATATGGTGCAACAGATATAAAGGTTGAGTTAAGGTTGAGTTAATACATTTCTAAATGAACTCATCTGTAGGTTGCAGGTTCAATCCTGGACAAGGGCGATAATAACATAGAATACCTAACATAGCTTATATTATAATGGAATGACCCATCTCCCCCGTACCTTACCAGTGGCGATGGTTCTAACCACTATTTAAGAACACACAGATTACTCTGTGCAGAACTCACTTGAAGTACTTAGACGACGGACTCTCCTCCTAATACTCACGTGACCTTACTATATAACAGCTTAACACTTGTACCCGGTCATGGTTAACGGAATGAGAATAGTCTAACTCAGTGGATTGAATGAAGGTTTCGGTTCGAAGTTCAGTGAAAGCTCCTGATTACGACTAGAAGACTCCCGAATTCGACAAGAAAGTTCCGGGGTTTGAAAAGGTTCCCGAGTTCGAATAGAGTCACCAGAAGAAGACCGGAGGGCACATCGGCCGAAACATTGTGCATATAATAATAAAGATGAGGACAACAGTCCAAAAAATACAAATAATACAAATCATTAAGCCGCCACTCTAGAATACTTGATATATAAAAGTGTGTGCAAAAAATACTCAAGAAACTACACAAAAATGTGAATATAAATGTTCAATGAACGCGATTCCTTAACTTCTAAGTATAAAACAACCCTAGTAGGGTTGATGTGCCGTTAAAATAAACCAATCAATCAATAGACCGATTAACTCTGTCAACCAAATTTCCCCCGGCTGTGCCAATTTTTCTTCGTACTTTTTACCTGTATGATGGAATATTTCAAAGTTGAATATCTATTAATCTCAGAACTCATTCTATTCAAATAAAGTCCTATAATTATTGTAATCTGAGTTCTTCTGCACAATTATAAATGATAAGTGTGAGAGCCGCTCGCAGCAGTTTTACGGTAAGATCGCAGTGGTGGAAGAGCCGCTATAAGCGGCTTAAAGTAGGAAAAGAGTTAAACAAGAGACCTGCTAGACTGATCCCACGAGGGATTTTGTTTATACCTGTGAAGACTTGTGTCACCCTACACTTAGGATGAGCTGATAGAAAAATGAATAGCCCTGTCGGTTGGAGCAATAGAATACTCGACTGCACCTCTGCAGAGGGGTAAAATCGCCTTCCAATGGGGTCACTCGTGACGCTTAAGGACGAAATCCTGGTGGCTGACATGCAATACTCCCACTTTGGCCCTTATTTGGGCTAGACGGTCGGTCGGAGAGGCCTCCTCTAATTAATCGGCTGGTCACGACAATTCCAAGCACTTCTATGATAGTCCCGTGGTGTAATGGTTAAAATCATGGGAAATGGACACGTCGCCCCGAGTTCAAATCCTGGATGTGGTAATTGCATTTCACTTATCGCTAATACCCTTGGGAAAGGTATGAATTCTACTCTCCCTCCAGCTATGAGTAAATAGTAGGGTAGACTGGGCTCTTTAACCTTTGTTAGGCAACCGGTCTAGGAGAAAGAAAACTTTGAATTCAAACCTGTTAAACTCCGCTTAAGAAATTGACCTTGTGTCACATCCTGATCGTGCGGAGGGGTTGGTAAAAATATATATATGATATTGCTGACCATATTGCTCTTATGGCAAAGCCCCAACGCTAGAAGGTGGATCTTAGTGTCCTGGATATGGCGTTAAACTTCATCATAGTGAGATTCTAAATCAGGAGCTCTCGGATGGTTTGTGTGATAGGGGGCAGGTGGCCGTACAGCTGCTTTATTGTGGGGTGCTGCTTCCAAGATTTGTTCAAGACAACACGCATCATCCTTAGGTAGCTTCCATCTAGCTTTTTCTCTCTAAGTGATTCATTTACCCTCAAAGTGGTGCAGCCGTACAGTAGTACTAATAAATGATGAAGATTAAAACACGTCTAAATTATTACATCAGCTCGATATAATGCAAAATAACAACAAACATCATCATCAAGCCGTGCTGACAGTACGGATAGCTCGTCACTCTTCAATATCGGCAGGTCCTCAGGTTGGCATTCAGTGTCCGTACAGAGCTGTTGTATGTAAGTCTTTGTCGGCCAACTCATGTATCCATGTGTTGGGGTCCATAAGAAAACGTCATTTATACAGGTTATCTTTGCTTCTTCTGCTGTGCCCAGCATGTCTTGTTCATCTTACTTGTAGGGTTTGTGTGATAGGAGGTAAGTGGCCGTACAGCTGCTTTCTTGTGGGTAGCTGCTTCCAAGTTTTGTTCAAGACAGCATGCAGCACCCTTATATAGTGCCTATTTAGCTTCTTTTTTTTATAAGCGTTTTAGCAAATATTTTTATTTTATATCTTTAATTTCATAAATGTTCCTAGACAGAGTGCTCAGAAGTGACGATCCATACCTAAATAAGTCGACGGGGCGGCCTAAAGTCGGTATCAGCCAGTCAGCGAGGGAGTCTATCCCCTTTTCAATAGCGCTAGACCAAGGAGATTGTTTTGGCATCTGAGGTGGAGCGCCACACCTACCATCAGCTCCTTACTTTACCGCACAGATCCCTGTGCTACTCATACGCTGAGTTGGCGAGGACCGGTATCGAACTAGGAACCTTGTGGTTTCTAGCCGAATTTATGCGACGGCTGCTGCTGCTGCTGCTGCTTGATGATGATGATGATGATGATTAAGTATTGACAAAAAAAACACTAATGCTGATGCTGATGAGTAAGTATTGACAAAAAAAATACTGCTGCTGCTGATGATGATGATGCTGATGATGATGATGATGATTAGTGTAAGTCTGGACAACCAAAACGCAGCTGCAACTGACGATTATGATGATGAAAATTAGAGTACGTCTTGACAACAAAACACCAATTTTTCTGACACACCAAATCTCGTGTAAAGTCTCGAGCAGAATTCACAACACAAAAGTTTACCTCCCCCTCCCCCCCCTGCTCTTATTTCAATTTATTTTCGCCGAATTCAGACGGCTGGACCGGGTGGGCTGGTTGGCTGGCTGGCTGGCGCACTGC
>CM042164.1:81156389-81208889 GCA_023376005.1 Doryteuthis pealeii | reverse complement strand
AAGGCTGTGCATTTCACACATCTATCAATGATAGAGATTCGGTCTCTATTTTTGTGTAATCGTTACTGCTTATGTCACAGTTTGGAGTCAGTACTGTCGTAATACAGGGCTGGGTTAGCTCAGTCGGTAGAGCGTTCGGCTAGAAACCACAAGGTTCCTAGTTCGATACCGGTCCTCGCCAACTCAGCGTATGAGTAACACAGGGATTTGTGTGGTAAAGTAAGGAGCTGATGGTAGGTATGGCGCTCCACCTCAGACGCCAAAACAATCTCCTTGGTCTAGCGCTATTGAAAAGGGGATAAACTCCCTCGCTGACTGGCTGATACCGACTTTAGGCCGCCCTGACGACTTTACTTTACTTACTGTCGTAAAACAAAACAAGTATCTCAGTTGAATGAATATGATGCTTTTTATGTAAATATTTTTTTTAATAATAGACGTTTTATTTTGTTTGTTAATTTTCCCACCCCGTCAAGCATTATCTTTCAAAAAAAAATTTTACACCACCTGGAGGGTATTTTTTGGGGGGGAGGGGGGTCGTAAATTTAATATATGATTTAAAAAAAAACAATATTAGATGCATGTATGATCCACTTAAACGGCAGGGTTAGCTTAGTCGGTAGAGCGTTTGACTAGAAGCCACAAGGTTCCTAGTTCAATACCAACCCCCCACCAACTCAGCGTATGAGTAGCACATTGATCAGTGCGGTAAAGTAAGAAGCTGATGTAGGTGTGGCGCTTCACCTCAGACGCTAAAAATAATTTCCTTGGTCTAGCGCTAGTGAAAAGAGGATAGACTCCCTCGCTGATTGGCTGATACCGACTTTAGGTCACCCGGCGACTTTCCTTTTTTACTTTATGATCCACTTACGAGTACCAACCAACTTCCAATATGTGCAAACGTAATAAACAAATGTGAAAAATAAGAGTTGTGACTGTAGAGGATTATCTTCCTTTTGCCGGAAGAGTTATCTCCTCGCTGCGTTGCTGTTTGTTCCCACAAGGGGACCTCTGGTATTTAAGCGTGCTCATTCAAACGCTGCTTCCTCTTTTTAGCTGGATCTTCTCAAGAACTGCTATGAGCTAGAGTCTATCTACCCCCTTCCCGGTGGGGCTTTTGCCTCCCCCCTTATATTACTGTAAGTCCTTTTATACAGCATGGACTATCCTTTAGTTCCATGTCTGTGACATTTATATGTTAGGTACATTTGGGTATCTTGTTTATACCTAAATATTGTATATGTATTTACATGTTCTATTCTCCTGTACATTATGTATCTTATCGTTTCCATGTGCTGTTATCTATATTAAATGTTTTGTCTCACAACGTGTCGGAATTGTATGTTATTCAATTATCAACTTTGAATCTTACATGACGATGAAAATTATTGCCGATGTTTAAAGTGTTTCGATTATTAGAAATTTATCAAATAAAAACTTGTTAGCGGAGTGGCCAATTATCGGTATCAGCTGGACAGTCAGGGAGTCTATCTCCTTTTCTCTAGACCAGGGAGAGTTGTATTTTGCTGAGGTGGAGCGACGCACCTACTGCCAGCGCCCCACTTTACCGCATGGATCAGATTACCTATTCTGTGCTACTCAAACACTAAGTTGGCGGGGATTGGTATCGAACCAGGAACGTTGCGATTAATCTAGGCAGGTACTCTACCGCCTGTGGTAAACTAGCCTTTATATATCGGGATATATCAAATATATCTCTATTAATAATGGAGATTCGCTTCCGGTTTTTGTCTGTAACAAAAATTACGTCACTGTTTACGTCACATTACCCAAAATCGTCATAACATAGAATGCTGCATGTTCAAATTTTAAGTGTATTTACACTCAAAATTTGAACATGCAACATTAGGCAGTCCTCATTGTTTTGTAAAACAAGTTTTAATAAATACATGACTGGTATTATATATATATATTATATATATATTATTATATACTAGCAAATATATGCACCCTCCGGTGCAAGTATTTAGGTTTTAATGTAATGAAATATCGTATTAAATTAGAAAGTCTAATAAGAAGGCAGATAAAAAGAATGTAACAGAGTGGGGGTATAATAGAAAATAGAAATGAAACTTACTCTTCCATCACTCCGTCTTTCATTGGTGAATTTTACATATTTAACAATTTAGTTAGATTAGGAATAAAGAATAAAATGAGTTATTTTTTTCTTGTTATGGATTTCATTTAAGATTCATTGAAGAGATTTTCGCTTATATTCATTAAAAAAACCAAACAGTTAGAAATCAATATACTAAGCACACATTTAATAAAATCACATTTTTAATATCATGATTATATGCAAATTAGCCTTCCATTCACACTGCAAACCGCTATTTTTGTATATATAAATACAATTGCATATTATTTGTATGTAGATATGGACAATACTAATAAAAAGGGGAAGCAATTTTATTAATAATTCAGGTTTAAATATAAATAAAATCATGGAGAATGTGATGTAAATAACTATGTTAATTGTGACTCGATTAGTAATATAGTTTCGGTTACAGACATAAAAACACACAACCTCCATTATAATAAGATATATATATATATATATATATATATATATATATATATATACAGTTTGTTTTATTTTAATACGTATTTAAAGTTTACATTTCAATTTGTTTTATTTTTTAATCCTTTAATGAATTTGATGATTTTACTTACTTAGGATACAAACTCGCTGACATTGAATTTTTTACTCCCACCCCTCAGACAATATGTTTCAAAAATCTATTTTTACATCGCCCGGAGGGTGTTTTTTTATTTTGTACTAGTCTTTATAATTAAATATAATTTGCGTCACGAATAATTACCACACGATGAATTTAGCGACCGTATTAAACAAGGTAGCCACAGAAAGAACAATTGACGCTGTTGCCTCGC
This sequence comes from Doryteuthis pealeii, assembly GCA_023376005.1. Classification (NCBI taxonomy): domain Eukaryota; kingdom Metazoa; phylum Mollusca; class Cephalopoda; order Myopsida; family Loliginidae; genus Doryteuthis; species Doryteuthis pealeii. Next base: position 81,205,976 of record CM042164.1, on the reverse strand, counting down.
TTCTAAGAGGAAATTTATTCCATTTGTCTTTTGAGCAGGCGCGTGCCGTAATGGTTATCGTTAGATTTTACAACAAGGGTTGACATACCGTAAAATCAACGCAATTTTTAACAACAAACTAAATTCTATGCAAAATGAATGCTCACTAATAACATAACTCATAAATATTAGAAGTAACTTACGCATATAGGCAAGAGATTCTCAACCTTTTTCTATCTATGGCCCCCTTGGATTCCTATTTTAATCCGGTAGACCCCCCCCTATTCGATGTTTAAAACTTTTATTGTATTTTTATCATTAGATATTTTTTTGCTTGTCTGGACACAAAAAATGTTATATAAGATGTATCAAAAAAGTATCGAGATTTTCGGTACTTTTTGACACACCTTGTATTCTGAAAAATTTACGTTCCATTCATTCTTCATTTCTATCTTAGTAAACACAGCTTTGAAATCTGTACATTTTTACACACCTTGTATTCTAAAAAAATAACGTTACATTTAATGTTCATTCCTATCTTGGTAAATATAGCTTCAATCTCGATACATTTTGACCCACCTTGTATTCTGAAAAATTAATGATTCCATTCATTCTTCATTTCTATCTTAGTAAATAGAGATTTAAAATCTGTACTTTCTGACACGCCTTGTATTCTGAAAAAAAAAACGTTACATTTAATGTTCATTCCTAAATACAACTTCTATCTCGATACTTTTTTGACACACCTTGTAGTGCGCATGGGAGCGGAAGTGACCCCCCGTTGAGACCCATTGATCTAGACGATTTGTAACTAACGAAATCTATCGTTTAAGAGCCATTATAATCAACTGAAGGTTCAAAGAGGATTTAATCCGGTCTCTTTCTGGTCAAAACACCAAATATTATATAGCCCCCTCCGATCAATCGGCTGATCATGTCAAGCCCTAGCACCTATATGATAGCCCTAACACTCTATTGCCCTTATGGTAAGCCCTAACCCTTTTTATCATATATTATTTACCGACCCCTCCGCACGAGCAGGATGTGACACAAGGTCAATTTCTTAAGCGGAGTTTAACAGGTTTGAATTCAGAGTTTTCCTTCCCCTAGACCGGTTGCCTAACCAAGATTAAAGAGCCCAGTCTGTCCTTTTTATCATATAGTTGCTAGAAGGCGGTGGCTCAGGGTCTTCATGTCCTGAGAATGACGTTAAACTCTATCTGATGCTGATGTTCCAATTCTTGAGGTTTGGGGAATGTGGAGCATCCCTTTATCACCACTGCTCCCAGGTTCGCTCTGACCCGGGGTGGTAGTACCTTGTTAGGGTCCCATCTATGGGTTAAATAGAAAAATGTTTATTAAAAAATTTGAGTCTCCATTAAGAATGAATTCATTTCAAAATTTTGTCGGCATTAAATGACCCACTGAGGTTGATATGCCGTAAACCAAACCAAACCAAACTAAATCAAGATATTATTAAAACGCTGGATAGTTTGTAAGAAAATTGTGTAATTCAATCATTTGCTTTATTCTTAGCACCGTGTTCAACATCTTCTGTTTTTTTTTTTTTTTTTTTTTTTTGTTTTTTTTTTTTTTTTTGGTGGGGTATTTTTTTTTTTCATTTCCTTGTTTTTTTTTTTTGGTCTTTGTAATTGTTTTTGGTGCAATTATGACGGACGTATTTTGTGTGTTTGCCCGGTGATCACGTTAGTGTTGTCGATATGGCCGTAAATCTCCTTGTTTATTGTTTATTTGTTTTTTGTTTTTGTTTTTTTTTTCGGGGAGGAGGGGTATTCTTCTTGTTCTTCTTCTTCTTATAAGCTTCATAATTAGCATTTTGCCTCTTTGGTATTTGTGTGCATAATTTGGCCATTGAAGTTAGAAATGTCTTTCTAATTACCGGCTGCCTTCCAACGTCAATGTGATTAATAATAGGCTTGTCGATATTCATTCGACAAATAAACATTTTTATAGTCATTTCGGAAAGATGGAGTCAGAAAAAATTTCATTACCATTTCAACTATTTTATCAAACTATTATTATTATTATTATTATTATTATTATTATTATTATTATTATTATTATTATTGTTGTTGTTGTTGTTGTTGTTAGTTTTTCACATTAGCCTTAGCCGATGGTCTTACACTGGAGTCAGAGCGACAACAAGTCTCCTCGGGTATCCAGGACTCTTCTCAGTATTCTAGCCAATTTCAATTCTCTGGCAAGATCCAGGTACTTGTCTATCTTTTCGTTTTCATTCATCTTCACCCTGTGATCTGCTGGAACTATTATTATTATTATTATTATTATTATTATTATTATTATTATTATTATTTTCACTCCTTTTGAGTTTTTCACATCAGCGTAAGCTGATGGTGTTTCACTGGAGTATTATTATTATTATTATTATTATTATTATTATTATTATTGTGAGGTTTCCACGCCAGCCTTAGCTGATGGTCTTTTACCGGAGTCTGGGTGACAAGTCTCCTCAGGTTCCAGGACTCTTCTGAATATTCTAGCCTATTTCAGCAATGCAGTTGTCTGGATGGTCTCAATTCTTCCTCTGATTTCCAATACCTCCAGTCTTTTCCCCTATATTTTTGGAGCTGTTCCCAGTGCACCAACTACAATTGGTATCACTTTCACCCTCATATTACACAGCTTTTTTAATTCTCTGTCAAGATCCAGGTATTTGTTTATCTTTTTGTTTTCCTTTATCTTCACCCTGCGATCTGATGGAACTATTATTATTATTATTATTATTATTATTATCTCCTTTTGAGTTTTCACATCAGTGTTAGCTGATGGTCTTTCACTGGAGTCTGAGTGACAGCAAGTCTCCTCAGGTCTCCAGGACTCTTCTGAGTATTCTGGCAGATTGTAGCAGTGCAGTGTTCTGAATGGTTTCAATCCTTCCTCTGATATCCAAACTTTCCAAACATTTTCTAATCCTTTTTGGGACTGTTCCAAGTGCACCAACTACAATTGGTATCACTTTCACTTTCATATTCCATAACTTTTTCAGTTCTCTGGCAAGGTCCAGATATTTGTCCATTTTTCATTTTCCTTTAACTTCACCCTGTGATCTGCTGGCACTGCAAAATCCACCAGTTGACAAGTTCTTTCTTTTTTGTTTATCAACACTAGGTCTGGTCTTCTTGCTGGATAATGTGATCCGTTTTTATTTCAAAGTCCCAGAGAATTTTGTGCGTTTCGTTCTCAAAGAACAGATTTTGGTTTATGCATATACCATTTTGTTGTATGGTCAAAATTTAATTTTTCATAATTCCAGTGGATCACCTTCCAAACCCAATCGTGTCTAGTTTTGTATTCTCGTTGTGCTAGTTTGCTACATTCGCAGAGTATATGTTTATTATTATTATTATTATTATTACTATTATTATTATTAGTTTTTCACACCAGCCTTAGTTGGTGGTCTTTCGCAGGGGTCGGGAGTGACAAGTCTCCTCAGACTGATACCAAATTTAGGCCACTCCAATGACTTTACTTTTTTACTGCCCTACTATTTACCCATAGTTAGAATGAGAATAGTTGGATTCATACCTTTCCAAAGGGTATTAGCGCTATGTGAAATGCAAACCGACTCGTCCAGGATTTGAACTCGTTTGTCGTGTCCATTTTCTATGACGGTTTCTTGACACATAAGTTGTTTTTTTTTCTACATTATCACTTGAGTGTTCGGCCTGTAATGCATTGTCATCAATTTCCTTGTCCTTTGAACCATTTGTTTGAGTTCCTCCCAAGTTCTTTTTAAGAATACAAGAGGGACTGTCCAGGTGTTTATTCCTTTGATGAGATTTCTGCTGCAAAGCTTTCAAGAAATCTTCTTGTTCTTCTAAAGAATTTTCTCTGCTTTTTACTTTCATCTTTGTTTATTTGATGGTGTCCTCTTTCAATATTAACAGGTACTTGTAATTTTCTGATTTTCTTAATGTTTTGATGCTTTCCTCATTTTGATGTTTTATTCCTTACGTGAGATATTTGAAATTATTTTTTTTTACTTCAGAGAAAACGATGTTAATGCACGCATAAGGAAGGCAGGGAAAATGCTATAGAAAGATTATCAATCCTATGGAAATCCAATCTCACTGAGAAAGAAAGAAAGAAAGAAAGAAAGAAAGAAAGAAAAAGTAAAAGAGAAAGTGTAATAGTTTTCATTAGAAAGAAAGAAAGAAAGAAAGAAAGAAAGAAAGAAAGAAAGAAAGAAAGAAAAGAGAATGTGTAATAGGTTTCATAAGAAAGAAAGAAAGAAAGAAAAAGAGAATGTGTAATAGGTTTCATAAAAGAAAGAAAGATAGAAAGAAAGAAAGAAAGAAAGAAAGAAAGAAAAAGAGAATGTGTAATAGGTTTTATAAGAAAGAAAGAAAGAAAGAAAGAAAGAAAGAAAGAATGTGTAGTAGGTTTCATAAGAAAGAAAGAAAGAAAAAGAGAATGTGTAATAGGTTTTATAAGAAAGAAAGAAAGAAAGAAAGAAAGAAAGAATGTGTAGTAGGTTTCATAAGAAAGAAAGAAAGAAAGAAAGAAAGAAAGAAAGAAAGAAAAAAGAATGTGTAATAGGTTTCATAAGAAAGAAGAAAGAAAGAAAGAAAAAGAGAATGTGTAATAGTTTTAAAGAAAGAAAGAAAGAAAGAAAGAAAGAAAGAAAAAGAAAGAGAAGGTGTAATAGGTTTCATAAGAAAGAAAGAAAGAAAGAAAGAAAAAAGAGAATGTGTAATAGGTTTCATAAGAAAGAAAGAAGAGAAAGAAAAAGAAAGAAATGTGTAATAGGTTTCATAAGAAAGAAAGAAAGAAAGAAAGAAAGAAAGAAAGAAAGAAAAAAAGAAAAAGAAAATGTGTAATAGGTTTCATAAGAAAGAAAGAAAGAAAGAAAGAAAGAAAGAAAGAAAGAAAAAGAGAATGTGTAATAGGTTTCATAAGAAAGAAAGAAAGAAAGAAAGAAAGAAAGAAAGAAAGAAAGAAAGAAAGAAAAAAAGAGAAAGTGTAATAGGTTTCATAAGAAAGAAAGAAAGAAAGAAAGAAAGAAAGAAAGAATGTGTTATAGGTTTTATAAGAAAGAAAAAAAGAAGAAAGAAAGAAAGAAAGAAAGAAAGAAAAAGAGATGTGTAATAGGTTTCATAAGAAAGAAAGAAAGAAAAAATGTGCAATAGGTTTCATAAGAAAGAAAGAAAGAAAGAAAGAAGAAAAAGAGAATGTGTAATAGGTTTCATAAGAAAGAAAGAAAGAAAGAAAGAAAGAAGAAAGAAATGTGTAATAGGTTTCATAAGAAAGAAAGAGAAAGAAAGAAAGAAAGAAAGGAAAAAGAAGAAAGAAAGAAAAAGAGAATGTGTAATAGGTTTCATAAAAGAAAGAAAGAAAGAAAGAAAGATAAGAAAGAAAGAAAGAAAGAAAGAAAAAGAGAATGTGTAATAGGTTTCATAAGAAAGAAAGAAAGAAAGAAAGAAAGAATGTGTAATAGGTTTCATAAGAAAGAAAGAAAGAAAGAAAGGAAGAAAGGAAGAAAGAAAGAAAAAGAGAATGTGTAATAGGTTTCATAAGAAAGAAAGAAAAAAAGAAAAAGAAAGAAAGAAAGAAAGAAAGAAGTGAGTGATAAGAAAAAGAGAGAATTTCTAATCGGTGAAGAAAGAAAGTTAAAGTGACAATTCTTCCAAGCCGTAGTTGTATCAGAACTAATGTACAGATGCACCACTTGGCCCTCGAGAATAAGCTATATGGTAGCTGCACAAGAATACTGCGAGCGATCTTAAACAAATCGTGGAAATAACACCCTACAAGGAAGCAGTTGTACGACCACCTACCCCCATCACACAAACCATCCAAGTGAGACAAACAAGACATGCTGGACACTGCTGGAGAAGCAAGGACGAACTCATAAGCGACGTTCTCCTGTGGAAACCAGTACATGGGCACGCCAGTGTGGACCGTCCAGCAAAGACCTACCTATCACTGTGCTGACCTCACGAGAGCAATGAATGATAGGGATGGTTGGCGAGAGATTGTCATGGATATCCGTGCTACTAGTGTGACATGATAATGATGATGAAAATGTTGATGATGATGATGATGATGATGATGATTCCTTACGTTTTTTTCTCTCTTTTTTCTTTGTTCATTATGAGCATTGCATACTTTTTAATCATCATCATTAACTCGCACTGATAGTAAATTTTCACAGCGTCAGTAACGGTTATTTGCGAAAAATTCCAATATTCTCTTTGTGTTGGTATCCTTCCGTCTACTAAAGACGATGGCGTAGTGTCCACCTTTTTTATCCGCAACTGCACGAGTAGCTGAACAGACCAAATTTTGAATGGCAATCTCTGGTGCAGTGATTGCAAACAAATGGTAATTCTTGCTGGAGTTGCTGTTGTCTCTCCTTTCTTATGGCTCTCTTTTCAGTGGTGGTTTCTTCTTTTTTTCACTCGTTTTCGTTCCTTGTTTGACGAGGAGGCGCCAGGTCGTACTGTCTTCTGCATAAGCCTCCCATGTGTTGGTGTCGAAGTGACATGTTTTCATTTCCATCTTGGAGACATCTTTAAAGCGCAGGCGTTGTCTCCCTACCGGTAGGGTGCCCTCTACTGATTCACCATATAATAAGTATTTGGGGAAGCGGCCTTTGTCCATCCTCCTGACGTGACCAAACCAACGCAGGCGTCTCTCGCAGATGATGGCGAGCATGCTGTTTATGTTGGCTCATGTTTGTGTTGGGTACAATATTCTTTTATATTGATGTAAAACGCGGCTGAATATAAAATGCAGATTTGATGTTTTTTTAGGAGCACATCCAGCAGGTGATGTGCAAAGGATGATGGGATTTGATAATAATGGTGCGGTAGATGGAATTGCGCGGGAAGAATAAAGAGCTAAATAAATTCAAAAACACTTTTGGCAATTCTCATGTGCAATTATGGCACACATAACTTTGGGCATCAAACTAATGTGCTCCCAACACAGCCAACACACTTACGAATATATATATATATATATATATATATATATAATATATATTATATTATAGGATACAATACATTAAAAGACAATTGTCACCATTGGTTCTAAAGCAGCTTACCCACTTCGTCGATGGGAAGTGGGTAGTGCTTTGAGACCAATGGTATCAATCGGCTTTTAAATTTTTTATACACTATAACAAATGAATACAGCACTTACATCTGTAATTGAACACTTCATTTTTATTTCTCCAATACATAATAACTACACACATACACAGGCTCACATACACTTATATATACATATATATATATATATATATATATATATATATATATATATATGAGGAAAAATGAGTAAAGAAAAAGAAATGTAAATGTATAAAATGAATTTAATCGATATCACATTAATCGATATCACTTACACATGTGTTTCGGTCAGTTTATGTGTGTGAAAATATTTCGCACACATAGAAGAATCGACCTTCATCAGTGAACATTTATTTTTGAAATAGATGTTCACTCTGATGAAGGTCGATTCTTCTATGTGTGCGAAATATTTTCACACACATAAACTGACCGAAACACATTTGTGAGTGATATCGATTAATGTGATATCGATTAAATTCATTTTATCCATTTACATTTCTTTTCTTTACTCATTTTTCCTCATATTGTCGGATTCAATTCCTTTTCCATTTTCACGCATATATATATATATATATATATATATATGTGTGTGTGTGTGTGTGTGTGTGTGTGTGTGTGTGTGTGTAAGAATGGAAAGGGAATTGAATCCGACAATATGAGGAAAAAATGAGTAAAGAAAAGAAATGTAGATGGATAAAAATGAATTTTATCGATATCACTTTTAATCGATATCACTTACACATGTGTTTCGGTCCGTTTATCAAAATGTATACGGATTTACGCTATTATTATTAAAATAATCAGATGGAGTTGAAATGATGATAATTATGATAATAGGAAAAATGCAAAAATATTCCGTACACAGAGAGATTTTTTACGACCTTCATCAGAGTGAATTTTTTTTTATTTTTTGAGTAGAGATAAAAATCCGTTGGAGACAAAAACAGAATTTTAAATGTTCGAAAAAAGAATATTTTTTTAATCATTTGGATCGCAGAGACCGTTAAAAAATTTTGAAAGTTTTGGTGGATGGATATAATTTGTATTGCAAAGAATGAAATGTTATTAATAATCTTAAACTTGTTGATGATTTGAATGAAGCGTGTTTTCATTGTTATTGTTTGGGAAAAAAGAAAGAAGAAAGAAATCGGTGAAAACCGAAAAGAGTTATCCCCTCAAAAATGAGCGAATAGGTCAAGTATGTTTTATTATTTATGGAATATTGTGTTATATAATAAATTGAAATTAATTAATGAATTATTAAATAAAGTGATGTGGTGATATTATTTAATAAATGTTTGGAAGAAACAGCATAATGATCTGAATTTTTAGATTATTTAAGGTAGAAGTTAATAAGATAAAAGTAGGGAAAAGATTATGAAAAAAATTATTATATAACACAATATTCCATAAACAATTTAACACAATATTCCATAAACGATTTAAAGGGGCAGGGCTGGGTTTATTGCCCAGTGCCTGAGACGCCCCCTTGAGGGGGAATGCCGACGGGATCGACGCAATTTTTCACCCGTCACCCATGAGCTTCGGTTTGTGGGTGATCCCACGTTAATAGGGCCTTGTGAATAACCCGTACAAGTGGGGTACGTGTAAATACAATGTAGCTCCGGCAACGCCGGGGGTTCAGTGGCTTCGGTCCTGGATCTTCACAAGTTAATAGCGTCGATCCCAGGGGGCTATCTCCCCAAGCAATACCTGCCCCCTCGATTTAAAGGGGCAGGGCTGGGTTTATTGCCCAGTGCCTGAGGCACCCCCTTGAAGGGGAATGCCGACGGGATCGACGCAATTTTTCACCTGGTACCCATGAGCTTCGGTTTGTGGGTGGTCCCACGTTAATAGGGCCTTGTGCCTAACCCGTACATGTGGGGTACGAGGTAAATACAATGTAGATATGGCCAACGGGGTGGGGGTCCAGTGGCTTCGGCCCTGGATCTTTACAAGTTAATAGCGTCGATCCCAGGGGGCTATCCCCAGGCAATACCTGCCCCTTTGATTTAAAGGGGCAGGGCTGGGTTTATTGCCCAGTGCCTGAGGCGCCCCTCCTTGAGGGGGATGCCGACGGGATCGACGCAATTTTTTCCACCTATCACCCATAAGCTTCGGCTTGTGGGTGGGCCCACATAAAAATATCCTTGTGTCACGCCCTCATAAGTGGGATGAGAGGCAAATACCTGTAGATATGGCCAACAGTATTAATAATGTAAAATATTTTTTTATTAATAAAATCATGGAGAATGGGACGTAAATAACTAAGGGAATTGTGACTTGAGTAGTGATATAGTTTCGGTTACAGAGAGAAAAGGACACAATCTCTATTATAATAAGTTGTTCTTTAATTTCTTAGCTTTGTCTAAATATAGGACGTCGACTTATTTTTCTTTTTTTTCGCTTTTTTTTTTTTTTTTTTTTTGACTATCGGTTAGGTACCAGAGGCCATTTTCTTCATTGTCTATCCGTCTGTCTGTTTACATTTAGCATAGACAGTGATATTCCTCGAAAAGAGTCATCAGATATGGTAATGAGATAAATGAAAATGTCATTAGACAAGAACGAAATCTCTAAAGAAAGTAAATAATCGCGTCTGCTTGGTAAATGAACGGAACAATTTACGGCAAATATAAAGCTCTTTTAAGTAATGAGTTCGAATAATAAATAAACAAACAAGATTAAGCGTGGGATTTTGACACGGCACCTCCCCACGGCACTTATATTAAGAAATAGATATTCACGGCAATCAGTTTATTAACTAAGTTTCTCGGCTGCTTTTCTAAGTGATTTCTTTGGTGTTAATCTTTTTGTACGCCATTTTGTTATTGTTCCCGCCATTGATTAGAATGTTAGTGTTTTTCCCGCGTTTAAGGCGAATGCATCGTCCCATTTATTTTCTACTTGTTTTGTTTTAATGTTTCCTTTCTTTCGTTGTTTATGCTGTCAAGGGAGGTAACTGCTTTTTTCTCCTCTCTTAATTCCTCTTCTTTTCTTTCTTCTTTCTTTTCTTCTTTCTTTCTTGGACCCTTTTCATCTCATCCCTCTATCTTTTCTTTTCTTTTCCAATTCTTTTCTTTTTCTTAATCCGTCTACCAATACCAAGTATCTTAAAACATCACTACTTATCAATCGGGATCATAGTTAAATAACATTATAAAAGATCACATACATTAACTCCAACTCGCTATAAAGAGTTCTACCGAACTACTAAAAATCCCTTCAATACCAAATGTTTTTATTAACTTTGCCTACCAAATTCCCCACTTTCCAAATCCTTGTATTATCGTATAGAATATTTTCTAGTTCACATCCATTCACTCAAACTCCTATCTATTCAAATAATCCTATTATTATTACCTTCTGTCATAATAACCAACCATAGTTTATTACTTCCTAGGTCTATGTTATAAAACAGTTCCTGCACATAAATGTATGAGCCTCTGAACGGTTTAAAGTAACAAGTAAGATCTCAACTGATAATGTAATAAGTTTTTGTATAAAAAATATCCGTTTTATTTCATATAAAATCTAAAAATGTTTACCCCATAGAATCAAATTTGCCAACCAATGGTATCTAGTTGAATCTATAAAAAACGCAACCTATTTAAATGCACCCATAAGACAACGTCACAATCAATTTTCTATCAACTAAAACCTATACAAACCTGTTATCAGTAAGTTACTCCGTATCTAATTACTTGAAAATGCACCAGTGAATCAACTTACTGACAATTATTCTATCAACTCTCACATTTGATAATGACACCCAGTTAGAATCGAACTCACTATCAATTCTCTAGTCTAGCTCACATTACATAATACCCACTAATTCAATTTATAACGACACATCACCTTGCCTAATATGAGACACAATCAGCTTTAGTCATCACAAAAAAGAAAAAGGAAAAAAAACAAAGAAACAAACAAAAACAACAAAAAAAGCCTTTTTGAAAATTAAAAGTAAAAGGTAAGAAAGGGGCAAAACAAAGGGAGGAAACACATTTCATCTTAATTAATTACATTAATGAAAAACTTTATTCTTCTTACGATCCCTTTGCTAAAGCAAATAGGATTCGTAAAATCTATTAAAACACCTTAAAACAATAATTAAATATACAGGTATCTAAAATGTATAAATGCATAAGACTCTCCTAAACGATTGAACAACTCCTATACCTATAGTTATATCAGTAAATTCTCATTCTCAACAGGGGTCATGTAATTGAAGAACTATGACTGACGAAAAATCGGGTCAATTCATCCCGGACTAAACAGCCTGGCCTTCTAGCGCACTGAAATAAATGATATGTCGAAACAGACTGTATGGACAATCTCTCTCCTCTCTCTCTCCTCTCTAATAAATAATAATATATATATATAAGTGTTGGTGTACCAATAGACAATAGAAATCTTCAAGTCCTCAAGAGAGCTCAAGCTGAAATGATCATTTCATAACAAACAATATTTACAATTCCACAAAATAAAATTTAAAAACAATTTTTTATTCTATTTTATTATTCACATTTATCTGCACAACATCCCGATATGACCACCATTAAATTCAACTTTATCTATTATAGAAAAATTAAAAAGCTTTTCATGGTCATTTTTTTCAATTTCATAAAAAAACTACCTCGGTAAAATTTCCCCAATATTTTTAAAAAACTTATTTTAACAAATTTTAAACATAATTTCTAAAAAAATTCTGTTAAGTATTTTTTCATGTAGAATTAAAATAAAAAAAGCCTCTAGTCATAACTTGTTTTAAGCTACGTTAATTCAATATTAACGATGCAAATTTCCGTCACAATTTTATTATTCCGTAAAAGCTTAAAAATTTTAAAAAAAATATCCAGAATTTGTCTTTTAATGTTTCTCTTCTTTAATGTTCTTCTTTGCAATGTAAAAAATTAATAATATTAACCTATCCAAGTTCAGGTGTTAATATATTATCTTAAATTTGACACTCAAAATAAACAGCCCTATCTCACCGTTCATTCCTACATTAATAACTGATACACAACATCCCGTCCACCCACAAAATAATGTTTATTGCAAATAAATAGTTTTCATCTTCATTCCTTTTTTCGTTTGAAAGGCATTTTGAAGAGTGGCGAAGGGCAAACAAATTACTCAAGGACCAAACTGATCATCAATTCCCAAAGGCACAGAATTGAATCAACGACAAGTACTTAAAGTACCCATTTCCGCCGATAAAAACTCTACATTCACCGAGCCTCTATACACTCTCTCCGCAAAAGCAATCTCAGCAACTTATCCACCAGTTAATCAATCGCAAGATCACAAGATATCGTCAATTCCACCCCTAAAACCTTTAGAAATTGGACAGTAATCAAAAGGTGCATCAAGATACCTTATCTAAAAATACATATTTTTTGGGGAGTTCCGTGTAATCCCTCGACAAATTACAACAAAATGATTCAAATCACACGAGCTGTTTGCAATCATGTACTTAATAATAAAATATATATATATATAATATAATATAGCCTGTTGCCTGTCTTGTATCAAATTTGTGTTGGTTTGTGATCTTGACTTAATCATTCAAATTTATCAAACAATTGTTTAGAAGAATTTAACTGAACCCATTTCTTTCAAAACACTTTTCAACAAATAATCTAAATTAAAATAATCAGAAGTCTAAACGGAATATTTTAATATGAAATTACAACTAATTAAGTATACCACTATTTTGAAATCTTCCCATTCAAAATTGAAAAAAAACTAAAACAAAAACTCGTCCTAATTTAAAAAAAAAAGTTTATATAAATTAAAAAACAAAAAAACCAAAAAAACTAATTGTTAAAAAAATTAAAAAAATTGAAATTGTCTGTTTAAATTCAATGCAATTTTTGTATTAAAAAAAAATTTTACATTTTTTAAATTAGTTGTAAAAATCATTAATTTCGATCAAATTAAATTAAAAAAAAAATGAAATTGAACTAAATTAATGAATTAATAAAACTCATAGTTCTGAATTATTTTAAATGTACTTTTGAAAATTTAAATAATATTGAAAATTCCTACGAAAATACACCAATCTTCTTAATTTGATACCTCACACTCTTAAAACTTAACCAATAGAATATAAATCATTAGTGAAGAAAAAAAAAATATAGGTTCTTGGGTTGTGATTTACGCATGGTAAAACTGGTACAATCGTAGATCCGAAGAAATGAATATAAAAAAAAAAATATTTAATACAATGACAGCCCCCGCTGCTTTAATGGCACCCACTTACACCTCTGCAAGGTAAGACTCCCATCCACTTTCTCTCGACCCGTATGTAAATAAGCCAGTATACAGGTTCATACATGCATACTCACACTTTACCCATCTTGCTAACGCCGAACCTCCTCCGATCAAATCCTTCACAATCAAACCTACACCTATATGTTCCCACCCTTCCCTTATACAAGCCTCAACCTCTTTTATCATATGTCTAAACTGCCCACATCCTGAATACGGTAAACTCTATCATGTGAGTCCATTATGAATGTGACACTCCTTAATCACCATTGCCTCCTTTCACCTCACCAATATTACCGTAGGTCCATCTAATTAAAAAAAGTATTTAACAAAAAAATTATATCCATTAAATAATTATCCAAAACTATCCTTAAATACCACTAGTATATGCCATAAAACAAAAACAAAACAAACAAAACAATAACAAAATCTGTGATGATTTATCCTTATCTTAAATTATTTTATTAAATATTTTTTGTTAGTTTATTTAAACAAAGTCAAATCTGATATTATCCTTTTATTTAAATATTTATTTAAACTTACATAGACTTTCGCCGTATCTAATACTAACAAGGAATAAAAAAAAAAATCTAACAGCATTTCTTTTTCATCACAATATTTACAATCTCGTTAAGAAAAAAAAGCAACTTCACTTTGAACGTTCAAAATCGCTCACCCATCATAAAAATTACCCATACCATTTAATTTTTTTTTGTAAAACCTATAAATCATTTATATTTAACTGATTATCACTTCAAAATCCCATATATTTATAATAATATTACCATTATACTAGCAATATACACACCTCAGTCATATTTAATTTAATATAATAAAAATCTATTTATAATGAAATTTGTGGCATCTTAACCGAAAACTATAATTACATACAATCCACAATCCTTATATTTACACAACTCAACCATGATTTTTATTTATAAACCTGCAATATTAATAAAATGTTACATACTTACACTGTTACCAATCAACATCTAGAACACAATTTATCTATATTAAAACAAAATACGTTCACAGATTAATGGAACTAATTGCATATTATCTTAAAAAATTATTTAATAAATATGCTATATATTATTTAATGTTTTATCTATATATAACAAAAATCTCTTCAAAATCTTAAATGAAATCCCTAACAAGAAAAATGTACAAATTATCTTTACTCCTATTTTACTAAACATTTAGAAAATTACCAATGAAATACAGTAACAAAAAAAAAATATTCTTTGATTTTCAATCAACCCGCCTCTTTCAAAATCTTTTTACTACATCATTCATTCATAGCCTCTAATTAAATATATTTATTATAAATAACTAAATACTTCACCATCATAATCATCAATAAATAGAAGCTAATAAACGAATAATGAGAAAAAAATTTAACAAGAGTTAATGATTAAAAAATAAATTGAAACACTTCATCATTTTCCTTACCCCTCTTCATTGCGTAAATTCCTAACAATATTAGTAAAATAGGAAATAAAGAAAACAAATGACAGTATTTTTTTAATGGATTCCATTTAAATTCATGAAAAATATTTGCTATATCATTATAAATAAAAACCAAACAATTTAGAAACAATAAACAAACACTATAATTAAAAATCACATTTTAAATACAAATGGAAATAGCCTCCCATTCACACGTAAACCGCTATTTTTATATATAAAACAATAGCATTTTTGTATGAATAGGACAAACACCAAGAAAAAGAACAATTTTAAAAATTGGATTTAAAATAAATAAAATCATGAGAATCTGATGTTAAATAACAGAATGACTGGTATATATAGTTCGTACAACAGAAAAAAAACACGCAATCTCCATATAATAAATTTACCAAAAACACGGGATAAATTAAACAAAGTATCAGGTGAATGCATTATATGTATACAACAGTATTCAGCCGTGCAGTATTCCCGGCATCGCATATAATCAGATAGCACAAGAAAGTTACCAGACCCCACATCCCAACCCAGAATCGACATATCTTTAACAACTTCTGCACAGACACCCACACAAACTACACAAAGTTCACAAGCTTTCTCTCTCCATCACTGCCTATAACAACTGTGTTTTGTTTTCCTATAATCTACCTCCTGACTCGTGCCTTTCGTAATCGCACACATACATACATGTGAACGAATCCTGCAACCTTCGTTACACAATTTCATACCCAAGCTGCCATTCGAAAGGCAACCGATTCTCGCAACTTTAGGTCAAATACTCCCCTGATCATACGAAGAGCCCAAGTAGTCATCATACACTTGATGGGTTAGTACCGATACACATGGCACACAACGTGAGTAAGTTAAGTCACTTTTAGGTAAACATCTCTACTCCTAAAAAACGTTAATTTCCAAACAACCTTCTCATTACCATTTCAGGTCTTCCAATTACGTATTTAAAAAACAAACATAAACTTTTTTATTAAACATTTTTTACATTCAAATACCTTTATTTGATTACCCCTATCTCTTCGATCTCATTAATTACGTCTTTGTGCCATTTAGGTTCAATGAGGACACTAAAATCCCTATCCTATGAAATCTTAAGCAACAGCCATCTCCCAATACGTCAACAACCTTTCAAGATCGGCAAATAACAACCACATCTACGTAGCGCTCTAATACTCCGACGCCAAACATGTTAAGTATTGATCCACACACGTTATATCCCAAACTGTTAATCATTTAGTGGATCATTCTCATTGACGCCCTAGATCTGCCATTGCCACATCAACTAAGCTTAGAAAAACTATATCACAAATAATAAATATGTCGTCTATTGTCTGGTTACCAAACTGACCACTGCTTACTCACTACGCAAAATCTCAAACATAAAAACAATATTCAATCGCTGACTAACTGGCATTACTAACCACAATACCCTTGGGAAATATAAGTGACTCCTCCTCACTTGTAATATAGAAACTCTTTAACACCAAGCCAACTCTAGAAACTCTAAATCACCTTAAAACCCGCTTAAAAATACCTGGTCACATCCTGGGTAAAAAAAAAAAAACAAAAAAAAAAAAATAAAAAACAATATTGTATATATTTACCTTTAAGAGAATGTAGTCTTACCCTTTTTTCAGCCAGCAAGAGCTTACTAAAAAGTTTTTGAAAAATAAGTACCTACAATTTGGGTTAAAATTTATTTGTAAAATTACAAAATGAATTCAGTTTACCTTAAAAATTGTTTCTTTTTCTTTACTCCTTGATAAATTACGAAATTACTTACTTATGAAACACACCCCCTGACACTGATTTTTAACTCCCACCCCCTCATGGGCATTAATTTCAAAATGTACACCCAATCGGGAAGTGGTTTTTTTTTTTTCTAGTTTTATAATATACTATTGTTGGAATATTTGAGATATATTATTACTAAGCCTAGCTTAGATGCGACACAAGCCAAATTATGGGGCGCCCAGTGAGAATCGAACTCCACAAACAATGGGTCTGCAAATCTAGCTTTCAACCATTAACACCACGAGGTCCCTATATTTGATTATATGACCATATATGACCTCAAAATATAGGCACCTCACTGGCTTAATGTTAGAAAGCTAATTGCAACCATTGTTCGTGGAGTCATTTCTCACTGGGTGCCCCATAATTACTGCCTGTCCGCAATCTAAGCACGCTTATAAATAAACTAATATATCAAAATATTTATATGGGTCCTGCCAATAACATCACTTATATGTCCGCAATACATCACCTAAAATATAAACTGGCGATCATTGTTTATTCCTCTACCAATCACACCATAATGCGGCGATTTAATACTTAAACACTATACTATTGCCATAAGTGCATTTGCAACCAATGAGAGGAACTTACAAACAAAGAAACCAAAATTCTTGCCAATATTCTCTGACAACGCTTCTGCTTAGAGCCTTAAAAGGGGACCCAAAATTAACACTATCTTAACCGATATTTGTAAGCGGAGTTCGATTCTCCAGTCCGCTAACTACGTTCACTTTCGTCGTTTGTTGTTTTGTTTTGCGCAATGTTGGACTCATAACATAAAGCTATTTCATTTCCTCATCAGCACACCCACAAAACACTCAATGCCACTCACATAATACAATGAACAGCGCCAAATTTTGAAAAAAAAATTCATTGTTATCAAGGAGGAAGTGATTTATTCATCTTCTAAAAACTCACGGTCCATATCATAAAGCTAGTTTATAAAAAGCTTAACCATAAGATATAATATATATATATATATATAATATATAATATATATATATATATAATATATATATAATATATATAATCCCAAAAAGTCCAGAGAAGAATCTTCCTTACGACAAGGTTTTTTAAAACAACTTGTCGCAGTTTGAGAGCTCAATATGCTCTTATTTTAGGTCACAGAGCAAGATTATATTAAATTAAATAACAAAAGACATTAGAATCTTGCCATTTATAGACTAATTCAGAGCTTAGTGACAATTTGTCTAAGTCCCTTAATAGTCTATAATGCAAAGACTCTAAGTTCTTTTTATTATTAAATATTTATAATTTTAATATATATATAATATATAATATAATATATATATATATATATATATAATCAACCCTCTTTCGGATAATTTCATTCCTTCCATCTCTAAAGACGATGCGTAGTGTCCATTCTTTTATCGCAACTGCGTGAGTTATGAACAGACCCAATTTTTTCGTAGGGGTCAGTCTCGGTGCAGTGACTGGCAAACAAACAGTGATGCTTGCTGGATTGCTGTTGTCTCCCTTCCTTTAGCTCCTTTTCCGTGCGCTTCTTCCTCTCTTTCACCCTTTGGTTTCCCACTCTGACCAATTTGAATGCAATCTCTGTGCAGTACTGCAAACAAACAGTGATGCTTGCGATTGCTGTTGCTTCCTTCCTTCGGCTCTCTTTCTCGCGGGGCTTCTTTCCTCCTCTTTTCACTCCTGTTTTCCCACTCTGACCAATTTTGAAATGGCAATCTCATGTTGATGACTGCAACAAGACAGTACTTGCTGGAGAGCGTTTTCTCCTTCTCTTTTGCTCTTTTTCTCGCGCTCTTTCCTCCTTTTTCACTCCTTTTTTCACGCTTTTTCTTTCCTTTCAATAATATAATGCAGAATCAAGTCATTTTGATTAAAAAAAAAAACAAACCCAGACTCGGTTGCTTATCGTATCTTCTGTCTTAAGCGTCACCCTATTAATACCGAAAGCCTCACACTGCTTAACTTCGGATCTAGCGAACTGTTCAGCAGTAGTCATAGTAATATTCACTTCGGTTAAACCTTGGGAACGGAAGAAACTCCTCTAAATAGTACCCACTACGTTCTCTATAATGAGCGCGGGGGTAAGCGTATCATTAAAGGAATATGAACACGCTGAGACAGATGCTTGCAATTCAATAGCTAAATACCGTTGGGAAAGTATGGATTCCAACTAGTTCTCCCCCCACCATTGTAAAATGGTATGGAAGGTCTGCGCTCTGTAACCTGGTTAGGGCAACCCACGAGAAAAAAAATCTGTTAAAACTCCACTTAAGAATTGATCTTTACCCACATCCTCTCTGTCGAAGGAGTTGTAAATATAGACAAGAATGGCTTTGCATTAAAAATCCATAAGGTTGATATGCCATTAAACAAAGAAACAAAACAACCTTTGACAAATCTCTCAATAGCACTATGTCGCAACTAAGTAGTGTGTTAATATTATCACCCCCCCCCCCCGCACGAGCAGGATGTGACATCAGGACACGGCAAATTTAGCGAGTTTAATAGTTGGAATTCAGATTTTCTTCCCCAACTTTTAAACCTAAGCAAGGGTAAAGACCCACGGATCTGCTCCCACTATTTATCCAAGTTGGAGCGAGTAGTATAGATGCATACCCTTCCCAAGTGTATACCTTGTGAAATCAGCCTCAGTCCAGAAATTTGAACTTGTGACGAGTCATTTCCTACGACTCTAGCCATACACCAGCACCTCCATGGTTTAGTATATGTTTATGTGCCCATAATTAACCTTTGCAAACTAAACCTACACATACTTAACCTGATGCCACCAATCAAATTTTTGTTTTTGTTAGGAGAGAAGAGGGTAAAGAGGGAGAGAGGAGGAGATTCTCTACTAGCTCCGACTAACGAGATAAACTCCTTGGTTTCAATCAGAAATTTCTTCTCCTACACCAGTTCACCAACCAAGATAAAGCCCCCCGTTTCCCTACTATTTACCCCATAGCTGGAGCGAATAGTTGATTCATAACTTCCCAAGAGTATTAGCGCTATATAAAATGCAAACAGCGCTTCGTTCAGGATTTGAACTTGTCCCCGTGTCTATTCCTTACGACTAACCATTTCACCGCGCGGACCCAACTATTGCCCCATACCACAAGCCTTGATCAAACCTAACACCAGATTCTTAACCAATCTGTGTAACAAAACTTCAAGTAAATAATTAATTTAAGATAACATAGACTTTGCAGATCATATTACTCGAAATCTACGCAAACACAACGTTCAACGCTTCCTCTTTGCACAGCCGCCCAGTCGCTGAGTTTATAATGCACGACTGTACCTCTCAGGAGGGGTAAACCCCCCAATGTGCTGTGGCGACCCTGCCATGCTTAAGGAATAGAACCCAGTCGATGACATCCATGATTCCAAAACCACTTTGCCCTTACTTGGGCTAGACGGACCTCGGAAGCTCCCTCCATAAATCGGCTGTCATGTCAAGCCCTACACCTATATGATCCCCCCAACCTATTCCTTATGGCAAGCCCAAACATTTTATCATATGGGCTAAAGCATGGTCTTGAGCTACAATATCCTGGAATACGTTAAAACTCTATCCGATGGGTGAGTCCAGTTCTGAGTTTGGGAATGTGGAAGCACCCCTTCATCACCATTGCTCCCTGTCCACTCTGACCCAAAGTAAGACCTGTTTGGTTCCATTCAGGCAGTTTAAATAGGACAATATAGTACATAAAACATTGAGTATCCATTAAAATGATTTATTCAACACTTTTCGGCATTAAATGACCCCACAGTTATATCTAAAACCCAAAACTAAACTGAAAAACAACCGTATGAACTATTATTAGTAAATCGTTCTAACGCTGGAATCAGTTTAGACTTTGTGATTACTAGTTGTCCCCTTTGGTAAAAATCGCCGTCCAAAAGTGGAAGGTTTTCTTCTTGGTTTTTAACTCCATCCTAAAACAATCAGCCACAAGCACCGATATCATTGCCCCAACCTATTGCCCGTTGTGCTAGAAGCAATCTGAGCGTCTTCATGTCCTGGAATGTAAACTCTATCTGATTGTGAGTTTCAGTTTTGGAGTTTGGGAATCGTAAGCACCGCTTTATCACCATTCTCCCTGGTCCACTCTGACCCGAGGTAGTACCTTTAGATCCATCTCTGGTTAAATGAAAAAATGTGTTTATAAAAATATTGTATCCATAAGATGAATTATTTAAAAAATTGTTGATAAATGACCCCACTTGAGTTATAGCCGAAAACAAACCAAACCAAACAACAAAATCCCAAAACCATCATAACCAAACTTTCTTAACAGAATCGAAATAAGTAAATTATTAGTCATCAATTTTCTCCACCCTTTCAGCCCTAAGAATTTTATCTGGTAAATAGGCTTTGCGGTGTTGAGTTGGGGTTTGGTGAGAGTTAAAAATCTTTCGCCACGTTGTATTGAAACCCCAGAGTTGATTGCCAGACAAGATTTAAATAAAAGGTAAAAAGACCTACATTATTAGTTTCTTCGACTCGAAAAAGCCTTAGAATTTTCTGTTTCTCTTCTACAAAGGACTGAAATTAATTATTGATGCAATTACCGCCGTTACCTAACAAAAAAAAAAGTGAATCTATTCTGAGATTTAATTCAGTTTTCAGATTATTATATAGTTCACTTTCTTTCTTTCTTTCTTTCTTCTCTTTTCTACACCTATTGACAAATTCTCTTCTCTTATCCCCACACTTTCTTTCTTTCTTTCTTCTTTCTTTCTTCTTCTTCTTCTTCTTCTTTCTTTCTGTCTTATTACAACCTATTACACATCTCTCTATTTTATCAAATCTTTCTTTCTTCTCTTTCTCTTTCTTCTTTCTACACCTATTACAAATCTTCTTTCTCTATCACACTCTCTTTTCTTTCTTTCTTGCTTTCGTCTTCCTTCTTTTCTCCTTTCTTTCTTTCTTTCTGTCGTATTACACATATTACAAAAATTCTCTATTTTTCTTATCACACATTTCTTCTTTTTTTCTTATTACACCTATTACACATTCTCTCTTTTTATCAAAATCTTTCTTTCTTCTTTCTTCTTCTTTCTTTCTTTTCTACACGCTATTACAAATTATTCGTTCTCTTATCACACTCATCTTTCTTTCTTTCGTTTTCCTCTGTTCTCTTTCTTTCTTTCTTGCTTTCTTTCTTTCTGTCTTATTACACCTATTACACATTCTCTCTTTTTTTTAATTAAAATCTCTTTCTTTCTTCCTTTCTTTCTTTCTTCTACACCTATTAAAATCATCTTTCTCTTATCACACTCTCTTTCTTCTTGCTTTCATTCTTCCTTTATTTTTCTCTTTCTCTCTTTCTGTCTTTCTTTCTCTTTCTGTCTTATTACACCTTATGACACCATTCTCTCTATTTTATCAAAGTCTTTCTTTCTTTCTTTCTTTCTTTCTCACACTATTACAAATCTTTCTTCTCTATCACACTCTCTTTTCTTTCTTTCTGCTTCGTTCTTCCTTATTTCTCTTCTTCTTCTTTCTTCTTCTTCTTTCTGTCGTATTACACTATACAAATCCTATTTTCTTATCACAACATTCTTATTTGTTCTTATACACTATTACACATTCTCTTTTAGCAAACTTTCTTCTTCTTTCTTTTCTTTTTCTTCTTTATTTCTGTCTATCACAAACCTATTACACATATCTCTTTTGATCAAACTCTCCTTTCTTCTTCTTTCGTTCTTCTTCTTTCTTTCTTTGCTCATTACATTCTATACAGACACTTCTTTATTCACAGTCTTCTTTCTTCTTCTTTCTTTTGTTTTGCTACACCAATTACTAATATTCTCTTTCTTATCACTCACTTCTTTCTTTCTCTTCTTTCTTGCTTCTTCTAATTACACCCTCATTCTTCTTCCTTATTCTGTTCTTCCTATTGGTTTGTTTCTTTCTTATATTACCATACACAACTCTCCTTTTCTTTCTTTCTCTTTCTTTCTTTCTTTCTTCTTTCTTCTTTTTCAGGTCGGTTTCTTCACACTTGCTTCTTTTATTACACCTACTTGTCCTCTCTTTCTTTCTTCTTTCTTCCATTCTTTCTTTCTTCATTCTTTCTTCTTTTCTTTCTTTCTTTCTTTACAGTCGTTTCTTTCTTGCTCTAATTTTATTAACACCTACTTGTCCTTCTTCTTTCTTTCTTTCTTTCATTCTTTCTTTCTTTCTTTCTTTCTTGTACAGCGTCTTCTTTGCTCTAATTTTTATTACACACTGTCCTTCTTCTTCCTTTCTTTCTTTCTTTCATTCTATTCTTTCTTTCATTCTCTTCTTTCCTTTCTTTCTTGTTTACAGTGGTTTCTTCTTGCTCTAATTTTATTACACCTACTTCCTTCTTCTTTCTTTCTTTCTTCTCCTTCATTCTTTCTTTTCTCTTTCTTTCTCTTGTAACATCGGTTTCTTCTTCTCTAATTTTATTACACCTACTGTCCTTCTTTTCTTTCTTTCTTCATTCATTCTTTCTTTCTTTCTTTCTTCTTTCTTCTTTCTTGTTTTACAGTCGTTCTTTCTTCTCTAATTTTTATTACACCTACTGTCCTTCTGTTCTTTCTTCTCTTCTTCTTGCATTCGTTCTTTCTTGCAGTGTCATTCTTTCTTTCTTTCTTTTTTACAGTCGGTTCTTCTCTTGCTCTAATTTTATTACCACACTACTGTCCTTCTCTTCTTCTTTCTTCTTTCTTTCAATTCTTCTTCTTTCATTCTCTTATCTTCTTTTCTTTCTTGTTACAGGTCGGTTTCTTCTTGCTCTAATTTTTATTACACCTACTTCCTTCTTTCTTTTCCTTTCTTTTTTCTTTTTTCTTTTTCTTTTTCAATTTCTTTTCTTTTTCTTTTTCCATTTTTTCCTTTCTTTCTTCTTTCTTTCTTGTTACAGTCCTTCTTCTGCTTCTTTTATTACACCCTACTCCTTCTCTTTCTTCTCCTTAATTCTTTCTTTCTTTCTTCTTCTTTCTTCTTTCTTCTTTTCTTGTTACAGTCGTTCTTTCTTGCCGTCTAATTATAACACCTACTGTCCTTCTTTCTTTCTTTCTTTCTTTCTTTCTTTCAATCTTCTTCTTCATTCTTCCTTCTTTCTTTCTCTTTACAGTCGTTTCTTTTTGCTCTAATTTTTATACCCTACTGTCCTTCTTTCTTTCTTTCCTTGCTTTCTTCTTTCATTCTTCTTTCTTCATTCTTCTTTCTTTCTTTCTTCTTTGTTACAGTGGTTTCCTATCTTGCTCTAATTTTTATTACACCTACTTCCTTCTTTCTTTCTTTCTTTTCTTTCTTTCATTCTTCTTCTTTCATTCTTTCTTTCCTTTCTTTCTTTCTGTACAGTCGGTTCTTCTTGCTCTAATTTTATTACACCGTACTGTCCTTCTTTCTTTCTTCTTTCTTTTTCTTCTTTCTTTCATTCTTCCTTCTTTCTGCTTACAGTCTTTTCTTTCTGCTCTAATTTTATTAACACTACGTCCTTCTTTCTTTCTTTCTTTCTTTCTTCTTCTTGCTTTCATTCTTTCTTTTCATCTTCTTCTTTCTTCTTCTTTCTGTACAGCGGGTTCTTTCTTGCTCTAATTTATTACACCTACTGTCCTCTTTCTCTTTCTCTTTCTTTCTTTCTTCTTTCTTCTTTCTTGTTACAGCGTTTCTTTCTGCTTTTCTGTTTTTATTACACCTACTGTCCTTCTTCGTCTTTCTTTCTTTCTCTTCTTTCATTCTTTCTTTCTTTCATTCTTTCTTTCTTTCTTTCTTTCTTTTCTTTTACAGTCGTTCTTTCTTCTCTAATTTATTACACCTACTATCCTTCTTTCTTTCTTTCTTCTTTCTTCTTCATTCTTTCTTCTTTCTTTCTTCTTTCTTCTTTCTTTCTTCTGTTACAGTCGGTTTCTTTTCTTGCTCTAATTATTACACTACTGTCCTTCTTTCTTTCTTTCTCTTTCTTTCTTCTTTCATCTTCTTTCTTTCATTCTTCTTTCTTTCTTGTTACAGTCGTTCTTTTCTTTGCTCTAATTTTATACACCTACTGTCCTTCTTCTTTCTTTCTTTCTTCTTTCTTTCTTTTACTTCGGTTTCTTTCTTCTTTCTTTTTTATTACACCTACTGTCCTTCTTTCTTTCTTCTGTTCTTCTTCTTCTTTCTTCTTTCTTTCATCTTCTTTCTTTCATCTTTCTTTCTTTCTTTCTTTCCTTTACAGTCGTCCTTTCTACTCTAATTTTATTACACCTACTGTCCTTCTTTCTTTTTTCTTTCTTTCTTTCAGTCTTTCTTTCTTTCATTCTTTCTTTCTTTCTTTCTTTCTTTTACAGTCGGTTCTTTCTTCTCTAATTTTATACACCTACGTACTTCTTTCTTCTTTCATTTTTCTTCTTCATTCTTTCATTCTTCATTCTTCTTTCTTTCTTTCTTTCTGTTTACAGTCGGCTTTCTTCTGCTCTAATTTATACCATCCTACTGTCCTCTTTCTTTCTTTCTTTCTTTCTTTCTTCTTTTAACAGTCGTTCTTTCTTCTTCTTTTATACAACCTACTGTCCTTCTTTCTTTCTTTCTTTTTCTTCTTTCTTTCTTTCATTCTTTTCTTTCTTTCATTCTTTCTTTCTTTCTTCTTCTTTTACAGTCGGTTCTTCTTGCTCTAATTTTTATACACTACTGTCCCTTCTTTCTTTCTTTCTTTCTTCTTTAATCTTCTTCTTTTCATCTTTCTTCTTTCTTCTTTCTTGTTACAGTGTTCTTCTTCTCTAATTTATACAACCTACTTCCTTCTGTCTTTCTTTCTTCTTCTTTCTTTCATTCTTTCTTTCTTCATTCTTTCCTTCTTTCTTCTTTCTTGTTACAGTCGGTTTCTTTCTCTAACTAAGTGTTATTACCACCTTACAGTCCTTCTTTCTTTCTTTCTTTCTTTCTTTCATTCTTTCTTCTTCATTCTTTCTTTCTTTCTTTTTTCTTTTACAGCGTTTCTTTCTGCTCTAAGTTTTATACACCTACTGCTCCTTCTTTCTTTCTTTCTTCTTTCTTACTTTCTTCTTTCTTGTTACATCGTTTCTTTCTTGCTTTCTTTTATTACACCTACTGTCCTTCTTTCTTTCTTTCTTCTTTTCTTTCTTTTCTTTCATCTTTCTCTTTCTTTCTTTCTTTTACAGTAAACGGTTTCTTTCTTGCCCTAATTTTTATACACCTACTGTCCTTCTTTCTTTCTTCTTTCCTTTCTTTCTTGTTACAGTCTCTTTCTTGCTTTCTTTTTTATTACACCTACTGTCCTTCCTTCCTTCCTCCTTCTTTCTTTCTTTCTTTCTTTCTTTCTTTCTTTCTTTCTGTATGGCAACATATTGCACATCAATATTCATTCTTTCTTTTCTAACGCCTATTGCACAATTTCATTTTCTTTCTTCTTTCGTTCTTCTTTCTCTTTCTTCCGTTTCTTCCCTTTCTCTCTCTCTCTCTCTCTCTCTCTCTCTCACTCTCTATAAATATATATATATATAATATATATATATATATATATATATTAGTATATTCCTTTTTCTCCTATACCCTCGT
Source organism: Doryteuthis pealeii (assembly GCA_023376005.1). NCBI lineage: Eukaryota > Metazoa > Mollusca > Cephalopoda > Myopsida > Loliginidae > Doryteuthis > Doryteuthis pealeii. The sequence continues at coordinate 81,179,789 of CM042164.1, read as the reverse complement.
CTCCTCTTTCCATTTCGCCGATCCTATCTCAGTTTCGTTCTTTCCATTTCTTTATTTCTAAAGCCATTTTACCAAACTTATCACAAAACCAATTCAGAGAAATCTAGAATGAGAAGATCGTGTTCCGTCATTAACCACAAAGAGAACCAGTTAACATATCTTACCTGATTGAATCAACTTTACTCTCAATCGAAACTGTTTGTTCGACTCCCGTCCTTACGAAAGCAACAAAATGAATTCAGAGAAACAAACAAAAAAAAAAAAAAAAAAAAAAAAAAAATAAAAATGCCATTTATAAATTAGATTATAATTCTGCGGCCGAGAAAACGAACTTGTTTAAAATTTTTCCTTTTTCTTTGTATCATATCGGCGCCATTTTTTTTGTGGTTTTTTAAATGTGTTTCCAATTTCAGTTCTGCCTTCGCCTTTTCATTTAGATTGTCTTTCCTCAATAAAACGATTCTCTAGTCTTGTTCGCTTACCCTTGCTTTTTTTTATGGCGTCTCATTGATTCAAAAGAGTGAATGATTTATTTGGTGTAAAAACAAACAATAAACAAAATACAAAAAACAAAACAAAAACAAAACAACNGAAGATAAAGAAAGAAAGAAAGAAAAAGAGCAATGTGTAATAGGTTTCAAAGAAAGAAAGAAAGAAGAAAGAAAGAAAGAAAAGAGAATGTGTAATAGGTTTCATAAGAAAGAAAGAAAGAAAGAAAGAAGAAAAGAATGTGGTAAAATGTTTCATAAGAAAGAAGAAAGAAAGAAAGAAAGAAGAAAAAAGAAAGAAAAAGAGAGAATGTGTAAAATTTCATAAGAAAAGAAAGAAAGAAAGAAAGAAAGAAAAGAGAATGTGTTAATAGGTTTCATAAGAAGAAAAGAAAGAAAGAAAGAAAGAAAAAGAGAATGTGTAATAGGTTTCATAAGAAAAGAAAGAAAGAAAGAAAGAAAGAAAGAAGAAAGAAAGAAAGAGAAATGTGTAATAGGTTTCATAAAAAGAAAGAAAGAAAAGAAGAAGAAGAAAGAGAAAGAGAATGTGTCATAGGTTTCATAAGAAAGAAAGAAGAAAGAAAGAAAGAAAGAAGAAAAGAGAATGTGTAATAGGTTCATAAGAAAGAAAGAAAAGAAAGAAAGAAAGAAAGAAAGAAGAGAAATGTGTAATAGGCATAAGAGAAAGAAAGAAAGGAAGAAAGAAAGAAAGAAAGAAAGAGAGAATGTGTAATAGTTTCATAAGAAAGAAAGAAAGAAAGAAAGAAAGAAGAAAAGAAGAAAGAGAGAAATGTGTAATAGGTTTCATATAGAAAGAGAAAGAAAGAAGAAAGAAGAATGTGAATAGGTTTCATAAGAAAAGAGAAAGAAAGAAAGAAAGAAAGAAAGAAAAAGAGAATGTGTAATAGGTTTTATAAGAAAGAAAGAAAGAAAGAAAGAAAAAAGAAAGAAAGAGAATGTGTAATAGGTTTCATAAGAAAGAAAGAAAGAAAGAAAGAGAAAAAGAATGTGTAATAGGTTTCATAAGAAAGAAAGAAAGAAAGAAAGAGAATGTGTAATAGGTTTCATAGAAAGAAAGAAAGAAAGAAAAGAAGAATGTGTAATAGGTTTCAAGAAGAAAGAAAGAAAGAAAAAAAAAAGAAGAAAGAAGAAAAAGTGAGTGATAAGAAAAAGAGAGAATTTCTAATCGTGAAGAAGAAATTTAAAGTGACAATTCTTCCAAGCCGTAGTTGTATCAGAACTACTGTACAGATGCACCACTTGGCCCTCGAGAATAAGCTATATGGTGGCTGCACAAGAATACTGCGTGCGATCTTAAACAAGCCGTGGAAACAACACCCCACAAGAAAGCAGTTGTACGACCACCTACCCCCATCATACAAACCATCCTAGTGAGACAAACAAGACATGCTGGACACTGCTGGAGAAGCAAGGACGAACTCATAAGCGACGTTCTTCTGTGGAAACCAGTACATGGGCACACCAGTGCGGACCGTCCAGCAAAGACCTAACTTGACCAGCTCTGTGCGGACCTCCCGAGAGTAATGAATGATAGGGATGGTTGGTGAGAGATTGTCATGGATATCCGTGCTACTAGTGTGACATGATAATGATGATGAAGATGTTGATGATGATGATGATTCCTTACGTTTTTTCCTCTTTTTTCTTTGTTCATTATGAGCATTGCATACTTTTTAATCATCATCATTAACTCGCGCTGATAGTAAATTTTCACAGCGTCAGTAACGGTTATTTGCGAACAATTCCAATATTCTTTTTGTGTTGGTATCCTTCCGTCTACTAAAGACGATGGCGTAGTGTCCACTTTTTTATCCGCAACTGCACGAGTGGCTGAACAGACCAATTTTTGAATGGCAATCTCTGGTGCAGTGATTGCAAACAAATGGTAATGCTTGCTGGAGTTGGTGTTGTCTCTCCTTCCTTATGGCTCTCTTTTCTGCGGTGGTTTCTTCTCTTTTTCACTCGTTTTCGTTCCTTGTTTGACGAGGAGGCGCCAGGTCTTACGGTCTTCTGCATAAGCCTCCCAAGTTGGTGTCGAGGTGGCATGTCTTCATGTCCCTCTTGGAGACATCTTTAAAGCGCAGGCGTGGTCTCCCTACCGGTAGGGTGCCCACTACTGATTCACCATATAATAAGTATTTGGGGAAGCGGCCTTTGTCCATCCTCCTGACGTGACCAAACCAACGCAGGCGTCTCTCGCGCGATGATGGCCGAGCATGCTGTTTATGTTGGCTCATGTTTGTGTTGGGTACAATATTCTTTTATATTGATGTAAAACGCGGCTTGAATATAAAATGCAGATTTGATGTTTTTTTAGGAGCACATCCAGCAGGTGATGTGCAAAGGATGATGGGATTTGATAATAATGGTGGCGGTAGATGGAATTGCGCGGAAGAATAAAGAGCTAAATAAATTCAAAACACTTTGGCAATTCTCATGTGCAATTATGGCACACAGAACTTTGGGCATCAAACTAATGTGCTCCCAACACAGGCCAACACACACTACGAAATATTATATATATTATATATATATATATATATTGATAGGACAATACATTAAAAGACAATTGTCACCATTGGTTCCAAAGCAGCTTATCCACTTCTCGTCGGGACAACAAACCTCCTGGTGGGAAGTGGGTAGTGCTTTGAGACCAATGGTATCAATCGGCTTTTAAATTTTTTATACACTATAACAAATGAATACAGCACTTACATCTGTAATTGAACACTTCATTTTTATTTCTCCAATACATAATAACTACACACACACAGAGGCTCACATACACACACACACACACACACACACACACACATATATATATATATATATATATATGAGGAAAAATGAGTAAAGAAAAGAAATGTAAATGGATAAAATGAATTTAATCGATATCACATTAATCGATATCACTTACACATGTGTTTTCGGTCAGTTTATGGTGTGTAAAAATATTTCGCACACATAGAAGAATCGACCTTCATCAGAGTGAACATTTATTTTGAAATAAATGTTCACTCTGATGAAGGTCGATTCTTCTATGTGTGCGAAATATTTCACACACATAAACTGACCGAAACACATGTGTAAGTGATATCGATTAATGTGATATCGATTAAATTCATTTTATCCATTTACATTTCTTTTCTTACTCATTTTTCCTCATATTGTCGGATTCAAATTCCTTTTCCATTTTCACGCATAATATATATATATATATATATATATATATATATGTGTGTGTGTGTGTGTGTGTGTGTGTGTGTGTGTGTGTAAGAATGGAAAGGGAATTGAATCCGACAATATGAGGAAAAATGAGTAAAGAAAAGAAATGTAGATGGATAAAAATGAATTTATCGATATCACTTTTAATCGATATCAACTTACCTGTGTTTCGGGGTCCGTTTATCAAAAAGTATATACGGATTTACGCTATTATTATTAAAATAATCAGATGGAGTTGAAATGATGATAATTATGATAATAGAAAAATGCAAAAAATATTCGTACACAGAGAGATTTTTTACGACCTTCATCAAGAGTGAATTTTTTTATTTTTGAGTAGAGATAAAAATCCGTTGGAGACAAAACAGAATTTTAAATGTTCGAAAAAAAGAATATTTTTTTTCATTTGGAACGCAGAGAAACGTTAAAAAATTTGAAAAGTTTTGGTGGATGGATATAAATTTGTATTGCAAAGAATGAATATTATTAATAATCTTAAACTTGTTGATGGTTGAATGAAGCGTGTTTTCATGTTATTGTTTGGGAAAAAAGAAAGAAGAAACAAATCGGTGAAAACGCGAAAAGAGTTATCCCTCAAAAATGAGCGAATGGGTCAAGTATGTTTTATTATTTATGGAATATTGTGTTATATAATAAATTGAAATTAATTAATGTATTGTTAAATAAAGTGAGGTGGTGATATTATTTAATAAATGTTTGGAAGAAACAGCATAATGATCTGAATTTTTAGATTATTAAGGTAGAAGTTAATAAGATAAAAGTAGCGGAAGGAAAAGATATGAAAAAAAGGATATATGTTCATTATAACACAATATTAACAGACATTTAACACAGAATATTCCATAACGATTTAAAGGGGCAGGGCTGGGTTTATTGCCCAGTGCCTGAGACGCCCCCTTGAAGGGGAATGCCGACGGGGAAACGACGCAATTTTTCACCCCACCCATGAGATTCGGTTTGTGGGTGGTTCCCACGTTAAATAGGGTCTTGTGAATAACCCGTACAAGTGGGGTACGAGGTAAATACAATGTAGCTCCGGCAACGCGGGGGTCCAGTGGCTTCGGTCCTGGATCCTCACAAGTTAATAGCGTCGATCCAGGGGCTATCTCCCAGGCAATACCTGCCCCCCGCTCGATTTAAAGGGAGCTGGGTTATTGCCAGAGGCAGTGCCCCTGCTGAGGCACCCCCCTTGAAGGGGAATGCCGACAGGAATCGACGCCATTTTCACCTTCTGCACCCATTGAGGCTTCCGTTTGTGGAGTTGGGTTCCCACGAACATTATGTAGGTCTTTTTGTGCCTAACCCTACAGAGTGGGGTACGAGGTAAATACAAGTGTATGATATGGGCCAACGGGGTGGGGGTCCAGTGGCTTCGGCCCTGGTCTTTACAAGTTAATAAGCGTCGATCCAGGGGAGCTATCCCAGGCAATACCTGCCTGCGATTTAATGGAGCGCAGGGCTGGGTTTATGATGCCTAGCAGTGCCCTGAGTTGCGCGCCGTAGCTGGGGCATTCGACGCTAATATATATTTTCCACTTCACCACCCGGCATAAGCTTCGGTCTCGTGGGTGGGCCGCACATAAAAAGTAGTAGTAACGACTCCTTGTGATCACGTTCATCATGAAAGTCGGGATATGAAGAGAGCAAATACCCTGTAAGGATTGAATCAGCTCAGACCGAGGTAGGTATTAAATAATGTAAAATATTTTTTTATTAATAAAATCATGGAGAATGGGACGGTAAATAACCGTAAGCGGAAAGTTGTTGAACTTGAGGTAGGTGATACTAGTTTCCGTTACAGCAGAGAAAAGGACATGCCTCTATTATGTACATAAAGGTACGAAGCATGCTTTAATTTTTGAGGCTTTGGTCTAATATAGGACGTCCAGACTTTAAATTTTCTTTTTTCGCATTTTTTTTTTTTTTTTTAGCTATCGGATTAGGTACCAGGGGCCATTCTTCGCATTCGTCTAATCCGTATCCACTGTGGCTGAGCTTTACATGTATCATGCTGGGATAGTGAATCAGTGATGAGTTCTCTAGCCATGACGAGTAGACGCAGCTCATCAGTACTATGCGGGTATGATCGGATAGGAGACTAAAGTTCATGAGATGCGAGAATAGTCATGGTTGAGCCAAAGCACGCGCAATTCCTCAGGTAAGCGCAAGTAAATAATAGCGGCGGTCTGCTTGGTAATGAACGGGAACAATTTATATACTCACGCAGAGAGCTACGGAGTCGGATGCAGTAGCTCTGTTTATACAAGTTATATGACTAGTCGGAATAATTAAACTATAACAGCACAATGACGATCAGGTAATAAGTCGTGAGAGGATTTTATTGAAACGCGCACCCCTCCCACGGACTATATTACAGAATGAGATGTTAGTCAACAACGGCCAATGGCGAGATTTAGTGCAACTAAGTATGAAGGAGTGTGCTATAGGATCACGGTCTGCCGACTGCTTTTCTAAGTGATTTCTTTTGGTGTTAATCTTTTTGTACGCCATGTTTGTTATGTTCCCTACTGCACACATTGATTAGAATGTTTAGTGTTTTTCGCCGCGTTGTTAATGGCGAATGCATGTCCCATTTATTTTCTACTTGTTTTTGTTTTAATGTAGTTTTCACGTTATTCATTGGATACGTTCGTTAGATCACGTCAGATGGGAGAGGAGGAGGAACAGCTGCCTCTTCTTGTGTTGTATTTAGTTATTTGTTTGTTTGTATTTACTGTTTATTGTTGTGTTTGTTCTGTACACGTAGCCCACGCAGTGAAATAATGCATCTCACTTTTGATCAATGAGACGAATAAAAAGCAAGTAAGCGAAACAAACTAGAGAATGGTTTATTGGGAGACAACCTAAATGAAAATAAAGGCGCGAAGGAAGAACGAAATTGAAACACAGCATTTAAAACCAACAAAAAAAAAAATGGCGCCGATATCGATACAAAGAAAAAAAGAAAAATTTAAAACAACGTTCGTTTTCTCGGCAGAATTTAATAATCTAATTTATAAATGGCATTTTCTATTTCTTTTTTTTTTTTTCTTTTCTTTTTTTTTTTTTTTTTTTGTAGTTTTCTCTGAAATTCATTTTGTTGCCTTCGTAAGGACGGAGAGTCGAACACAGTTTCGATTGCGAGTAAAGTTGATTCAATCAGGTAAGACTATGTTTAAGCTTTCTCTTATGGTGGTTAACTGACGGGAACACGATCCTTCTCATTCTAATTTCTTACAATTTGGTTTTGTAGATAAGTTTGTAAATGGCCTTAAGAAATAAAGACAACGGAAAGAACGAAACTAGATAGGATCGGGAAATGGACAAGGGGAACGAGGGTTAAGGAGAAAGAAAATACCTTATATTTATATATATTATATAATATATATTATATATATACTATATAGCGAGAGAGAAGAGAGAGAGAGAGAGAGAGAGAGAGAGAGGAAGAACGAAGAAGAATAGAAAAGAAGAAAAGAAAGAAAGAAAAGAAATTGTGCAATAGGCGTTAGAATAGAAAAGAATGAATATTGAATGTGCAATATGTGCCATAAGAAGAAGAAGAGAAGAAAGAGGAAAGTAGGTGTATAAAAAGAAAGCAAAGAAGAAACCGACCTGTAACAAGAAAGAAAGAAAGAAGAAGAAAAGAAGAAAGGAAGGAGATGTGTAATAGGTATCATAAGAAAGAAACAAACAAATAAGGAAGACAGAATAAAAGGAAGAAAGAAGGAGGTGTAATTAGAAGAAAGAAAGAAAGAAAGAAGAGAAGAAAGAAGAAGTGAGTGATAAGAAAAGAGATAATTAGTAATAGGTGTAGCAAGACAGAAAGAAAAAGAGAGAAAGAAGAGTATGATAAAAAGAGTCTGTAATAGATGTAATGAGAAAAATAAAGAAAGGAAGAAGAGAAAGAAAGGAGAGTTTGATAAAAAAAAAGATGAGAATGTGTAATAGGTGTAATAAGAAATAAGAAATGTGTGATAAGAAAATAGAGATTTGTAATAAGTGTAATACGGAGAGAAAGAAAGAAGAAAGAAGAAGAAGGACAGTAGGTGTAATAAAAAAGAAAGCAAGAAGAAACCGACTGTAACAGAAAGAAAGAAAGAAAAGAAGAAAAGGAGAGATTGTGTAATAGGTATCATAAGAAAAGAAACAAACACAAGGAAGAACAGAAATAAAAGGAAAGAAAGAAGGAGGGTGTAATTAGAAAGAAAGAAAGAAAGAAAGAAAGAAGAAGAAGTGAGTGATAAGAAAAAGAGAAATTAGTAATAGGTGTAGCAAGAAGAAAGAAAAAGAAGAAAGAAAGAAGAGTATGATAAAAGAGTCTGTAATAGATGTAATGAGAAAAATAAATAAATAAGAAAGAAAGAAGAAAGAAAGAAAGGAGAGTTTGATAAAAAAAAGAAAATGTGTAATAGGGTGTAATAAGAAATAAAGAATGTGTGATAAGAAAAATAGAGAATTTGTAATAAGTGTAATACGAGTGAAGAAGAGAAAGAAAGAAAGAAAGAAAAAGAAAGAAGGACAGTAGGTGTAATAAAAAGAAAGCAAGAGAACCGACTGTAACAAAGAAGGAAAAAAGAAAGAAGAAAGGAGAGATTGTGTAATAGGTATCATAAGAACAGGAGAACGAAATAAAAAGGAAGAAAGAAGAGGGTGTAATTAGAAAGAAAGAGAAAGAAGGAAAAGAAAGAAAGAGTGAGTGATAAGAAAAAGAGATAATTGGTAATAGGTGTAGCAAGACAGAATAAAAAGAAGAAGAAAGAAAGAAGAGTATGATAAAAAAGAGTCTGTAATAGATGTAATGAGAAGGAAAGAAGAGGAGAAGTTTTGATAAAAAAGAGAGAATGTGTAATAGGCGTAATAAGAAGAAAGAAGAAAGAAAAGAAAGAAAGACTTTGATAAAAAAAGGAGAGAATGTGTAATAGGTGTAATAAAGATAGAAAAGAAAGAAAGAAAGGAATACTTTGATAAAAAAGAGAGAATGTGTAATAGGTGTAATAGAGATAGAAAGAAAGAAAGAAAGAAAGAAGGAAAGACTTTTGATAAAAAAAAAAGAGAGAATGTGTAATAGGTGTAATAAGAAGAAAGAAATGTGTGATAAGAAAAATAGAGAATTTGTAATAAGTGTAATACGAAAGAAAGAAAGAAAGAAAGAGAAAAGAAAGGAAGAAAGAAAGCAAGAAAAGAAGAAAGAGAGTGTGATAAGAGAAAGAATGCATTTGTAATATGTGTAGAAAGAAAGAAGAAAGAAAGAAAGAAAGAACGAAAGAAGTGTGGGATAAGAGAAAGAAAGAATTTGTAATAGGTGTAGAAAGAAGAAGAAAGAAAGAAAGAAAGAAAGAAGAAGAAAGAAGAAAGTAAGTAAGTGAACTAATAAATAATAATCTGAAATAACTGAATTCAAATCTCGAAATCAGATTTCACTTTTTTTTTTGTAGGTAACGCGGTAAATTGCAATCAATAATTAATTTCAGTCCCTTTGTAAGAAGAAGAAACAAGAAAATTCTAAGGCTTTTTGAGTCGAAAGAAACTAATAATGTAGGTCTTTTTACCTTTTATCTTAATCTTGTCTGGCAATCAACCTCTGGGGATTTCAATACAACCGTCCGAAAGATTTTAACCTCTTCACCAAACACCCCAACCTCCACACACACACACACCTATTTCACCAGATAAAATTCTTAGCGGCTGAGAGGGTGGAGAAAATTGATGAACTAATCAAATCTTAACTTATTTCGATTCTCGTTAAGAACAGTTTGGTTATGATGGTTTGGTTTGGTTTGTTTTACGGCATATTAACCTCAGTGGGTCATTTAATACCAACAATTTTAAAAAATAAATTCGTTCTTAATGGATACTCAATATTTTTATAAACACATTTTTCATGATTGAATTACACAATTTTCTTACAAACTATCCAGCGTTTTAATAATATCTTGACTTATTTTGATTTGGTTTGGTTTGTTTACGGCATATCAACCTCAGTGGGTCATTTAATACCAACAACATTTTTAAATAAATTCGTTCTTAATGGATACTCAATATTTTTATAAACACATTTTTCATGATTGAATTACACAATTTTCTTACAAACTATCCAGCGTTTTAATAATATCTTGATTTAGTTTGGTTTGGTTTGGTTTGTTTTATGGCATATCAACCTCAGTGGGTCATTTAATACCAACAAATTTTTAAATAAATTAATTCTTAATGGATACTCAGTATTTTTATAAACACATTTTTCCATTTAACCCATAGATGGGACCCTAACAGGTACTACCACTCCGGGTCAGAGTGGACCAGGGAGCAATGGTGATAAAGGGGTGCCTCACATTTCCCAAACCTCCAAAACTGGAACCTTTACCATCAGATAGAGTTTAACATTCCCAGGACATGAAGACCCTCAGCCACTTCTAGCACCACAAGGGCAATAGGGTTGGTGGCAATGATATCGGTGCTAGTGCTTGATTTGTTAATGATGGAGTTAAAACCAAAAGAAAACCTTCCACCTTTTGACGGCGATCTCTTTAAACAAAGGGAGACAACTACGTAATAACTACACGTGAAAAACCGATTCAGGCGAAAGAGTTACTAATAATAGTTCAGTACGGTTGATTTTCAGTTTAGTTTGGGTTTTACGGCATATCAACCTCGGTGGGTCATTTAATGCCGACAAAGTTTTGAAATAAATTCATTCTCAATGTTTTTTATGAACATATTTTTCTATTTAACCCATAGATGGGACCCTAACAGGTACTACCACTCCGGGTTAGAGTGGACCAGGGGGCAATGCTGTTGAGGGGGTGCTCCACATTCCCCAAACCTCCAGAACTGGAACCTCATCATCGGATAGAGTTTAACGTCATTCCCAGGATATGTAGATCCTCAGCCACTGCTTCTAGCACCCATATGATAAAAAGTGTTGGGGCTTGCCATAAGGGCAATAGGGTTGGGGCAATCATATAGGTGCTAGGGCTTGATATGACCAGCCGATTGATTGGAGGAAGCCTCTCCGACCGTCCGTCTAGCAAAAGAAAGGGCCAAAGTGGTGTTTGCAAGTCATGGACTGCTCATCGACCTGGGTTCTATCCTTAAGCATCACGGGTCGCCACGCATGGCCAACAGTTGACCCCATTTGGGGGAGTCTTACCCATCTGCAGAGGTGCAGTCAGTGCATTCTAAAGCCCCAGCCGACTGGGCGGCTGTGCAAAAGAGGAAGCGTTGAAAGATTGTGTTGCGTCGAGATTCGAGTAATTGATCTGCAAGTCTATCCTTATCTTAATTATTATTACTGAGTTTTGCTTACTCAGACATTAGGTTAAGCAAGTCTAGGTTAGGTTTGGCACAAGGCTGTGGTATGGGGCAAATAGTTGGGTCCGCGCGGTGAAATGGTTACCGTCGTAGGAAATAGACACGGCGAGACAAGTTCAAATCCTGAACGAGGCTGTTTGCATTTCATATAGCGCTAATACTCTTGGGAAAGTTATGAATCCAACTACTCTCCCTCCAGCTATGGGTAAATAGTAGGGAAAACGGGGCGCTTTAATCTTGGTTGGGCAACTGGTGTAGGAGAAGAAAAATTCTGAATTGAAACCAAAGGAGTTCTCTTCTCGTTAGTCGAAGCTACGTATAGAAATCCACCTCCCACTCCTCCTCCTCTTCCTACCCCCCTCCTCTCTCCTCCTAACCAAAAACAAAACTTTGATTGGGCTGGCATCAGGTTAAGTATGTGTAGGTTAGGTTTGACACAAGGTTACAATTATGGGGCACATAAAACATTACTAAACATGGAGGTGCGTGGTGTAATGGCTAGAGTCGTAGGAAATGGACTCGTCAACCCAAGTTCAAATCCTGGACGAGGCTGCATTTCACAAGCGCTAATACCCTTGGGAAAGGCATGCATCCTACTATTCTCCGTCCAACTATGATTAAATAGTAGGACAGACTGGGCTCTTTAACCTTGCTTAGTAACAAGTCTTGGAGAAGAAAACTCTGAATTCAAACCTATTAAACTCCGCTTAAAATTTGACCATGTCCTTGTGTCACATCCTGCTCGTGCGGAGGGGTTGGTAAATATATAAACACACTACTTAGTTGCAACAATAGCTCGCTATTGACGAGATGTCAAAGGTTGTTTGGTTTCTTTGTTTAATGGCATATCAACCTTCATGGATTATTTAATGCCAAAGCCATCCTTGTTCATATTTACCCAACTCCTTCGCACGAGTAGGATGTGGTTAAAAATCAATTTCTTAAGTGGAGTTTAACAGATTTTCTTTCTCCTAGACTGGTTGCCTAACCAAGGTTAAAAAGCACAGACTTCCATACCATTTATACATGGCTGGAGGGAGACTAGTTGGATCCATACCTTTCCCAACGGTATTAGCACTATGTGAATTGCAAAGATCCTCGTCTCAGCGTGTTCATTTCCTTCAATGATAAGCATTACACCACGCGCCTCCACTCATAGAAGAACAGTAGTGGTACTATTTAAGAGGAGTTAATTCCGTTCCCAAGGGTATTAACCCGCAAGTGAATATTACTATCGACTCACGCTGAAAACACCGGTTCCCGCTAGATCCCGAAGTTAAGCAGTGATGAGGCTGTTCAATACTTAATTGGGTGACCGCTTAAACAACAGCAGTTACTGTAAGCAACCCGAGTCTGTTGTTTTATCAAAATGACTTGATTCTGCATTATTCGAAAAGGAAAGAAAAAGGGAGGGGAGTGAAAAAGAGGAAAGAAGCCGCCACGGAAAAGAGAGCCAAAAGGAAGGAGAGACCACAGAAACTCCAGCAATCATCATTGTTTGTTTGCAGTCACTGCTGCAGAGATTGCCATTCAAAAATTGGTCAGAGAGGGAACAAAAAGGAGTGAAAAAGAGAGGAAAGAAGCCGCCACGGAAAAGAGAACCAAAAGAAGGAGAGACAACAGCAACTCCAGAAAGCATCACTGTTTGTTTGCAGTCACTGCACCAGAGATTGCCATTCAAAAATTGGTCTGTTCAGCCACTCAAGCAGTTGCAGATAAAAAGAATGGACACTACGCCATCGTCTTTAGTAGAGGGAAGGATGCCAACATTATCCGAAAGAGGGTTGATATATATATATATATATATATATATATATATATATATATATATTATATATTTAAATAAATAACAAAAGACTTAGAGATCTTGCATTATAGACTATTTCAGGGAGCTTAGACAAAAATTGTCTAAGCTCCCTGAAATAGTCTATAATGCAAGATCTCTAAGTCTTTTGTTATTTATTTAAATATAAATTTGCTCTGTGACTATAACAATAAGAGCACACATTGAGCTCTCAAACTGCGACAAGTTGTTTTAAAAAAAACCCTATGTCGTAAGGAAGATTTCTTCTCTGGACTTTTTGGATTATATATATATATATATATATATATATATATATATATATATATATATATATATATATATATGGTTAAGCCTTTTTATAAACTAGCTTTATGAATATGGCAACCGTGAGTTCTTTAAGCAAGAATGAAATAAATCAACTCTCTCTCTGATAACAACTGAATTTTATTTCAAAAATTTGGCGCCTGTCATTGTATTTATGTGAGTGCGCATGTCAAGTGTTTGTGTGTGCTGGTGACCGGAAATGAATCAGCTTTATTTATGAGGTCACAACAATATGCCGCAAAACAAAACAACCAAACCGAACCGAAAGTGAACGTAGTAGCGCGACTGGAGATCGAACTCGCTTACTAATCATCCGGTTAAGATAAGTGTTACAATGTTATGGGTCATCCTTTAGGCTCTAAGCAAGAGCGCTTGTCCAGTAGAAATCCTTGATAAAGAATTCTTTGGTTCTCCTTTGTATTGTAAGTTCCTCCTCATTTGGTTGCAAATGCACTATGGCAAGTATCAGTGTTTAAGTAATTAATCAGCCACGCATTATGGCTGTTGATTGGCTAGAGGAATAAACCACGTGACCTCGCCAGTCTATAATTTTAGGTGATGTATTGCAGGACACCATATATACTCAAAATACACGTGGTGTAATGGTTAGCAAGCTAGATTAGCAGACCATTGTTCGTGAGTTCGATTCTCACTGGGCGCCCCATAATTCTGGCCTTGTGCCATATCTAAGCAAAGCTTAGTAAATAACTATATACTCAAAATACACGTGGTGTAATGGTTAGCAAGCTAGATTTGCAGACCATTGTTCGTGAGTTCGATTCTCACTGGGTGCCCCATAACTTCTGGCCTTGTGCGCATCTAAGCTACGCTTAGTAAATAACTATATACTCAAAATATTCCAACAATAAGTATATTATAAAAACTAGCAAAAAAAAAAACACCTTCCGCATGGTGTCATTTTTTAAATATAATGCATGAGGGGGTGGGAGTTAAAAATTCAGTGTCAGGGGTTTGTATCATAAGTAAGTAATATCGTCAAATTTATCAAAGGAGTAAAAAGAAAAAGAAAACAATTTTAAAGGTAAAACTGAATAATCATTTTGAATATTTTACAAATAAATTTTACACAAAATCGTAGGGACTTATTTATTTGAAAAAAACTTTTTAGTAAACTCCTTGCTGCTGAAAAAAGATAAGACTACAAATTTCTTCTTAAGTAAATATAATACAATATTGTTATTTATTCTTTTTTTTTACCAGGATGTGACACAAGGTCAATTTCTTAAGCGGAGTTTAACAGGTTTGAATTCAGAGTTTTCCTTCTCCTAGACCGATTGCCTAACCAAGATTAAAGAGCCCAGTCTGCCCTAATATTTACCCATAGCTGAAGGGAGAGTAGAATTCATACCTTTCCCAAGGGTATTAGCGCTAACTGAAATACAGTTACCACGTCCAGGATTTGAATATTGTTCTTTATGTATTGATGATTTTGGTAATGTGACGTAAGCAGTGACGTAGTTTCGGTTACAGACAAATAGCAACCGAATATCCATTATCAATTTTGTGATATAGTTATTTACTAAGCTTAGTATGGGGCGCTCAATGAGAATCAAACTCACTAACAATGGTTTGCGAATCCAACTTGCTAACGATTACACCAATTTTGGGATATAACGTGTGCTGGAATCCAATACTTAAACTTATAGACTCTGCGTGGCCGCGTGTATTAAAGCCAGCCAATCAACACGCTCGAATTCGTGGTTAGTTAACTACTTAATCGCCGATCTTGAAAGTCGTTCATTTGAACGTATTCGACATGGACGAACGGATAAGCCTCTGCTTAATACAAGGATTCTTCACTAAGGAATACAAGGGATTTCCACCATAAAGTGCTCTCACTTGAAACCTAAAAATGGCCACAAAAATCGTAACAATTAATAAGATAAGAAGAGAATAAAGGGGCTATATAACAATAAAAGCCGTACTTTGAATGTAAAAAAAATGTCTTCAACATAAAAAAAGTTTATGTTATGTTTTTACATACAGATAAAATATGGAAGACTGAAATGGTAATGCAAGACCAGGTTGTTGGAAATTAACAACGTTTTATTTAACACAGAGTAGAGAATGCTTCTACCCTAAAAGTGACTTAACTTACTCAACCGTGCTGTGCATGTGCTACCACTCGGTACAAACCCCAATCCAAAAGTGTAATGATGGAAACCCTACTTCCGGGCTCCCATTAACCCCCTACTGATCAAGGGGAGTAACTTCTGAACCTAACAGTTGCGAGAATACCCGGTCTGCACTCCTGCACCTTCGTTACACAATGTCCATACCCCAACGTGTGTGCTGGCCGATTCGAAAGGACACGAGTCAGAGACAGGTTCACAAGGATTAAAGGAAAACAAAACAAAACACAAAGTCTGTTAATAGGACGCTGATGGAAGAGAAAGTTGTGACACTTGTGTAGTTTGTGGTGGACTATGTCTGCTGGCAAGAAGTTGTTACAAGACTATGTCGAATTACTGGCTTCACTGATGTGGGTCCCTGGCTAACTTCTACCTCTGCTGCTACTGACAATACTATCACCCCGACTGCCGGCCGAAAACTAACTGCCCCGGCTGGAACTCTGTCTGTATACATATAAAATTCAACCCCACCATCTCCACACCTGACTACCCTTTGCTTAATTTCATCCCCAGATGTTTTTGTAAAATCTTATTATAATGGAGATTGTGTGTTTTTCTGTCTGTAACCGAAACTATATTACTACTCAAGTCACAATTCCCTTCGTTATTTACATCACATTCTCCATGATTTTATTTATATTTAAACCTCAATTATTAATAAAATTGCTTCACCTTTTTATTAGTGTTGTCCATATCTACATACAAATAACATGCAATTGTATTTATATATACAAAAATAGCGGTTTACAGTGTGAATGGGAAGGCTAATTTGCATATTGATATTAAAAATGTGATTTTATTAAATATGTGCTTAGTATTATTGATTTCTAATTGTTTGGTTTTATTTTAATGAATATAAGCAAAAATCTCTTCAATGAATCTTAAATGAAATCCATTAACAAGAAAAAATAACTCATTTTATTCTTTATTTCCTATTTTAACTAAATAGTTGAATTAGGAAATTTACCAATGAAAGACGGGAGTAACGGAAAATGATGGAAGAGTTGTTTCAAAGTTCTATTTTTCAATCATACTCCCTCTGTTCCAAATCTTTTTATCTGCATTCTTATTCAGTTTCATTAGCCTTTCTAATTTAATATGATATTTTATTATATTAAAACTTAAATACTTGCACCCGGAGGGTGCATATATTTGCTAGTACTAACAATGGATAAAAAATATTATTAAAAAATAATAATTGCGGACTTTTTGAAGTGATAATCCCAAGTTAAATCATAAATGAACATTACTAGTTAAAAAAAATAAATAAATGGTACAGTGCTAATTTTATGGGTGAGCGATTTTGAACGTTCCAAGAGAATGGAAGTTGCTTTTTCTTAAACAACCGAAGAATTGTAAAATATTGTAGATAGACGAGTACCAAAGAAATGCTGTTTATGATTTCTTCTTTTTTTTATCCATTGTTAGTATTAGATAAGCGAAAGTCTATGTAACCAAACGCCTACTCTAAATAAAATAATTTAAACAACAATCAAACAGGAATAAATCATATCCAGACATTTTGGCTCTGATTCTCTTAAAACTAAAACACTAACAATAAATAACACAATACTCTAAATAAAATAATTTAAACAACAGATAAACAGGAATAAATCATCTACAGACTTCTTGTCTCATTCGTTTTGTTTTTTGTTTTGTTTTGTTTTATGGCATATCAACCTCAGTGGGTCATTTAATGCCGATAAAGTTTTGAAATAAATCAATTCTTAATGGATAATACAATTTTTTTATAAATACATTTTTCTATTTAACCCATAGATGGGACCCTAACAGGTACTACCACTCCGGGTCAGAGTGAACCAGGGAGCAATGGTGATGAAGGAGTGCTCCACATTCCCAAACCTCCAAACTGGAACTCACCATCAGATAGAGTTTAACGTCATTCCCAGGACATGTAGACCCGCAGCCACCGCCTTCTAGCACCCATATGATAAAAAGAGGTTGAGGCTTGCTATAAGGGCAATAGGGTTGGGAAAATCATATAGGTGCTAGGGCTTGATGTGACCAGCCGATTGATCGGAGGAGGCCTCTCCGACCGCCCGTCTAGCCCAAGATAGGGCCAAAGTGGAGTATTGCATGTCATGAACTGCTCATCCACCTGGGCTCTATCCTTAAGCATCACGGGTCGCCACCGACGACCAACAGGTGGACCCATTGGAGGAGTCTTACCCCTCTGCAGAGGTGTAGTCGGTGCATTCTAAAGCCCCACCGACAGGGCGGCTGTCCCATTCGTATATCAAATATCTTCCTATCTTTTTTACTCATTCATTCCTCTCGGACTCTGCAACCCCCCCCGTATTGTCACACAGTTTACATGCCGTAAAATCCAACAAACCAAAACGAAACCCTAGTATTTTTTTTTCACTCAATGACCTTATATCATTGTTAAAAGTTTAGTGTGAGGTCATCAAAATTAAAGAAGATTGTGTATTTCCGTAAGGAATATTTTCAATAATTATTTACAATTTTCAAAAAGTAACATTTTCAAAAATAACTTCAGAAATAAATACCGCAAGTTTTATTAAATTCCATTAATTAGTTCAATTTCAATTTTTTTTTTTCAATTTCAATTTGACTCGAAAATTTTCCAATCGATTTTTTACAACCCTAATTTTAAAAAATGTAAACACAATTTTTTTTTTTTAAATACCAAAAATATGCATTGAATTTAAAACAGACCAATAATTAACAAATTTTCTTTTATTTCTTTAAACTCAAATTCAGTTTTTTTTGTTTTTTGTTTTTTATTTCTATCAAAAACATTTTTTTAAAATTAGGAACGAGTTTTTGTTTTAGTTTTTTTTCAAATTTGAATGCGGAAGGAATTTCAAAAATACGTGGTCATACCTAATTCTACGTTGTAAATTATCCCATATCTAAAATAATTCTACGTTTAGACTTCTGAATTATTTTAAATTTCAGATTATTCTGTGAAAAGTCGTTTCGAAAGAAAGATGGCGTTCAGTTAAAAATTCATTTCGACAAAAAATTGTTTGATAAAATTTGAATCGATTAAAGTCACAAAGACTCACACACACACACACACACACACACACACACAGATACACACACGCCACAGACGCACACAAACGCATATATATATATATATATATATATATATATATAATATATAATGCTAAATGAATTGCAAACAGCCTCGCCCAGGATTTGAACTCATTTTGTCGTGTACATTTCTTACGACGGGAACCATTACACCGCACACCTCCCCCCCCACACACACACACTTATGTATTTATTTATGATAAGGTCATCTTGCACTTTGCCATTACAAACTGTCCACAATTTCCTAAAAGGTTTCTAGGGGTGAATTGACGCCAATATTCATTCGTGAACTCTGCGATTGAATTCAATGGCTGGATCACAAGTTGCTGAGATGATTTTTGCACGGAGCAGAGTGCATATACGAGACGCTCGGTGAATTGTAGAGGTTTTTATCCGGCGGAAATGGGTACTTTAACGTACTTGTCTTGAATTCAATTCCTCGTGCACTTAGGGAATTCGATGATCAGTTTGTCCTCGCAGAAAACTAAATATGTTTCGCCACTCGCCACCCTTCCAAAATGACAAACCCCTTTCAATCCACGAAAACACAGAGACATGAGATGAAAAACTAAATTACATACATATCTGCACATACACACACTTACTTTTGTGGGTGGAGGACGATCGTTGTGTATCAGTTATTATCGTAGGAAATGGACACGGTGACCCATAGGGATGTTTATTTTGACGTGTCAAATTTAAGCCTACCACCTATATTTAACACAATGAAACTTGGATAAAGGTTAATATTATCTTCAAATCTTTTTAACCATTCAAAAGAAGAAACATTAAAAGAAAAGAAGAAACATTAAAAGAAAACTTCTGATAATTTTTTTTTAATTTTTAGCTTACGGAAATAATAAAAATTGTGAACGAAAACATTTTCGCATCGTTAAATCAATTGAAATTTAACGTAGCTTAAAACAAGTTATGACTAGAGGCTTTTTTTATTTTAATTCTATGAAAAATCAACTAACAGTCAAATTTTTACGAAATTATGTTTGAAATTATCCAGTTTAAAATAAGTTTTTCATAAAATATATTAGGGGAAATATTTTTACGAGGTCCCCCCACCCCGATTTTATTTTATGAAATCTGAAAAAAAATGAACCAATAAAAAACGCTTTTTAATTTTTTCTATAAAGATAAGAGTCTGAATAATTATATCGGGTGGTATATCGGCCGAAATGTTGTGCAGATAACAATAGTCCGAATAATACAAATAAAACTAAAAAAAATTGTTTTTAAATTCTTCATTTATGTGGAATTGTAAATATTGTTCTGTATGAAATGATATAATTTTCAAGCATTGAGCTCTCCTGAGGACTTGAAAGAATCTTCCTATATGTCTATGTGAGTCAGCACACACACACAACACACAAACACCTCCATAATATATATATATATATATATATATATATAATTATATATACTATATAAAGAGAGAGAGAGAGAGAGAGAGAGATTGTCATCCACATACAGTCCTGTTTCGACATATCATGTCTATTCAGTGCGGCTAGACAGGCAGGCTGTTTCAGTCCGGGATCGAAACTTGACCGATTTGTCGTCAGTCATAGTTCACTCCATCTACATGACCCACTTTGAGAATGAGAATTTACTGATATAAACCTATAAGGTACTAGGAGTGTTCAATCCGTTTAGGAGAGCTATGCATTATACATTTTTACGATCACACCCTGTATGCATTTAATTTCACTTGTTTATCAAGTGTTTAATAGCACCTTTTACGAACTCCTACTTTGCCTTTCAACGCCACAAGGACATCGTAAGAAGCAATTAAAGTTTTTCAATTAATGTAAATTAATTAAAATGACGAATGTCGCTTTCCTTGTTTGCCCACTTTCTCTACCTTTCCTCCTTCTCTAATTTCCAAAACGAGGCTATTTTTTGTTTTTTTTTGTTTTTTGTCTCTGTTTTTCTTTTTCTTTTTTTGTGATTGACCTAAAGCCTGATTGTGTCTCACTATTAGGCAACAAGGTCGATGTGCTCGTTAACATAAAATTAGAATCTAACGTCGTATTATGATTAGCGAGCTAGACTAGCAGACCATTGATAGTGAGTTCGATTCTCACTGGGTGCTCCATTACTACAACCTATGAGAGTTGAATAGCATAACATTGTCAGTAAGTTCGATTCACACTGGGTGTCATTTTACCAAGCTAAACTTAGAAAAGGAGTAAAACCTGCAACCTGATAACAGGGCTTTGTATAAGGTTTAAACCAGCTTGACTAGCAAACCATTGATTGTGAGTTCGATCCTTACTGGGTGCCCCATTACTACAACCTAGAGACTGCGTTTTTTATAAGATTCAACTAGCATACCATTGTTGGCAAATTTGATTCTCACTGGGTACACCATTCTTCTAGATTTTATATGAAATAACAGGAATAAAAGACTTTCTTTTATACAATAAAAACTTATTACCACCATTATCAGTTGAGATCTTACCTCTGTGCCTACTTTAAACCGCTAACAGAGGCTCACCATTTATGTGCAAGGAACTGTTTTCATACATACGACACCCAAGCAAAGTACAAAAACTAATGGTTGGTTCATTATAATTGAACAGAAGGACTACAATAATAATAGGACTTCATTTGAATAGAATGAGTTCTGAAGTGAATCGATAGTGAACTTAGAAATATCCCATCATACAGATAAAAATACCAAGGAAATTTGGTACAACCGTGGGAGAAATTTGGTAGGCAAACAGTTAATAAAAACATTTGGCTCATCTGAAGGGAACCTTTTTAGATAGTCTCCGAGTAGAACTCTATGAATAGCCGAAGTTGGCAGTTCAATGTCATGTGACATCCTATTTATAGAATTGTTATTTTAAACTATGACCCCCTCCCCCGATTGACTCAGTAAGTGACTGTTTTAAGATACTTGGTATTGCCGTAGACGATTTAAGAAAAAGAAAAAGAAATTGGAAAAGAAAAAGAAAGAAAAAAAGCATAGAAGGGATGCAGAATGAAGAAAGAGTCACAAAGAAAGAAAGAAAGAAAGAAAGAAAGAAAGAAAAGAGAAAGAAAAAGAAAAAGAAAGAATGAAATTAAGAACAAATGAAGTGCAAAAAGAGCCACAAAGAAAGAAAGAAAGAAAGAAAGAAAGAAAGAAAGAAAGAAAGAAAGAAGTAAAAGAAAAAGAAAGAATGAAATTAAGAACAAATGAAGAGCAAAAGAATAGCCACAAAGAAATAAGAAAAAAAGAACGAAAGAAAGAACGAAAGAAAAAATAATGAAAGAAAAAATGAAAAAGAAAAGAAGAAAGAATGAAATTAGGAATAAATGAAGAAAAATAGAGCACAAAGAAAGAAAGAAAGAATGAATGAAAGAACGAAAGAAAGAAGAAAAAGAAGAAAGAAAAAGAAAAGAAAAAGAAAGAATGAAATTAAGAACAAATGAAGAGCAAAAAAAGACCACAAAGAAAGAAAGAAAGAAGAAGAAAGAAAGAAAGAAAGAAAGAAAGGAAAAGAAAAAAAAAAGCATAGAAGAGATGCAGAGTGAAGAAAGAGTCACAAAGAAAGAAAAGAAAGAAAGAAAGAAAGAAAAGAAAAGAGAAATAAAAATAAAAAGAAGGAATGAAATTAAGAACAAATGAAGAGCAAAAAAAGAGCCACAAAGAAAGAAAGAAAGAAAGAAAAAAAAGAAAAAGAAAGAAAAAGAAAGAATGAAAGAAAGAAAAAGAGAAAGAAAAAGAGAAAGAAAAAGAAAAAGTAAAAGAAAGAATGAAATTATGAACAAATGAAGAGCAAAAAAAGAACCACAAACAAAACAAAACAAACTGTGGACTAGAAAATTCCCTACCTCCACGAACTAAACGCGTCCGTATTTATCCGGTCTGTGCGTGGGGGGGGGGGTAACGAGTGACTACAGATATTGAACTCACGTTGTGAGTAATGGCTCGTAGTCAGACTACTGTCAGCCCTGTTGAATATGAAAAATTTCGCACAGGTCGGGCAGCGCTGAGTGTGATTAGCCCGGATGTAAGATCTTGGGAAGGGCAGTTACTTATTATTTAAGGCTTACCTCCCCACATCACGGGAGAGTTGTGTTATTATCTTCTTAACGTGAAGAGAGACGTGTGTTGAACGAGAGAACTTTTTGGGGATTGGGCGGGAACTACTGTGATATTGTTGCAGGCAAAAGACTGTGTCAGGGGAATTTTGCGGTGGGGGAAATTGATTACAGTGGTTGTTTTCGGTCGTCCCTTCACACAAACAATTTCACAAACAAACAAACAATTTCTGGACGATGGCAGAAAGAGAGAGAATTTGACTTTGCCACTTTTCCCTATATGCTACTGTAATAAGTAATTAAGAGTTACTTCCCCTGTTTTATTATTACCTCCCCTTTGTGTATAATCTTTAACTTTCTGAAAGTATATAAACTCCCAAGAAACTACAATTGTATTCTAAGTAGAACAAAGCTTTCTCAAGACCAGCCGTGTGTGTTCATTTATTATTAAAGCTACCTTGACCACGCCCTGTTGGAATTATTCTGGTATATAATGTGTGCTCCAATTCCCCACCCTGGATTTATAGACTAGCCGTAGTCACGTGGTTTATTCCTTCGCCAATCACTAGCCATAGTGCGTGGCTGATACACTACTTAAACACTGATACGTGCCATAGTTCTACTAGCACTCATTGAGGAGGGACTTACAATACTCAGAACTCTTTATCAGAAGAACCAAAGGATTCTTTATCAGAGGATTACCAAGGATCCAATTCCACTGGACAAACGCTCTTGCTTAAAGACTACAGGATGGTCCATAAGATTGTAACACGAGGTAGAGAGAGAGAGAATTTGACTTTGCCACTTTTCTCTTATATGTTACTGTAATAAGTAATTAAGAGTTACTTCCCCTGTTTTATTATTACCTCCCCTTTGTGTAAAACTTTAACTTTCTGAAAGTATATAAACTCCCAAGAAACTACAACTG
>CM042164.1:81133889-81151389 GCA_023376005.1 Doryteuthis pealeii | reverse complement strand
GTTCATAAATAAAATTCCTTGAAGCTCTCTATTTAAAAATTTAGACAACCGACTATTAATAGAATTAATTTTGAAACAAGTGACCATATTCTAAAATGTAGATAGATATAACAATTAAATACTAAATAGATAGATATAACAATTTTTATTGTAAATTACGTTTGCTTAGATTAATTGCTTAGCGTCAAAAACAAAGCAATTGTTTAGTGAAACATTAAACAGTTTTAATAATGATAGACAGGTATACTCTATTTTGATAATGGTTCGGAAAAGAACCGAAAGTACTTGGTCTGCCAATATTGGCTCTTTCGGATACATCATTAACGGCTTTCAAAATTGTAACATCAAAATAATTGTTAGACAGCTTGACGGAATAAATAGAAAACTTGAAAATAATAAGGATTCCCTTTTGTTTAATCAAATGTGTCTGAATATATATATATATATATATATATATATATATATATATATATATATATATATATATCTGTGTGTGTGTGTGTGTGTGTGAGTAGTATAGTATTGGAAATGAATATAGTTGTAGAGGAAAGAACATAAAGCTTCTTACCATCTTCTGATCAAATCTCATTATAATGGAGATTATGTTACTGACTGTTTGTAACCAAAACTACGTCACCACTTACGTCAGGATTTCCTGAGTTACATTCTCAACGATTGTAAAATAGTCATTATCTAATCTTAATTATCATCTTATTTATTTACGATGTCTCTATTAAAATCTAGCTGAGTTAGATTTACCACAAAACTGCCAATATCATTAATACATTTAGAACTGTGTATTATATATCACGAAGAAATGAAGATTTACATTCAGCATGACTAAACGTACAATGTATGCAACACGTACAATGTATTTTCTAACGAATAGGGATAAGATAACCCCAAAGGGGTTGACATGCCTTTAAAATCAATCTATTCTTCTTAAAGGAATTCGTAAAAACGTGATCCTTTCTTTTTCTTTTTCTTTTTTTTTTTTCTTCTAAAAATCATAACGATGAAAATGGTAAATTCTTTTAATCTTCAGCAAACAAATTCTGATGACAGAGTGCTTGTTCTACTTTTGGAACTTTCAAATTCTCCTCGGATTTTTCCGAGGAAAAGATTCTTCAGCCAAAAATGGAAACAAAAGGCATGATTAGTTGGTTCGAAAAAGTCTTCGATTTCGCCCTGGGAATTCGCTTTAATCACCAGAATGTAAACAATTTTTTTCTTTTTTTCTGCCCGAAAATGTGCATTGCAATAGTTGTAGACGTATTCGCAAAGATATGTGCCGGTGAAAAAAAAAAACAGTAACTTCTGGAGTTTTTTTTTTTGTTTTTGTTTTTTTTTGGGGGGAGTCTGAAAATCATTTCAATTATCTATGGTAAGGAAAAATGCGCAAGGGGGCCGGGTTAGCTCAGTCGGTAGAGAGTTCGGCTAGAAACTACAAGGTACTTAGTTCGAGACCGGCCCACGCCAACTCAGCGTATGAGTAGAACAGGTATGTCTGTGGTAAAGTAAGGAGCTGATGGTAAGTGTGGCGCTCTACCTTAGGCGCAAAAACAAGTGAAAAGGGGATAGACTCCCTCACTAATTGGCTGATACCGACTTTAGGCCACCCCGACGACTTTACTTTTAAGAATTCTCATCATATATGTGCTCGGGCTTGACGTGACCAGCCGATTGATCGGAGGAGGCCTCTCCGACCGCTCGCCTAGCCTAAGTATGGGTCTAAGTGGAGTGTTGCAGGTCATGGACTACTCATCCACCAAGACTCTCTCTCTCTCTCTCTCTCTCTCTCTCTCTCTCTCTCTTATATATATACCCGAGAGGCATATACGACTATATAACACTTTTACTTCCTTTCCAAATAACTTTGCCTAAGGCCATATCTCTATGCTGAATTTGAGCCTTGCAAAAGCTTTCTTTCCCAAGTACTAAATATCTACTCCCTCCCAATGGTGCCACCTGTTGGCCGTGGGTGGCAACCCGTGATGCTTAAGGATGGAACCCAGGTGGCTGAGTAGTCCATGACATGCAACACTTCACTTAGGCCATTCCTTGGTCTAGACGGGCGGCGAAGAGGCCCCTCCGACCAATCAGCTGACTATGTCAAGCCCTAGCGTCTATATGATTGTCCCAATACTATTGCCCTTATAGCAATCCCCAACCCTTTTATCATATGGGTGATGTTAAACTCTATCTGAAGGTGAGGTTCCAGTTCCGGGGGTCTGGGGAATGTGGAGCATCCCTTCATTACCATTGCTCCCAGATCCACTCTGACCCGGAGTGGTAGTACCTGTTAGGGTCCCATCTATGTGCTCATAAAAAAAATTGAGTATCCATTAAGAACGAATTTATTTCAAATATTTGTCGGCATTAAATGACCCACTGAGGTTGATATGCCGTAAAAAAAACTATATATTTTTTAATGTTTACACTGTCTACTGAGGTGTGAAGGATTGAATAAATCCGACAAAATGTGGTTGAAAATAGAGGAAAAAGCGGATATAATAAAAACACAGCAATTAAATCCAATTGATATTTCCCCTCGTTGTTTACTTGAGACTTTTCAATTGAATTTAGTTGCTGTGTTGTTATATCCACTTTTTCCTCCATTTTCAACCACACACTCTCTACTACAAATAGCTAAAAGATGCTAATGTTCACTCATCTTTAAGTTGCATTTACTATTTTAGGGGATTATAAAACTAAGGGACCTATTTTTCTTGGCAAATAGCTTAAAACAATGGCAGGTCGCTGGGTTCTCGCGTGGGACAGGGGAAGGGGGCATAAACGAACTTGTTGACTTCCTAGCTGGGTTTTTGCTGTCATGACGGCAGCCACAAGTGTGACGCATGAACAGGGAGCAGGACACCCGTCAACCTCCACCTCTGATGATAATATTCAGCAAGCTCAAGAAATGGTATGGCGAACCAACAAGTTATAATCGAGGAGGTAGTTTGTTCTCTTCAGATTAGATATGGTTCTGCTTAACAAACCATCCATGATGAGCTCGGCTTCCATACAAGAGTGCGGATGATTTTTTAATCAACCTCATATTAAGAATCTAATTGCGTAATTTAATCAGTTTTACAGCTTTTATAAATCTTAAGAAAAATAAAGACAAGGAAGAAGTAGACAGAGAAAGAAAAAGATGAAGTGTAACAAGGAAAGAGAAAAGTAAAGAACGAGTGTTTGGTGCACCTTCATGTATTTAACAGAATTAATACTTAATCGTTATTTATTTTAATTTTTGTTTAAGTTTACTTTTTAGTTTTCTCGTCTCATTTGCCGCCATTTTTCCCACTTCGATTGATTAACTTCCGGCCTTCTTCGATAATATCGATTAACTTCCGGCCTATTCTACCAATCCCAAAATACTTTCTTTCTTTCTTCTTTCTTCTTTTAATTTTTTTTTTTTTTTTTCCTTTTGTCCTTTTTTCTTTCTTTCTTCCTTTTTATTTTCTTCATCTTTTATTCTTTCTCTTTTATATTCTCTTTCTTTCGTTCTCTTTTATATTCTTTCTCTTTTTCTTTCTCCTCTTTTATATTCTTTCTTTTTCACTTTCTGTTTCCTCTTTTTATATTTCTTCCTCTTTTATAGTATGTCTATTCTTTCTTTCTCACTCTCCTTTCTTTTATTTCTCCTTTCTTTTTCCTTCTGTCTTCTTTTTTTCTTTCCTTTTTCTTCCCTTTTTAATTCTTTCATTGTTATTCCTTTTTTCTTTTTTTTTTCTCTTTTATATTCTTTCTCTTTTCTTTCTTTCTTTCTTTCTTTCTTATTTTTATTTTCTTTCTTTTTTTCCTTTTCCCTTCCTCTTTTATATCCTCCCTTTTTCACTTTCTTTCTTCCTCTTTTTTATTCTTTCTTTCTTTCTTTTTACTTTTGTCCACTTTTTATCTTTCTTCCTCTTGTATAGTCTTTCTATGTTATCTTTCTTACTCCATTTTTATTAATTCACTCTTATTTGTTTCTTTTTCCTTTTGTCTTTCTTTTTCTTTCCTTGTTCTTCCCTTTTTAATTCTTTCTTTCTTTTGTCTTTCATTTTTTTTCATTTTGTCCTTCTTTTTTCTTTATTACTTCCTTCCTTTCTTTTTCTTTTCCTTTTTCCTTTTTAATTTTTTCCTTTTTCTAGTCTTTCTATTTTTCTTTCTTACTGTTTTTTTATTCTTTCTTTCTTTTCTCATTCTTTCCTATTGATCTTTTTTCCTTTTTCTTTATTCTTCCTTTTTTTAGATTCTTTCATTCTTTTTCTTTTTGCTTTTTCCTTTTCTTTCTTTCTTTTCCCTTTTCTTCTTACTTTTTTCCTTCCTTCTTTTCTTTCTTCTTTCTTCTTTTTCCTTTTGTCCTACTTTTTCTTTCTTCCTTTTATATTCTTTTTCTTTCTTCCTTTCTTTCTTTTTCCTTTCCTTCTTATTTCTATCTTTCATAGATTCTTTCTTTTTTAAAATCGATGTTTTTCTTCCATCCTTCATTCCTTGTTTCTTTTCTTTCTTTCGTGTTTTCTTTTTTCTTTCCTTCATATGAATTCTTTCTTCTCAAATTGCTTCTGTATATCCACAAAGAAATGAGAAAAAGAAAAATATTTTCGATCAATCAATATCAATTTGTTCTTAAACTATAACTACAGAATCAATTCTGGGTCGACAAAGATTCGCACTTGGTGAACTTAAAAAAACATTGCCCTAAAAAAGAACTCCGAGTATATTTTTAGAAATGTTACAGCGACAACGAAAACATTCCTCTCCCTACATCCCCACCCCACCCTCTTTATTTTGAACATTTTTTTCTCCGCTTCTTCGTGTCTTCCATAACTGGATTATACAACTTTCAAAATTCCTTCTTTTAATTATTTCTACATTCTAAATGCACTGAAAAAAACTACATTCTCAAAGGTTTGGTTTGGTTTGTTTTTTGTTTTACGGCATATCAACCTCAGTGGGTCATTTAATGCTGATAAAGTTTTGAAATAAATGCATTCTTAATGGATACACAATTTTTTTTATAAATACATTTATCTATTTAATCCATAGATGGGACCCTAACAGGTACTACCACTCCTGGTCAGAGTGGACCAGGGAGCATGGTGATGAAGGGGTGCTCCACATTCCCAAAACCTCCAAAACTGGAACCTCACCATCAAATAGAGTTAAACGTCATTCCCAGGACATGTAGACCCTCAGACACCACCTTCTAGCATCAATATGATAAAAAGGGGTTGGGGCTTGCCATAAGGGTAATAGGGCTGGGGCAATCATATAGGGGCTAAGGTTTGACGTGATCAGCCGATTGATCGGAGGGCCCCCCTCTAGCCCAAGTAAGGGTCTAAGTGGGTGTTGTAGGTCATGGTCTGCTCATCCACCAAGACTCCGTCCTTAAGCATCACGGGTCGCCACCCACGGCCAACAGGTGGCCCCATTTGGGAGAGTCTTACCCCTCTGCAGAAGTGCAGTCGGTGCATTCTAACGCCCCAACCGACAGGGTGGCATTATCAAAGGTTATCTTGGTCTAACACAAGGTCATTAGTTAAGAGCACCGAATAGAAATCCAATTATCTACATACTAATTTGTTGGTTGGTTGGTTGGTTGATGGATTTTACGGCACGTCGACCTGTGGGTTATTTTAAGCCGAAGACGTTTATTTTTATAAATTCTTGTTGGGTATTCAATTTTCCTTTCAAACTCAATTTTCTTAAACACATTTTTAAACTCATCTATTTTATCTATTCAACATATGCATGGGACCCTAACAGGACCTGGCGAGTAATGGTTATGAAAGGGTACTCCGCACTCCCCAGAGCTCCAAAATTGGAATTTCACCATTAGATGCAGTTTAACGCCATACCAAAGACACGCAAAATAGTTGACTAATGGCTACCATATTTCTAATTCAATGCTCAATGCTAAGGCTAAATGTGTAGTGTAATTAGTATGGTCTACGGGAATTGGAAGAGAAAGAGAAGAAAAAGAAATAAGAACAAAGGTTAACATTTGGAAGATTAAACACTAAGCGGAGTGCCAGTAATTTGACCGAAGAATGACCCCGGAAATAGATTTAAAAATAAAAAACGGAAGCCTTACTTTATCACTTGTTGACATCTTTACTTTTCCAGTTGCCTTGTTCCTGTCTAGTTGAGTTCTTCTTGCTGCTTCTTCTTCTAAGGGAGTTGAGTTCTTCTAAAGGGCTTTTGATGGGCTTTGCTTGTTTAAATTAAATGAATTAACAAGACATTTTTTTTTGTTACTTGTTCAAGTTTTTTTTTTTTTATGCCCATATTACCGCACGGGGAGATAATTCAGCAAGAGTTTCGCCTTCATGAATTACTCATAGTACCGACCACTTTTCTGTTCTCATTCTGCTAACCATAGCTGGGGTAGGAGTTGTGTTAATTACTTTTCTATGTTACGGGTTCAATCCTGAGTAGAGGCTGTAACATAGAAAAATAATTAACACAACTCCTACCCCAGCTATGGTTAGCGGAATGAAAACAGGATACCCCCGAGGACTGAATAAAGGGTTAGGTTCGAAATTCCGTGATGGCTCCCGATTACGACAAGAAGTTCACGACTACGACAAGAAAGTTCCCGAATTCGAAAAGAAGGTTCCCGAGTCCGAGAAGGTCCCGAGTCCGAGAAGGTTCCCGAGTCCAACAAGAAATACCTGAAGAAGGTCGGAGGGTATATCGGCCGAAACGTTGTACAAATAACAATAAAGATGGGGACAATAGTCCGAATAACGCAGATAATACGAATACGGACAGGTGTTTAAATAGTATACACAATTTTATATATAACAAAAAGTCAAGAATACAGTGTTATAATTCCCGTCCCTTTTGAGTTCCAATGTGATGCAAGTTGGTATTAGTGATTGGATATGCTTGGTTTGGTTGAAGAAGAATAGATTCTGGTCAGGGTCTATGAGGGTATTCTCAACTTAGTCGCCATCAAGTTCTGTCTCTTGTCAACTAATACACACTATGGTGGATAACTGACTGCAACTCGTGTCTTTCTTCTTAGAGATTCTCTCAGCTACTCCAGGTACTGACTTCAGGGACCAACTCGGAACACTCAGCGACTGACTAAACAAAAATTGCTTTGCTTAATAAAATTTTCTCATCCGAGTGTAATTCGTTTTCTTTTTAGTTTTTTTTTTACCACTTTGCCCAAAAGTAGTTCTCAAGAAATTAGTTCCCTTCCTAATTTGGGAATTGTCTCCGCATCTCTCACTCCAACTCACAATAATTGTCATCTATTACTGCCACTCACTATAGTCATCATTTGTTCCTTTCCTAATTTGGGTGTAATTTGGTTTTCATGACCACTTTACCCAAAAGTAGTTCTCAAGAAAATTAGTTCCCTTTCTAATTTGGTAATTGTCTCTGCCCTTCTCACTCCAACTTACTATGGTTGCCATCTATTACTGCCACTCACTATAGTTATCATCTCTAACTGCCACCCTCGGGGGTTTGTCTGGTGCAACTTCATAACTGTGTTTTTCCAAAACAAATTTTCGATTCTTCATATCTCGACACTGTCCAAAAACTTCTATCAACACTGTCTAAAAATCTCTGTCAATAACTTTTCGTAACCTGTACTGACCGACCACCCTCGGGCATTGTTCCTTGCACTTTAGATTTTTCATAATTCGTGTGAATTAAATTCTGTTATCATCTTTTCTCTAAGCGCTTTATTATAGTCCAAATGATACAGCAGTACCGTAGCACTGATACGCCTACGGCTTGAAAGAACTTTTGCTTTATCTTTTCAGCGAGATCAGAATTATATATATATATATATATATATCTTATTATAATAGAGATTGAGCGTCTGCCTGTCTGTAACCGAAACTATATCAATACCCAAGTCACAATTCCCTTACATATTTACGTCATATTCTCCATTATTCTATTTTTTATTTAAACCTCAATTATTAATAAAATTGTTTCACATTATTAATACTGTTAACTATACCAACATACAAAAAACATGCAATTATATTTATATATACAACAAAGTGGCGGTTTAAAGTGTGAACAGGAAGGCTAATTTGCATATTGATATTAAAAATTTGATTTTAATTAATATGTGCTTAGTATTATTGATTTCAAATTGTTTGGTTTTATCTCAATGAATATGAGCAAAAATCTCGGGGATAAATCTTGAAAGAAATCCATTAACAAGAAGAAATAAATAATTTTATTCTTCACTTCCTAATTTAACTAAATAGTTAAATTAAGAAAATTTAGCAATAAAAGACGGAAGTGAGGAAAAAGTAAGTTTCAGTTGTTCTATTTTTCGATTATACCCATCTCTGTTGCAAATCTTTTTATCTGCATTCTTATTTAGTTTCATTAGTCTTTCTAATTTAATATAATATTTTATTACATTAAAACTTAAATACTTGCACCCTGAGGGTGCATATATTTGCTAGTATATATATATATATATATATATATATATATATATATATATACCGACAGTATGAATAAGATATAATGAAAAAACAAACGATGTTTACAACTGAAATAGGCTCATCAGAAGAGAAAGTGTGCAAACCGTGACGGTTTTAAAAAGCAACACTCGGCCATCCTCAACTAATATGAGGACCCTATTGCATTATAAT
This sequence comes from Doryteuthis pealeii, assembly GCA_023376005.1. Taxonomy (NCBI): domain Eukaryota; kingdom Metazoa; phylum Mollusca; class Cephalopoda; order Myopsida; family Loliginidae; genus Doryteuthis; species Doryteuthis pealeii. The sequence goes on along the minus strand of CM042164.1, from coordinate 81,142,762 downwards.
GTATCAACCGCAACGGGAAAAAGACCGTTAGTAAAAACAGAACGCTGCTAGTCAAACGTTGGAATTAATCAAAAAAAAAAAAAATTGTGCTGTCTGCATTAAAAATAATATGAATTTTATTTGAAAATAAAATGAATTTTACTTAAAAATAAAATGAATCTCATTTTCATTTTGAAAATAATCAGAAGCATTATAGTAATGAAATAAGACTCAAAAAAGTCTGATGTAAAGTTCTCGTATAAAAAGTGTATATGGAATATATTACAATAATTTTGATATTCCATATACACTTTGTATTTTTACACTTTCTATAACTTTACATCAGACTTTTTTGAGTCTTATTTCATTACTATAATGCTTCTGATTATTTTCAAAATTGAAAATGAGATTCATTTTATTTTTAAGTAAAATTCATTTCGCAGACAGCACAATTTTTTTTTTTTTTTTGAGTTTGACTAGCAGCGTTCTGTTTTACTAATCTTTTTCCCGTCTTGTATGACCGACCCACGTGCGGTTGATACATTATAATGCAATAGGGTCCTCATATTAGTTGAGGATGGGCCGAGTGTTGCTTTTTAAAACCGTCAAGAGAATTGGCCCGAAACGGTTTGCACACTTTCTCTTCTGATGAACCTATTTCAGTTGTAAACATCGTTTGTTTTTTCATTATATCTTATTCAGATTACTATGACTTCTACAATTACTACATCTGTTGCAAGTAGTTGAAATGTATTCTGGTCGTCACTCTGACCGTCTGCATTTCTCTTCTTCTTGTAGCAGTCGTAGAAATTCTCATTCCCCGTAAGGAAATAATTCTGTTGGCTTTTATGTGTGCCTCAGTCAGTCATGCAAGTTTTCTTCAAATCCACTAACGCCATTTGATTAGTTGTGAGACACTTGGTAATTTGCATGCCTGTGTATGGCAACAGGCGATTGTGTGACTCTTACGCCCGGGAGATAGGCCGTGGCTTAGCAATTCGAATATCAGTGATCTTTCCTTCGAATTATGACTATACAGTATATCATACATCTTATGAATCGAGACAGGTTTGTGATTAGAGATATGATTAATGTAATGATATTCCAAGAGATCAAACAAGAAAAAAGACGAAGAAATTCCTATTTCACAATAATCAACAATTTATTTTAATTCTTGATAAATTTAAGAATCATATATTATTTATTAATTATTCGTCATAAAAGTCCCCCAACTCCCCTCTCTCTCTCTCTCTCTCTCTCTCTCTCTCTCTCTCTCTCTCTCTCTCTCTCTCTCTCTCTCTCTCTCTCTCTCTCTTGTTGGCGTTTTTGTGTTATAAGGCGTGTGTCAAATGCCCACTTCTACTTATAGACTCGCCGACAAGCATGTGACCAACTTCTTGGCCAATCACTGGCAGTACTCTGCTGCTGTTATAATATTTATACAGGCAGTTCGGATCTTAACTACAATCAATTGCCTTCAACCTTCGTGGACGACGTAACATAAGATTATACCACTGGACCTTTGACACTACGTAGGATTCCATAACCCAGGACTTATTCACTTACCAAAGGATTCTATAGCTCAGGACTTACTTACTTTAAGTCCTTTTCAACTGGCTAAGGATGGCGATCAGAAACTTAACAGGTTATGGGCCCAGCACGCTTCCACTATATATATATATAGGTCGAAATGTACATACAGGGATTGACATTTTCTCGATTTGTTTAGCCTTACATTTGAACATATATGCCCGCCTAAATTCATTAATTATTAATTAATTAATTTTCAAAATTAGGTATGACTTCAATTAAGCACATATCCTCAAAAAAAATATTATATATATATATATATATATATATATATATATATATATATATATATGATTTATATGAAAAAGGTGAATTGCCAGTGAAATTGATCACAATGGTTAGTTGATGCCAGTTTCACAATGATAAGACAGCGATATAACAAATATAAAGTGCTCAATACGTGAGTAGAGCACATTTATTATAATGGTATACACAGGAATAACCTACACAGTAATAGTAGGTTATTACTGTGTACCATTATATATATATTTTGTAAAATAGTTTTTGTTTAAAAACACCGTATATTTCTCCTATATAATTTTTAAGTATAGACCAAGTCTTCTTATTTTTTGTGTCCGTTGAGCTAAAAGTAGAGGGTAAAGTGACACCAAGTCTATTATCATTTTGTTGTTTGTTTGTTTGTTATCACTACCATCTTTATCTTCATCATCGTTATAATCTTCCATTTTGTGCTGGTCCCTTTTCATTAAATTTTATCAGTTTTCGGTTATTTTTTCTTTCTTTCAGTTACGGTGATTTCTTCCCAAGATTATCCTGGCTTTAATTTACTTTCTCCCCTTTTTTTAATAAAGAGTTCCAAACAAAAGCTAAAGGCAATCATAAAACAACTACAAAAAAGTAAAAAGACAAAGTTGCACTCCTGCGAAAAAAATAATCAAACAGACAAACAAACAAGAGAAACTAAAGTTAAAAATTCTGAAAGTCCTGATTTTTATCTGGCCAATAAAATTCGGTGAATAGGAACAAAAAAATAAAAAATAGAAAATGGAAAAGGGAAATATCAAATGGAAACGTTTCGGATTAAGTGTCAATTAATTGCTCCAAACAAACGTAATGAGAAAGACAAGAGTTGCGCAGTTGCCTTTTTCGGAAAAGATAACCTTATCGGCAGCCAATTTCATTCCTCGACTCACCACCACCACTTCCACCACCAAGCCGGTACTCTGCTGCACCACCAGCCTTTATTTTTTTTTTGGGGGGGGGGGGCTGAATTTTTTCCTTCTCTTCCCTTGCGTCTTTTATTTATTTTATTTTATTTTTATTTTTTTGTCACTTTTTTTTCTCTTCTGTTCTGTCCATTTAATTCCTTCTTTTGCTTTTTTTTTTTGGTTTTCTTTGTTTCGTTTCCAATTCTCTCCCCCCCTCCCTCTCTCTCTCTCTCTCTCTCTCTCTCTCTCTCTCTCTCTCTCTCTCTCTCTCTCTCACTCACACACACACACACACACGTTCTTTCTCTTTTTTCTTCTCTCTCTCTCTCTCTCTCTCTCTATCTCTCTCATTTCTTTTTCTCTGTCTTATTTTTCTTCTCCCTCTCTATTTCCTTGTTCTCTCTCTCTTCTCTCTCTCTCTCTCTCTCTCTCTCTCTCTCTCTCTCTCTCTCCTCTCTCTCTCTCTCATTTTCTTTGCTATCCATCTCTATCTTTCTCTTGTTTCTTTCAAGACAGAGAAAGAGAGATATTCATCTCTCTTTCTTCCTATGTCTTGTTTCCCCCCTCTCTGTCTCTCTTTCTCTGTCTCTGTCTGTCTGTCCTCTCTCTCTCTCTCTCTCTCTCTCTCTCTCTCTCTCTCTCTCTCAGACACACACATGCACACACCAGTATTAGCTTTCTATTGCATCTAAGCGCTATTTTTCTTTAAGTGCTAGAGTCCAAGTGATGCATTTGTACAGTAGTATCAGCTCTCTCTCTCTCTCTCTCTCTCTCTCTCTCTCTCTATATATATATATATATATATATATAGGTTTGTCAAAAATTATCGAGAATTCTTCTACATTTTGACACACCTTGTATTCTGAAAAAATTAACATTGTTAATTTCTATCTTGGTAAATACAACTTCAATCTCGATACTTTTATGACACACCTAGTATATCATAAGTTTGTTCGTTTGTGACACCACAACGACTGACACTGCACTAGAATCTCTGCTCGTTGTGATCTGAATAAAAGATTTGGAATGAAATCCAACAAAACGGTTAAGAATGTTTGGAAAATCAGAATGACATGACGCTACACCTTCTGACGCAACATGTCAATGTGCTTTTCTAAACTGTCTTTTTTTTTCTTTCTCATTTCTTTATTTAATAACGCCATTTCAATCAATTTTATCAGCTTGAGATAAAGTTATCAATAACGCCAAGCTAAAAGTCGTTGGGATTAAAACAATGTTAATAGAATTTTGCTTAAAATGAAATAGAACAGATGAACTTTATTCGTCTTAATTGGATCAATACGGCTTATTAGAGAGAGAAAAGAATTAAATCCAAGGTTGAATCTAAAAGTGGAAACATTCTGGAAACCGTTCTTAAAATCGCAGAGAATAAACATTTCTTTTTTTTTTTTTTGTAAATGTTTTAATCATTGCAAGAAAAATGGTGCGGTTCGAATAATCTTTGTACAAATATTCCTTCTCTCCCATACTGAACCCCGATATGAAATTAACCACAAGGCAATGAATAACCCTAGATAGGTTGAAATGGCGTTAAAAAACAATTATAAAATCATTTCAAGTAAACTCGCAACTGTAGCTCGTTATTCCTTTTTTGTAAATATAGTTTACTAAAATGGCAGAAAGTTATGTGAACAGGTGATAAACAAAGGAATATATATATATATATATATATATATATATATATAATGGAAAAGGTGACTTACCGGTGAATATGGTCACGATGGTTAAATGGTGCAGAATTCAGAGAGGTAAGTCAGCGATATAACAAATACAAAGTGCTCAATACGTTAGTAGAGCAAATTTATTACAATATAGGTACAAGTGATAACCTACCGTGTGTGTTCATTGCAATGAACACACGTGTAATCGACTGCAATTAATCGGTATCTCGATTAATTCAGTGGATTTAACCCTGAAGATCCTTATGGTGAAACTCGAGTAGGTTATCACTTGTACCTATATTGTAATATATATATATATATATATATATATATATTGTAATATATATATATATATATAGGGGGGGTAAGTATTTACATTGGATGCGGCATAAGGTCAATTTTTAATCTTTTAAGTTTAACTGGGGCTGTACAATATACTGACTGCAGAGGGTTAAAAATCCCCGATATGGGGCCACTTGTTGGCCGTGGGTGGCGACCTGTGATGCTTACGGACGGAATTCTAGTGGCTGAGCAGCCATGACATGCAACACTACTTTGACTCTTACTTGGGCTTGACGGGCAGTCAGAGAGTCAGTCAAGCCCTAGCACGTATATGATTTACCCGATCCTATTACTCTTATGGTAAACACCCAACCCTTTTATTAAATATGTGCTAGAAGGCAATGGCTAAGAGTCTTAGTGTCCTGGGTATCATGTTAATCTGCTTCTAGTGGTAAAGTTCCAGTTTTGGAGCTCTGTGGAATTTGGTGTATCCTTTCATAACCATTACTTCCAGGTCCACTCAGACCCGGAGTGGTAGTACCTGTTAGGGTGCCATCTATAAAAATTGTGTATCTATTAAGAATGAATTTATTTAAAAACTTTGCCAGCATTAAATGACCCGCTGAAGTTGATATGCCGTAAAACAAACCAAATTTTGGCACTTACTTAGGCAAAAGAGTTTGTCGGAGATACCCACTTCGATCAGTCAGCTGGTCACTTCAAGCCCTAGCATCTATATGATTGGCCTGACCCTATTACTCTTATGGTAAACACCCAACCTTTTTATTAGATATGTGCTAGAAGGCAGTGGCTAAGGGTCTTATTGTCCTGTGTATGATGTTAAATTGCTTCCAGTGGTTAAGTTCCTATTCTTGAGCTTTGGGGAGTATACCTTCATTGCCAATACTCCCAGGTCCACTCTGACATGTAGAGGACCTATTAGGGTCTCACCTAGGGGTCAAATAGATCTGTTTAAAATTTATTCATATTTGGTAGAAACATGTGAAAAAACACATGAATAATTGCACAAAAATTTAAACATGAATGTATAATGAACGCGATTCGCTAAAAATAACCCTATACGGGTTGATATGCCGTTAAAATCGATTGTTAAACTGAGTTCGGCATGAAATAAATCAACAATGACGTAAACCAAGTCAATCTCCTTCTCCTCACCCCCCCTTCTCCTCATCCTTCTCCTCATCCTTCTCTTTTTCCTTTTATTCCTTCGCTTCATCTTCCTCTTCTCCTTATTGTCCTTCTCTTTTTCCTCCTTCTCCTTCTTCTTTCTTCCTTTACCTCATCCTGCTCCTCATATTTCTCCTTTTTCCTTTTCTTTCTCATCTTCATCCTTTTCTTCCTTCTTTTCATCTTCCTCCCCCTTTTCTTAATTTTCATCATCTTCTCCCATCGCCTCATCTCCTCCTTCTCATGTTCCTCCTTTTTATTTTCCTCCTTCTCCTTCACATCTTCCTTCTCCTCCTCATTTCTCCCTCTCCTCGTTTCTTCCCTCTTCTCATTTACCTCCTCCTTCCCTCCTTCATGTCTTCCTTCTTCTCCTCCTACTCCTCCTCTACTTCCATTTCTGTCATCTTTAAAGTATCCATTTTATTTTACGTTATTTATTCTTCATTCTTCTTTTGCTTATTTTTTCATATTCACATCCCTCATATTTTACCTTATTTTTTATTTTCTTATTTGCTTTCTTTTTCTGCTTTTGTTTCTTTGTTTCTTTGTTTTTGTCTTATATTTGTTATTGTCTGGGTTTTTTTTTTGTGTGTTTTTTTCTGTTCATTTTGTGGGGGTCTTTTGTATCAAGGTTTAAACATTCACGTTGATTTTTATGATTCAACTTCTGGTCCAAACAATAATTCTGCTTGTGAACTCCCCACCCCACGCACACCCTCCACCCCCCATCTGCTTTTATCGACTAACCCGACAGACCCACTCTCTCTAGATCTCTTTCTTTTCTTCCTCCTCTTCTTTGTCATTCATTGCTTTGTCTTTTCTTTTCTTTTATTCCTTTTCCATTTCTACTTTCTTTTATTTCTCACTCTTTTTCTTCCTGTTTTCTTCATTATTGCCGTTAGAAGGGGCGTTAGAATGCACCGACTGCACCTCTGTAAAGGGGTAAGACTCCCCCAATGGGGCCACCTGTTGCCATGGTGGCGACCCCTGATGCTTGGGGTGGTTTGAGCAGTCCATGACGTGCAATACTCCACACTGGCCCTATCTTGGGCTAGATGGTCGGTCGGAGAGGTCCCCTCCAATCAATCGGCTGGTCATGTCCCTAGCCCTAGCTCCTATATGATTTTCCCAACCCTATTGCCCTTATGGCAACCCCCAACCCTTTTTATCATATGGGTGCTAAAAGGCGGTGACTGAAGGTCTAAATGTCCTGGGAATGACGTTAAACTATCTGATGGTGAGGTTCCAGTTTTGGAGGTTTGGGGAATGTGGAGCACCTCTTCATCACTGTTGCTTCCTGGTCCACTCTGATCCGAAGTGGTAGTATCTGTTAGGGTCCCATCTATGGGTTAAATAGAAAAATCTGTTCATAAAAAACATTGAGTATCCATTAAGAATGATTTATTTCAAAACTTTATCGGCATTAAATGACCCACTGAGGTTGGCACGCCGTAAAACAAACCAAACCAAACTTCGTTGTGTTTTTTTTTCTTCAAATTTCTTTTTTCATTCTATTTTTCTGTCTCTTGATCCCTTATTCTTTTTTTCTTTTTTTCTCTTTTTCCTTTCTCTCTCTCTCTCTCTCTCATCTATTTTCTTTTCTCTCTTCTCCTTTACCTCTGTCTGTCTGACTATCTACTCTCTCTCTCTATATATATATATATATATATATATATATATATATAATAAACTATTTGATAAACCCAACTCTTTCTCTAACCTCCGTTGCTTCTCTCTCTCTCCCTCTATCTCTCTATCTATCTATTTATCTCTTTATCTTTCCATTACTTGTTTTTATTTTCCGATCTTTTTCTCTTTACTATCTATTTTCTTACCCTTCTTTTCTCTCCCCCCCCCCACCCGCCCCAAGATTTATTATTCCTTTTTCTTCCTCTTTTTCTTTTTTATTTGTCTTCGTCTTTAATGTTCTATCCGTCTTTGAGGAAATCATTATTTTTTTCGCCACCCTTCTCAACCTCACCCCCCCCCATCTCCATCCGCCATTCTATTTTCTATCATTTATCTCTATTTTACACAGTTTTTTTAGGGGGGGTGACGTTCCCGGGCTTAACAGGACTCGACCTGTCTGTTGTGTCTTCTCATTCCACTTTTATTTCGAGACTCAGCCTCGTGTTTGATCGACGCCCAGAATTTGTGGCTCTGTCTAAATTTTAATGCCCCTTTTCTCTAATCTCACTTCTTGTGAATGGCACGTACTACAACAACAACAACAATTTGGTTATTTCCCTCTCGACACCAACCAATACACTTTTGTCGCAGTGGCCTGACTCGCACGTGCTCCCACACACCCCTCCCACCAAAAACCCTGTCTTTTTAAAAGCATAAGAAAAAAGAAATTAAATTTCAGGACCACGTGACCTTTAGGTACCTCTTTTTGTGATCTCGATTCTTGGGGACATTTTCTCCATTTACACCGTCAAAATCCGGTTAATTGTTAACAGACGATTTTTAGAGTTTTTTTTAATTATAAAACTAACCCCTAACCCTAACTCCTAACAAACAACCGGATTTTGACGGTGTAAATGAAAAATGTGTCCTTGTGAGTCGAGATCGCGGAAGAGGTGCCTAAAGAAACATATGGTCCAAATTTCAGCTACTGAACTTAATTTAACTCTTTGCCTACTTTAAGCCACTCAAGGCGGTTCTCGCACTGCTGCGATCTGACCGTAAGCCGCTTGACAACAACCCTCGAACGTGTCACTTATTTACACTGAAAAATGACTACGTGAACATTACTGCCATCTTTATTTGAGTAGAATGAGTTCTAAGGTGAATAGATAGAGAAAAATATTCATCAGCTTCTGATTAATAAGCGAAACTTCTGATTTGTTAAAAGTAATGCTCTGGTGCCAGAGCGGCGATTGAGCGTGATTTAGGATTGTCCCATAAAATGTTAACTATCTCCTTGTAAACTTGTTTTTTGTTCAAAGTTTTTATAAATTAAAAAACTATTTTTATTTTA
>CM042164.1:81121389-81131389 GCA_023376005.1 Doryteuthis pealeii | reverse complement strand
CTCTTTTTGAAAAATATATATTTTCCTTTTTTTTCTTTTATCACGTCGCACATAATTCCTTATATCCTCATAACGAGGTTCTCTTTCTTTTTTTTTTTTTTGTCAGACGTTTATTTTTATAATGATTAGGGTCGACTAAAAGTTTTCCTCATCTTCTTCACAATAATGATAATAATAATAGTGTTTTCCCGTGTTAAAGATGGGCTGGGTAGTGTGTGGGAATGATGTCAAATAGCCAATCGTCGCCGGTTGCCAGCGATTGCTATCGTATTTGGCGCCATGCAATAGAAAAACGCGCCAGGAAAACGGCGGGAATTGAAAACGAGGCGATACGAGTCACAAAGTCATCACATTTTGTTGCTGGGTGGGAGTGATTACAATGATCATTGGAGATGGAGTGGTGGTGGAAGAGCGGACTTTCTTGGAAAATGCTGAAAGACTTGTATCAAATGTAATACTTAGAAAGACGAATCGTTGGAGAGAGACAAATAAATTGAGTTTAGGGGGGTGGGGCTTTAATTGCGTGATCTATCATCGAGCCCGGTCAGTTCATATTCATCTATCGTACTGTCGGCGGACCGTAGAATACACTGAGTGTGACTCCTGTAGAGAGGTAAGACCACCCACCCAAAAAAGAAACACTATTAAAAATTTGACAAAATTAGTAAAAAGTAAGATCGTTCGGGGTGGCCTAAAGTCGGTATCAGCCAGAAAGCGAAGGCGTCTATCCCCTTTTCACTAGCGCTAGACCGAGGAGATTATTTTAGGCGTCTGAGACGGAGCGCCACTCATACAATCAGCACCTTTCTTTACCGCACAGATGCATGTGCTACTCATACTTCCGACTGAGCTAAACTGGCCCTTTCACTAGCAAATATTTAATATTTGTATTGACAAATAATACAAGAACTTGTTGCAAATTTTATTGGTATTTGCTACGAGACTTATCTGAGTTAATTAATGTTCTTGGAGTACTGGTGATAACAGGGGTATTCTGTTCGTTGGTAGGAAATGTTGATAGTACGCTTCTTCGGACGTTTCTCGTTCTTCCTCGTAACCGGTTCAGTGATAAGTAATGGGGGATGTTATTTTAGAAGCTTCTCGCCCTGGGTAACAGTTCTTTAAATGACGGTGAATCGGCCCTTTTAAATAGACTATTTGGTCTTCAGCGTTCTGTAGTTTGCTTTGTGCCTTCGAAAGTGTGCTGTGAAAAAATGCCTCCGTCCAGGTCAACGGTCCGTAGAAGTAAGCCCTGTTTTGGGGCTAAGTGATGAATGAAGTGTAGGGACCGCTATTTACGCGACTACCCTCAGAGGGTGCTCCGTGATAAGTAAAGTTTTTAGTTTTGGCGCTAACATACGATATTGGCGATTCGCCCCCTAGCGGCAGGGGGAGATAATTAACTATGGAATTTCCAATAATATATGCACCCTCTGGTTGCAAGTATTTAAGTTTTAATGTAATAAGGTTAAATATTAAATTAGAAAGGCTAATGAAAAGTGAGGTATAATTTATCCTTGTGCCAGACTAGACTCAGTATAGTAAATGGTTACTTACTGCGAACAGTAGAGAATTCTTGAATATTTTATCAGCCAATCGCAATCCCATTCTTTTTATTATCATATTCATAGCTGAAAGTAGCTCAATACAGTGCACATTATATGGAGGTCGTTCATTATCGTACTCTTTCTACGAAGGTCGCCCAATACCGTACTCTTTAAAGGAAGGTTACCCAGCATCGTACTCGTTACTCGAAAGTTGCCCAATATCATACTCGTTGTACGAAGGTCACTCAATATCGTACTCATTGTACGAAGGTCGCCCAATACCATACTCATTACATGAAGGCTGTCCAATATCATGCTCGTTACACCCGTTATCGTGCTCATTGCATATAAAAAAATAAGATATTTCTTCTACCTCGAATAAATAATAAGCATTTATCTTCTATTGAGAATTCTAGGGTATGGGGGTTATTGTCCTTTGTCTGCGAGCCTCTGTTTCAAACCAACCAATCATGAGCCAGCATACTTTGGCGGCAAAGCCGAATAGCAAACTCATGCCTCTTCTATCCAGCTTGTACCGGGGACAGACCTAAAACAGGGTCGCTCATCTTCCTCAACATCCAGAATCGGAATCGGACATCAAACAGAAAGTCTATCATATCCGAACTATCAGAAGGCCGTAGCAAGGGCTCCGATAATACCCTATCTCACGACTCAGATAAGTTTATTACAAATATTTGTGCAGACGAACTAAAGTCTGCAACTTTATTGTTACATGTAATACACGTCTTTTATTCATATTTCTAGTTGTTTGGTTATTTCTTTAACTCTCAACCTGTCTGCCACACTCGTGGTTAACTCCATACTTCAAACCTTGGAGTACTGTCGTAGGTGTCTTATTTCTTTATACTTCAGGTTAAACTTTTTGTTATTCCCATTGGTCAATATTTGTTTATGTAAATGCCCAACTAAATTACTTTCTAATTTCACCAGAAATTAGTCTAAAGACAACAATAATTTCCGTAATGGCCGTTCATTAATCAATATAAATAGCCGGCAAATACGTGTGTCCCCGATAAAAAGTTGGAGGCGCGTGCTGTAATGGCTAGAGTCGTAAGAAATGGACTCGTCGACCCGAGTTCAATTCCTGGACGAAGAAATGTAAAAGAAAGAATAGAAAGAAAATAATTCCCTGGTGCAAATGCAATAATTTTTTAGCAAGGATAGAGTGCGGTGGAGGTGGTGTGATATTTGAAACGGAAGTTGAGGCCAAAATATTTCGGTGGAGGCGCGTGGTGTAGAGTCGTAGAAAATAAACTCGTTGACCTGAGTTCAATTCCTGGACGAAGCTACTGTTCACATAGCGATAATATTATTGGGAAAGGTATGAATCCAACTACTTTTCCTCTAGCTATAGGTAAATAGTAGGACAGACTGAGTTCTTTAACCTTGGTTCGGCAACCAGTCTAGGAGAAGGAAAACTCTAAATTCAAACCTGTTAAACTCCGCTTGGGATGGTCACTACTAGAATGGTCTCAGTCATAATTAGTGATCTATTTCACTATTTTTTCTTTTGTGTTTACGGGGAATAAATCTTTGAATGAATTGCTATATTTTTATTCATTGTCAATATCATTTTTTAATAATTATTTTTCTTTTTTATTCTTAGTGATTGTTTTTTGATTTTATAATTATTTTCGGTAACAATATTTTCTCTCGAACTGGTAACGTCAGCATTATTGTAAATATAACTACTTAAGTTCATCCAATTTTTAACGGAAAATTAAAAATACCTTCCAGAAATCCTCGTGTTAGCCGCTGTGGTACCCTGTGATGCTTAAGGACGAAATCCTGGTGGATTAGCAGTCCACGGCATACATTATTCCTCTTGACCGTCGGAGTTGCCCCCTCCGATCAATCGGCTGGTCACATCAAGATCTAAAACCTATATGGTCTTCTCAACCAGATTGCTCTTATGGCAACCTCCACCCCATTTTATCATATATATATATATATATATATATATATATTCACCAACACCTCCACACGAGCAGCATGCGACACAAGGTCAATATCTTAAGCGGGGTTTAATAGGTATGAATTCAGAGTTTTTCGTTCTCCTAAACTGGTTATCTAGCCATGGTTAATGATTCCAGTATGCTCTGCTATTTATTTACCCATAGCTGGAAGAAGAATGGGATTCATACCTTTTCCAAGGGTATTAGTGCCATGTGAAATGCAAACAGCTTTCGTCCAGGAATTGAACTCGCGTCGATGAGTCAATTTCCTACGACTAACCATTAGACCACACCCCTTCATTGGAAATGGACTCATCGACGCAAGATCAATTCCTGGACGAAACCCGTTTGCATTTCACATGGCTGGGGTTTTAGTGTCCCGGTAATTACTTTGATCTTCATCTAGTGATCAGGTACCAATTTTTGAACTTTGGAAAGTGTGGAGTACCCCTTCATTGCCATTACTCCATGTCCACTCTGACCCGGAATGGTAGTACGTGTTAGGGTCCCATCTATGGGTTAAATAAATCAAAAATAAGTTATATATCATTAGATATTATTTTTGACAAAACTCAGCATTGAAACTATGAATTTTTGGTAATAAATAATATTTAGTAATAATAAACCTAAGAAAAGAATGAAAATAATTTTTCAAGGGAAGGTTTTAAAATGTCCTCATCGTTAAATCTGTGATATTCTTTCCAAAAGCTAAATAATCGATGATAAACTATTTAGGGAAATGTCAATTATGGTTCGAGGTCAAATCAAGACAAAGTTAATGGACCTTTATGTGAATATTGATCTTTAAAAATAAACTCTCACATATAAATCGATAGAAGAGAAGTTTGTTACATAGTATATCTATCGTCTTCTATTGCTGTACTGTTGTATTGCCGTATATGACGAGTGTTCACAATGAACTTCCGAGGGTGGTTGATACGGGAGACGACGAGGTTACCTACTCGGCTGCTGCTGGGGACTGAATTGACACCCTTCATCCGCTGGACTTTATATACAATAAATATGCCCGCGCATTTTTATCTTTTGATCTGATAACGGACATATATATTTCTTTATCTTTCTCTCCGCCTCCTCACCGGAAGACCCCGCTTCCGTTTTCCTTTTTTCTTTTATCTATTTCTTCATATTCTCCCTGCTTCTTGACCGGAATACCTCTCTTCCGTTCTCCCTTTTTTTAAATATATATTTTTATCTTTCTCTTCGTCTTTTTGTCGGAAGCTTCCTCTTCCGTTGCAAGCTAATGCAACAGTACTGCTATTTTGTCGTTTCTTCTCTGTATGGGTTTGTTATTCTGGACTGGTTTCTTTCGGTTCTTCTGGTCTGGAACTACTTGGATTTTCTTAGGTTTTTCATCTCTGTGTCTGTTGTTGTAATCACTTACATGTATTACATATTGTTATAGGTGATATACCCTATAGACTAATGGAATGCGCCGACGGTTACTATAAGTAACAGGGACAATTATGGCTTGGAGAGTAAGCCAATGCGAGTCAGCTCATAACTCTATTTGTCGGACGTAATTCCCACTTCTCTGTGCTGTAATTGTCTACTCTTTTGTTAATACATTTTCCTACATTTGTTACCCGTCGTTTTGTTCTTATTCTTAAAACCCCAATAAGATGGCAGCGACACATTAAAAAAAACAAAAAAACAGGTGAGTGGAATTGTTGGGGGCAGTTCTCCTACGGGCTTTGCATGTATGATGAAGGAATTGACACTCTGTTATAATCTTTACTTGTGTATACTGAAGGTTTTGTGTGTTGCTGTGGATAACTAAATCATGATTTAAAGTAAGAAATCAAAAAGTGTAAATTTATGAGATTATCATAGCAGCTTCATTTTTGTTTCTTCTAGTAAACCATACTGTTACACTAATATGGTCAGAACAGTCCTGGCGAGCTGAGGAGACTTGCTGTCACTTAGCCTCCGGTGAAATACGGACAATAACACAAGATATACAGTTTTTTTCTATGATTCCAGAATCATGTAGTGATGAAACAAAAATTGAGCTTTTTGGACATACTTTTTATGTACAGAAGATTTGGCACAATTATGTAGTGATGAAACAAAAATTGAGCTTTTTGGACATACTTTTTATGTACAGAAGATTTGGCACAATTATGTAGTGATGAAACAAAAATTGAGCTTTTGGGACATACTTTTTATGCACAGAAGATTTGACACAATAAAGGTTCTCCTCCCAAAGAACACAGCGCCAATATTAAATCAGGAAGGTTCGATGATATTTTGGGGTTGTTTTAGCACAAGAGGGACAGGACAATAAATTGCAATAAGTGAAATAAGGAAATATAAACCACGTAACCTCGCTGAGTCTATAAGTTTAAGTGGTGGATTACAGCACGCCTTATATCACAAAATTATTTCAACACGTACATAATTTACTGGAAACCTATCAATAATGTAACAAAAGTATTAAGACAGGCTTCATAAGTTTTTTTCAGATTGGTGTTATCTTTATGTTGATATTTAAAAAAAAAACTCACATGTACATCGATAGAAGAAAAGGTTGGTTGTATAACATACTTCTCTTCTTTTATTGTTGTACTGCATTTTTCTGCTGGTTTTGGTCGTCTCTTCTGTATATGGATCTGCTATTCCGGGCATCTGGGCTTCTTTCTGTTCTTTACAATCTTACTTCTTCGGATTTCTTATCTGTTCTCGTTGTCGCTTTTAATAACGAACAGAAGACGATGTTATATTTCATGGATGTCGTTATTCAATTCTAATCATAGATAAATATGTATTTTGGTATATATCTATTTGTATGGAAACTAAACTGCTAGCATATTGGTTTCATGCCCTTTAAACTTGCTTGTTTAAGCGGAGCAATCTCCAGGCAGCGGAATAATATGGTAACAGATTAGTTTCCATACAAATAATATATAATATATATATATATATATATATATATATATATAATATATATATGTCACCCCACACACACATATATATATATATGTATAATGGTCACATATATATATATATATATATATGGTCACACACACATATATATATATATAATATATATATATATATATATATATATATATATATATATATATATATGGTCAACACACATATATATATATATATATATATGGCACACACATATATTATATATAAACATATATATATATATATATATAATATATATATATATATATATATATATGGGAAGTAAACAAACATTGTGTTTGATATTGGCCTTAGCCGACAATTTTTGGGAGAATATGTGCTTAATTGAAGTCATACCTAATTTTGAAAATTAATTAATTGATAATTAATGAATTAAGCGGACATACTTGTTCAAATGTAAGGCTAAACAAATCGAGAAAAAGTCAAGAAGATACTTAAGCACCTGGCTTGAATTGGGTTAGTTAGTTAGTTAGTTAGGCTGAGTAATTGGACGAAGTCAGTTGAGGATAGCGACTAGAGGGAGCCGAATCGAGACGCTGATACCTAGAGTCGGGCTTAAGCACTAGTAGATAACGAACGACCGGAGCTAGTTGGGGTCAGATGCCTGGACGAACTAAGTGATTATACCCGAGGACAGTAGGTTAATTAAGCCCGAACTTAACGAAAAGATACTTTAAGATTTCCTCCATCTCTCAAAGAAGCTGTCGGTATAATAATTCCATAGAAAAACAAAAAAGCCCTTGTTTACTACGTTTACTACGAAAGGATTTATGAACAAAGTCTAAGGAAATTGAGCGTAAAGAACTTAATCGCCTATGACGAAAGGCACGCGCTTCCACTGACCTCCTTCCTTGTTAGCGCCTTCTGAGCGCAGTGGCCAGTAGTGGCAGTGCATCTACTACCTTTACTGTAGCAGTGCCGGTCACGTTACAAACACTTACTGCTATGGTCTATAATGCCCTGCTTCTCCTTCGCATCCAACGTACAGTGGAGTAAATCCTTAATAAAAATCGATCCACAACTTTTCAGATTCTGACCATTCGTCAAATCGAAGGAGTACGAGCGAAATATCTCGAGGCAACACTTTTTTATAGATTTCTTCAAGACATTTGACTATAAATTGAGGAACGACGGCGTAAATATCTTTAGATTCTGGCCTTAAATTATTTGCTTACTACAGCGGCTCTCTTTCCACTGCGATCCAATTGTGAACCGCTAGCATCGTCTCTCGCACGCGTCACTAGTTTACACTGAAAATAATAATAATACTGTATTTGAATAGAATGAGCCCTGGGCTGAAATATCACCATACACATAAAAATACCAAGAAAATTTTGTATAGCCGTGGGGGAAATTTGGTAGGCCAAAGAGTTAATACGACAGAGCTAAATATAATTAATAATGTTTGTTTTGCTTTTGTGTTTCGTTTTTTTATGGGGTTTTTTGTTTGTTTTTGTTTTTGTCACTAAGGTTCATGCACTTTTTTCGTCTATTTTGTCTCTTCATTATGACAGATTTTTCTGTGTATTTATTATTAATTCCCACCCCCAAGCCTGGCTTTAATTTTCTTTTCTTTTTATCAATGTGGTAATTACCGTAATTAGCTTAACAATGTGTTATTAATATTAATTTACAAGGTCAATAATATTTCCAATTACTGTAAATCTGTAAGGACATCAGAATACCTTCAGGGAAATATGGTTAAATTTAGCAATCATTTTACCCTTTCTCTCTCTCTCTCTCTCTCTCTCTCTCTCTCTCTCTCTCTCTCTCTCTCTCTCTCTCTCTCTCTCTCTCTCATTTTCTTTATTTTCTCTTTTGCTGTCTTTAACCTCTGTCCACCCTTTTCCTTCGTCATTATTCTCTTTTTTACCTCTCCCTCTCTTTGTCACGCTTATTAACTCTCTCTCTCTCTCTCTCTCTCTCTCTCTCTCTCTCTTCTCTCTCTCTCTCTCTCTCTCTCTCTACTGTGTTCCATTTTACAAAGTCTTTCGGATGTTCCTGCTTCGACCCGATTCCTCTACTTAATTGAAATAAATTCCCTGGATCAATATGTTTTGGGTGTTTCCTCCTCCCCCCCTCCCCAATCGGCACAAATGGCTTCCTTCATTACACTTCTGAGGGTCGGCTCAGTAGCATGACCCACGTAATATGTATCAAATGTATGTTCGTCTTTGAAATACTTTTGTAAGATTCAAAGGTTATGACAAAGTCATAACTCGTTGGAACGCAAACAAACTCCGACAAAGGTTGATAGACAAAATATTTAATAGGTATACAGCACATGGATATGACGAGATACATAAATTAGATAAAGTGTAGAGATAAAGACACATTCATGAATGGTAAAATACAAGATATTTAGGTATCAAAGAGATACCTAAATGTACATAGAAACGTAGTTACGGATACATGACTAAAAGGATAGTCATATATCGTATAAGAGACTTACTAGCAGTGAGTGGCCAGTGTTAAGGGCGAAGCCCCAACAAGAAAGGGTAGTCATAAGACTACCTCATTGTGTCTCGTAAGTCGAGCAGCAAGCAAAGAGAGAGAAGAAGTTCAAATTCAGCCGCTTAAATACACAGGCCCCTAGCGGGAACCAGCGACACTATACGGGCAGACAACTCTCCAGGAAAATACGAAAATAACCCCACACTTTTATAACAACAAAACAAATTATTTACCAAACCCGTTTAACCACAGGTAGGATTTTACACAAGGCCACAACTATGGGGCATCCATCGAGAATCTTATTCCCTTTTTAGTAGTAATGGATCTATGAGACTAACTTAATAACCATTGCACCACGATAGGGAATCCTTAATCCTTTATTTGGGGCCAAATGACCCGATTTTAATTCTTCTGCATGAATTTGTTAAAAACAAAATTCCTTTTGCAACCAAATTTACAACTGATCTAAATATATTTTTTCAGCCAGGAACCATTTGCTAAATTTAATCAAATTTGAAAACTTTTTATTCACAATCAAGTGCCAATTGTCTCCAGGCGCTGATGTTTGTCATTTTGCGATGTATAATTAATTAGTTTATTTTGTCAATGTAAGACTTCCGTATAAATATATAATCGATTGTTTTCCTGTTGTCATCTCCACGAATACAGACGTAGTGGCCAGTTGCGTTTATTATTTTAACTTCCAATGAATTAGTTATAGATACAGGTGAATTACTCGTAAGTTTCATTATATATAGAGCCGGTTTAGCTCAGTCGGTAGAGCGTTTGACTAGGAACCACAATGTTCCGGGTTCGATACCGGCCCTCGCCAACTCAGCGTATGAGTAGCACGGGGATATGTAAAGTAAGAAGCTGATGGTAGGTGTTTCTTTCCACCTCAAAAACAAGTGCTAGTGAAAAGTGGATAGATTCCCTCGCTGTCTGGCTAATACCGACTTTAGGCCACCCTGTCGACTTCATTATCTAAAGTCGTGATCCATTCCCCTGTCGCGGGGCTTCGAAATATATTGACTCTATCCTGAGAGGTTTTTACAGTCCCTACGA
>CM042164.1:81078583-81121289 GCA_023376005.1 Doryteuthis pealeii | reverse complement strand
CCAATCATTTAAAAGAACAGATAAACGTTCCAACTATCCAATTTTAGGTTGAATGATGATAAGTATTTCTTGTTCATAATGGAACCTTCTTCTGCTTTGTAATGGAGCCATCACGAAACGTTAACCTAAACCCTTTATTCAGTCCATGGGGGAGTTATCCTGTTCTCATCCTGCTAAACCATAGCTGGGATACAGGTGTTTTAAACGTGTAATGTTAATTATTATTCCTATGGTTACTGCATGCCCGCCTGACCAGGAGCTGAACTCCTGCTAGTCTAGGAGATTAACCTGTCATAGAACTGTGGTCCTTAACTAACTTCCCTTATTCACGTAGGCTATGTGCGACAAGATACCTTAAGTAAGTTTCTCTCTCTCTCTCTCCCTCCTCTCCTCTCTCCCTCCTCCTCTCCTCTCTCCCTCTACCTGTGTTTCCATTTTACAAAAGTCTTTCGTGATGTTCCTGCTTCGACCCGATATCCTCTACTTAATTTTGAAATAAATTCCCTGGATCCAAGTAATATATTTTGAAGCTGTATCTCACTCCCCCCCTCCCCCACATCGGCCAACAAATTGGGCTTTTCCTTCATTACACTTCTGACGCGGCTCAGGAGCATGACCATCCGTAATATGTATCCAAATGTATTGTTCGCTTTGAAATTACTTTTGTAAAAGATCAAAGGTTTATTTGGACAAAGTCATAACTCGTTGGAACGCAAACAAAAACTCCGACAAAGTTGATAGAACAAAAATATTTAATAGTATACGAGCACATGGCATATACGAATACATAAATTAGATAAATGTTAGAGAGAAAGACACATTCAATGAATTGCAGCCGAAATTACAAAAGATAATTTAGGTCACAAACAGATACCATAAAGTACTAGCCAAACGTAGAGAGATTACGAACACATGACTAAATAATAGGTATTCAATCATATATCGCTATAAGAACTTACCTAGGCACGTGAGTGGGCCGAGTGTTAAGGGCCCGAAACAAACCAACAAGAAAATCGGGTAGGTAGTATAAAGACTACCTCATTGCTGTACATCGTAATCGAGCAGCAAGACAAAGGAGAGGATGAGAGAAAGTTATACAAATACAGAACCGCTTCTCTTAAACAAACACCAGGCCCTAGCGGGAACCAGCGACACTATACGGGTTCTATGACCAACCCGTCAAGGAAAAATACACGAAAAAACCCACACTCTTTAAAAAATAAATAACAAAACAACAAATTTTATTTTACCAAACCCTTTTACCACACTGTAGATTTTACACGAACCACAACCTATGCGCATCCATCTGAGAATCTTACCTTATAGTAATGGATCTATGAGACTAAACTTAATAACCATTGCCACCACGAAGGGAATCCTTAATCCTTATTTGGGCAAATGACCCGATTTTAATTCTCTCCATGAATTGTTAAAACAAAGATTCCTTTTGCAACCAAATTTACAACTATGAATCTAAATATATTTTTCAGCCAGAACCATTTGCTAAATTTAATCAAATTTGAAACTTTTTTATTCACAATCAAGTGACCAATGTCTCCAGGACACTGATGTTTTGTACATTATGCTGATTTTATAATAATTAGTTATATTTTTCCAATGTCAATGTAAGGACTTTCCGATAAATATATATATAATCGATTTTATACTTGTATGTCATCTCCACGCAATCTACAGACCGTAGTGGCCCAGTTGCGTTTTTATTTATATTTTAACTTCCAGTACTGAAATATAGGTTAGTAATACAGCTGAATTACTCGTTAAGCTTCATATATTATAGAGCCGTTTAGCTCACGTCTCAAGCGTAAGAGCGGTCTTTACAAAAACCACAAGATGCCGCCGTTCGATACCGCCCTCGCCCACGCAACTCAAGCGTTAAAATGCTTATAGCACCTGGGGATATGTAAAGAGTAAGAAAGACTTCTAGCATTGTTAAATTGTAGTGTTTATCACATTCACCACCTCAAAAAAACAAGTGCTTACACTCTAGTGAAAATGTCATAGGAATTTCCCTTCGAGCTGTTCTGTGGCTAATAACCGACTTAGGCCACCCTAAGTCGACCTCATAATCTAAAGCAGATTGATCCATATCCCCCTGTCGGCAGGGCGTTAGAATAATTGACTCTTATCCCTGCACGTGAGGTACCGAGTACCTCACAAACCCCATCCCCCACCCACCCCACATAAAAAGGAGTCCTAGGTATGACACCTCTAAACCACCTTTTGGTGATATTGATAATTCCGTTCTGCGCAAACCGTTGAAAATATGTTAATTAAAAATATATTCTCTTCCGCTCGAAGCGGGCTTAGAATATCTTGGAGGTCAACTACCTATTTGTTTTCCAAACTCCCCAGGCTCCACTTTGACTCGTGTATGTGTGTTAGAAAACTGTTTAGTCCTATTTGCGTCTACCTCATGTATGATCAAATACACATCGTTTTCGCGAACTATGATACCTTTCGCAAAACATAAAAAAAAAACACCATGTGAAAGAGAAACTACAGACAACAAAATGTAAACGCAACCAATAAACACGATCGCCTAACAACTCGCGTTATAAATAATGCTACAGTTTGACATGCAACCGTTTTTAAACAATTCAAGCAAACACACCACGAGAGGCTAAAATTATTAGCGTTATTATACTCTGAAAACCATATTACTGGCTTACAAACAAAAATGACACAATAGGAGATTATACTTGAAACTTATATAATTATATATTAATTGAATACTTAAAACATTACCACTGTATGCAAATTATTTTTCTAGCAACAAAAGAAGAAACGCTACCCCCACCCCCACCACCCCCCGGTGGGAGGAGATGGTAAAAATTAATTTTTTTGAAAGATATTACCTTGAGAGGGTGGAGTAAAAATCCAATGTCACAGGTGTTTGTATCATAATAAGCAAAAATCGTTTTCAAATTATTTAATTGAAGGTTTTTAAAAATTAAAAACAATTTGAAATGAAAAAACTAAGTTCCTGTTTCCCCCCCTCAAATTCTATAAATGTTGCGTGCATGTATTAACATTACTGAAATATATGGAATATCTTACCACAAAATCGTAGGTATATTATTTATTTGTACTTCTTTTTTAGCTTTTAACTTCTTGTATTGGAAAAAAAAAACCCGCGGGGGAAAGTAACAAAATAATTTTTAAGAAAATTATTTTGAGCAAATTTCTCCGAGACAATTATAAATTTCATTTTTTTTTTATAAAGCTAGTTACAATTTTTTATTTTAAATTATATTTCTCATGTTTATATGTAGTTAATTAATTAATAATACTATTAAATAATTAATGTATTTTAAGAATATTATAGTAGTAAAATGGAAAGAAAGGAAACATTCAAAACCGTGGAGGAACAAACTATTTATAGTGTTTATGATATTAAAGTTCATTATTCTATGTATTGTCCATTATTTAGTAATTGTACCCGTAAATGTGACGTAAATTTCTAACGGGAAGACTTACAGGCAGACCAGAATAGAGGACGACCGATATACTTCCATCATTTTAACATAAAAAACAGGTCAACATACTTGGCCAATATCATAAGATAAAAGTATTTAAAAGGTATTTTCTGGGTGAGAGAAGAAAGTGAAACTAATTGCCGCGTGCTATCGAGGGTCGAACAACGAATGAGTTACCCACAATTTGGATCTATCCCTTATTTCTAATGAATGTCGGAGCACCACTCCTACCATCAAACCCCCTCGCAATTACTGCCACAAATATCAGAAAATTATTTACCGATCTGGCTACTTATGTGCTGAGTTGCGGGACCGGTATCGAAACCCCCATTAGAAACCCTGCATTTCTTGGGCTCTTGTGACAGTACAATAAAACCCTTGAGAAGCAAAACTACCCAAAAACTTTAAATATAAAGATATGCTGATGAAGACAAATTGCCATAAACCTCTAGATATAAAAAAAACCCTAAACGATTGAACAATGCCGTAAACCTCAAATCCTAATTTTCCACATTAGATCTTTCTCTATAATCTTTGAATTTATTTATACAACATTTCATTTTAATTCACCATTTCACTGGAATATGTCTGAAAAATCCTATTTTGTATTTTATTCGGGTCCAAAACAGTCAGAGATCGTCGAAAAATTTCTGTTGGATAAAAAAAAAAAAGAAAGTTTAATTAGACAGTGCATTTCTCATGGGTAGACGCTTCGAATAAGTGTCAGTTTTATAAAAGAAAAAAAAAAATCGATAAAGTGAGAGAGAAAAAAAGCTTAATAAACATTTATTCGCTAATCAAAAAAACAAGTTAGAGTACATTGATCTTGTAAAAATATAGGCTCCTATCAACACGCAAGAACATTTCCTATTTTTCGCCGTTTTTACATATTTTTTATCTTTTCGTGCCGCCCTCTCCTCGTTTTCCTTTTGTGTAATTTTTTTTACTCTCTTCTTTGTCTATCTATCTATTTATCTATCTCTTTCTCTCTCTCTCCTCTCTCTCTCTATTATATATAATATATATTATATATAAATATATAATATATATATAATATTATACATCGAGTGTGTGGTCTGGTTGTGTGTGTGTTAAATGCGTACTTTTCTCTGTCTTTTTTATCTTCCAATCTTCTCTCTCTTCTCTTCTCCTCTTTCTCTCTCTCCCTCTCTCTCTCTCTCTCTCTCTCTCTCTTCTCCTCTCCTCTCTCTCTCTCCACACCTCTTTAAATATTTTTTCAATCTTCCATTCTTTTTACCTCCCTTCCTATGTCTGTGACTCTCTCTCTCTCTCTCTCTCTCTCTCTCTCTCTCTCTCTCTCTCTCTCTCTCTCTCTCTCCTCTCTTATATATAAATATATATATATTATATATATTTATATCTGTCTATCTGTCTCTCACTATTCCTTTGTCTGTCTACCTGCCTTCCTGCCCCTCTCTCTCTCTCTCTCTCTCTCTCTCTCTCTCTCTCTCTCTCTCTCTCTCTCTGCTACCCCCTGCCACTGATTTTCCCACCCAATCACCCCTTCCATATCTTCAATCTACAACTTCAAATTAAAAAGATCCGCCACACGCACATGCAGTCTTTTTTCCCCGACACGAACTTTCTTTTGTCTTTTAATATTTACTTCTCTTTTCTTTCTAAAATTTTCCTTCTATCTTCACTTTCCTCTTCTCTTGGACTCTTTCTCTCTTTTCTCTTTTTTTCGTGTGTGTGAGTGAGGGGGGGAGTGAGTGACGCATCATCAGCACACAACGTACGTACACAAATCACGACACGCATCTCTTCCCGCCCATTCAGGTAGGCTAGCCTTTTTCTCTTTTTCTTTTCTTAAGCAAGGTCATTAATGCATCAGAAGTCTTCGCAAATATTTCTTCCCGTGACACGTGAATATTAATTACCTCATTAAATCACGGATGTAAAAGACGGTCTCTCTCTCTCTCTCTCTCTCTCTCTCTCTCTCTCTCTCTCTCTCTCTCTCTCTCTCTCTCTCTCTCTCTCTCACCTCTTTATGTATTTTCTATCTTCCTTTCTTTTTACCTCCCTCCCTATGTCTGTGTATACCCTCTCTCTCTCTCTCTCTCTCTCTCTCTCTCTCTCTCTCTCTCTTTATGTATTTTTGTATCTTCCTTTCTTTTTACCTCCTCCCTATCTCTGTCTATCTCTCTCTCTCTCTCTCTCTCTCTCTCTCTCTCTCTCTCTCTCTCTATGTATGTATTTTTCTATCTTCCTTTCTTTTACCTCCCTCCCTATGTCTGTGTCTACTCTCTCTCTTCTCTCTCTCTCTCTCTCTCTCTCTCTCTCTCTCTCTCTCTTTATGTATTTTGTATCTTCCTTTCTTTTTACCTTCCTCCCTATCTCTGTCTATTCTCTCTCTCTCTCTCTCTCTCTCTCTCTCTCTTTATGTATTTTTCTATCTTCCTTCTTTTTACCTCCTTCCCTATGTCTGTGTCTACCCCCCCTTCTCTCTCTCTCTCTCTCTCTCTCTCTCTCTCTCTCTCTCTCTCTCTCTCTCATTTGTTTTATTATTTTTTTCCTTTTCATCACATTGTATTCATCAAGAAAATTTTTGCCAGCACATTTCTTTCTTCATCCGGTCCATTATGTTCTCACCACAGCATCTTTCTCAACCCCCTCCTCACTCCCCCACATACCCATATTTTTTAACCCCTTACCCGCGCTATTTTCCCGCCTTCTCCGGCTTTTATATTCACTGTCTTGCAAATATGTTATTCAGTATTGG
Source organism: Doryteuthis pealeii (assembly GCA_023376005.1). Classification (NCBI taxonomy): domain Eukaryota; kingdom Metazoa; phylum Mollusca; class Cephalopoda; order Myopsida; family Loliginidae; genus Doryteuthis; species Doryteuthis pealeii. The sequence continues at coordinate 81,115,049 of CM042164.1, read as the reverse complement.
CCTTGGACACCCAGCGCATATCTGTTCACCTGTCTTTTTATCTACTCATCACAGTCTCTTTTAAACACCTCATCATAGGGTGATGGTCAACGAGCCAGACCACTTACAACTCAGTAAGGAGTTTGATCCTCACTGAGTGCCTCATACTTGAAAGGGACCCACTGTAACACTACGCTCTCATTGTAGGACTGGGGAGATGTGTTAAACGTTTGTTACTTTACTCTCTCTTTGTCGGAATGGTTGTGATGATGACGTTGTGGGGTTATTTTCGTATTTGCCTGGAGAGTTGTCTGCCCGTATAGTGTCGCTGGTTCCCGCTAGGGGCCTGGTCTATTTAAGCGGCTGATTTGAACTTCTTCGCTCTCTTTGCCTGCTGTTAGCTACGAGACCACATAGGTTAAACACCTTTCTTGTTGGGGCTTCGGCCCTTAACACTGGCCACTCACTGCTAGTAAGTCTCTTATACGATATATGACTATCCTTTAGTCATGTATCCGTAACTACGTTTTTATGTACATTTAGGTATCTCTTGGATACCTAAATATCTTGTATTTTACCATTCATGAATGTGTCATTATCTCTACTTTTGTATGTATGTTTATGTACACTTTATCTAATTTATGTATCTCGTCATATCCATGTGCTGTATACCTATTAAATGTTTTTGTCTGTCAAACTTTGTCGGAGTTTGTTTGCGTTCCAACGAGTTATGACTTTGTCATAACCTTTGAATCTTACAACGTTATTATATATTAGAGACTTACTTGGAGGGGAGGAGATGGTCTTATTCATCACTTCATTTCTCTGGTTATGTGTTGATTCTTCTTCTATCTCCTTCATCTTGTTGTCTAGTTGCTTATTTTTCCTGGGCTTTACTTGTTTTCAATTAAATGAACTAACAAGACATTTTTGTTGTTTTGATCAAGCTTTTTATTTTATCTAGCCCATATCACCGCGCGGCTGAGAGATCGACCTCTGCAGCGGCACGTTTGCTCTGCTTCCAAGTCAGGTCGAATCTGATCTCTAAACTAAATCACGTGTTTCTCATGGCGCGTGAAATTCGCGCCTCTAAGGGTCAAGGGTTATTAACAGTCAGTGGTAAATTTCCACTAGCTCCCTTGATTTTCCTGTTTTTAATTTCTAGCTTATATGGTCTGCTAACAATTTATGACACCCATAAATTGTAACAACGTGCCAACTCTTCGTTACGTCTGGCACTCATTTCCGACCGGAGAGATTACGTTTCCATGTTGCATACTTTAAATGGGATGATGTGTTGATAGTTGAAATATCTAGAATACTTATCTCACTTTGTTTTGTGTTTTGCACTGGTAGATCCTGGTTAATGGGCGGCTGTTCAGTTGGCTGGCAATTCCATGATGTTTAGAGTCTTTACGCCAACTTGGAGCTGATAATTATCTTGCCTTGTGCCATTTGGAGTTTTTAGTAATAACACAAGGCCGCTTCTTTTTACTCATGAGTATTTTATTTCCCCCAAATTACAACTGCCGAGAGTAAGAAATTTCATGTCTTGCTCCGTCCGTACCTTCTCATAGACTCTGACTTCTCACCTCTCCTTTCTCCTCTTCGCTGCGTATCATTTGCTCGTTCAATCAAACCACGCCATGTGTTCATGCTAAATCATCACTCAAACTTTTCCGTTTTCTTCTAACTCAAAATTCCTGCCTAAAACTTTCCGTGCTAATCCACACATCAGGTTACTCTTACGGCTCAACGTCACGCCCATTACGTAACATCGCTTCGTGTAACGATTATCGTCGTAGAAAAGGCAATCGGCGACTTGAATTGTATAGCCGTCTACTGGACTTCAATAAAACCACAGACACGTATATATAAAAATATGACCCGTCTTTATTTTCTTCGGTGTGTGGGTGGTGAGGGACGACGAATGTTCACAATGAAAATGCCCGGGTTGGTGAAGAGCACAGTGTTCACAATGAACTTCCGAGGGTGGTTGATACGGGAGACGACGAGGTTACTTTCTCGGCTGCTCGCTGGGGACTGACTTGACATCCTTCATCCGCTGGCCTTTTTATACAATAAATATGCCCACGCATTTTTATCGTTTGATCTGATAACGGACATATATATTTCTTTATCTTTATCTTCACCGGAAGACTCCGCTTCCGTTTTCCTTTTTTCTTTTATCTATTTCATCATCTTCTCCCTGCTTTTTGACCGTGCTCATGCTTTTGGGGAAGGCTTGAATACATCCTTTCTCTACCCTCCACGAGCTATAAGTAAATAGTAAGGCTGACGGAGTTCTTTAGCCTCGGTTAGGCAACTGATCTAGGAAAAGGAAAACTCTGAATTCAAACCAGCTTTATTTCGATTAAGAATTGACCTTGAAATCTCACCCTGCCTGTTGTGTTGGGTAAATACAATGATGGGTTGAAAAGTTAGATATGATCACATCGTATCTGTTATTGATCACGTTTTTGACCAATGGGATCCAACCACTGCAACACCAATGGAAGAAGTGTGTAGACTGCAAGAGGGACAATATCGAAAAATAAACTCCATTTGGTCATATTCCATGGGAGTATGAACATTTTAGCTGGCCATATGTTGTGCTAAATCTAAAATAGTTTTTTCCTAAAATATATTAGGGAATTTTTTTTCTAGGTCGACCACACAACCCACCCTACCCACCCCCGTATGATTTTATGAAATCTGAACAAAATATATTTTACTCGTACAATTTTTAAAATTGACTCTAAAGGATTTGATAATTAAATCAGAAAATTTTAGAAACATTTTGGAGGTCCCTACTGTCGTAAAACAAAACAAATATCACAGTGGAGCGGAGTGAATATGATGCTTTTTTGAAGAATTTAATTTTTGAAAAATATTATACGTTTTATTCTACTTATTTAATTTTCCCAAACCCCTCAAGCAATATCTTTTTTTTAATATATTTTACACCGCCCAGAGGGCTTCTTTTTTTTGCTAGTATATATAAGCATCTTTCCAAGAAAACTGGAACAATATTGTCGAACATTCTAAATTGTTAACAACAGCTGCTTTCGTCTGTCTGGTTTTCTTTCTTTTTTAATGATGCCAATTGATATTCACACCGACATTATGTATACATATATACATATATATGTGTGTGTGCGCGCGTGCGTGTGCGTGTGTGTGTATGTGCGTGTGTGCGCGTGTGCGTGTCTGTGAGTGTCTGTGTGTGCGTGTGTATGTGTATGTGTTTGCGTGTGTATGTGTTTGCGTGTGTGTGTGTGTGTGTGAGGATAGATAGACAATAATAAAGATAAATATGCCAATTGATATTCACACCGACATTATGTATACATATATACATATATATGTGTGTGTGTGTGTGCGCGCATGTGTGTATGTGTGCGTGAGTGTGTGTGTTTGTTGTGTGTGGAGTCTCTGTGTGTGCATGTGTATGTCTGTGTGTGTATGTGTATGCGTGTCTGCGCGCGTGTGTGTGTATGTGTATGTGTGTCTGTGCGTGTGTGTGTGCGTGTGTGTGTGTGCGTGTATGTGTGTGTGCGTTTGTGTGCGTTGTGTATGTGTGTGTGTATGTGTGTGTGTGTTTGTGTTTGTGTGTGTGTGTGCGCGTTTGTGTATGTGTGCGTGTGTGTATGTGTTGTGTGTGTGTGTGTATGTGTGTGTGCGTGTGTATGTGTTTGCGTGTGTGTATGCGTGTGTGTATGAGGATAGATAAAAAATAACAAATAAATATGAACAAATAGATTCCTGACTGTGTATGTGTGCGTGTGTGTATGTGTGTCTATGTGTCAGTGTGTGTGTGTGTGTGTGTTGCATGTGTGTGTGTGCGTGTGTGTGTGTGTGTGTGTGTGTGTGTGTGTATGAGGATAGATAGACAATAACAAAGATAAATATGAACAAATAGATTCCTGACTTCATTTCTATTTGACTAGGTTGATATGTACTCGTGATGTAAATGGTTACGGTCGTAGGAAATGGACACAGCGAGACGAGTTCAAATCTTAGAGGAAGCTATTTGCATTATTCCGAATGACATTAATGCTCTTGTGAATGGTATGAATCCAGCTATTCTTTTTCCAGCTATGAGTAAATTGTGGGACAGACTGGGATCTTTAACCTTAGCTAGGGCAACCTGTCTAAGAGAAGGAAAACTCTGAATCCAACTTGTTAAACTCCGCTTAAAATGACCTGTTGTATAGCCGACTACTGGACTTTTATACTTGTGTATATAAAAATATGACCCGTCTTTATTTTCTTTAGTGTGTGGGTGGTGAGGGGCGACGAGTGTTCACAATGAAAATGCCGGGTGGTTGGTGAAGAGCGCAGTGTTCACAATGAACTGCCTGAGGAAGTTGATGGCGACGGGAGGCGACGAGGTTACACTCACTGCTGCTCACTGGGGACTGAATGACACCCTTCATCCGCTAGCCTTTATATACAAAAATATGCCCACGCATTTTTATCTTTTGATCTGATAACGGACATTTTTTGTATATTTCTTTATCTTTCTCTCCGCCTCTTCACCGGAAGAGGAGTCTTCCGTTTTCCTTTTTTCTCTTATCTATTTCTTCATCTTCTCGCTGCTTCTTGACCGGAAGACCTCTCTTCCGTTCTCCCTTTTTTAAATATATATTTTTTATCTTTCTCTTTGTCTTGTTGCCGGAAGCTTCCTCGTCCGTTGTACGATATGCAACAGACCTTGTGTGACATCCTGATCGTGCGGATGGGTTTGGATAATTAAATATAATTCAAATAAGTGTATTTTTTTACACGCGTTCTTATTTAATTTCATCAGTATTTCTAATCTAATATACTTAAATTGTATTAAAACTTAAATACTTACGCCTTGAGGGTGCATATTCTTGCTAGTATTACATAAAAAGATATTTAATGTGATTAAAATAATAAATAATGCGGGATTTTGGAGAATCTGGTCAGGTATTTCTCCTAATAACAAATATAAACATTTTTTTCAGGGTAGGAATATCTAAATTCAGGACCAGAAATTTATGTTGAGTTTTATAATCAAAATTATTTTTAGTGTTTTCCTTATGAGATTCTGTTTCAAGGTCCCAAATTTTCAAATGAAATGGGTATTATGAATATTTTCTTTTTAGTTCATCATGGGTGTTCTATACACGTTCTTTTTACGTCCCATATATATATATATATATATATATATATGGCTAACTTTCAAAAAACTGAATACCCAGCAAGAATGAAACGTCTTCGGCATGCTATAAAATCCATCAAACCTCGCCCAACCAACTAACCTTCGTTGCTATTACTCTCAGGTTTACTCTGACCCGGAGTGGTAGTACTATCATCCTCATCAGGTCATGCTGATAGTACGTATTCCATGACACACACTCACACACACACACACACACACTCTCTCTCTCTCTCTCTCTCTCTCTCTCTCTCTCTCTCTCTCTCTCTCTCTCTCCTGACCTACATGATAACCCTACTTCTCTCTGTAACCTCTTTTGCCCCCCCCCCTCTCTCTCTCTCTCTCTCTCTCTCTCTCTCTCTCTCTCTCTCTTCTCTCTCTCCAATCGCCCCTTCATTTGTGTATAGATAAATGCGGAGAAATATTATATAATCATCATCAAAATCAGCTGATGGTAAACTACACTCAAGGGACTCCCTATTATATGGCCTTGCACCAGACTGGGTTCTTAACTAGACAGATGAAGCGAATGAAAGAGAGGTGACAGGCAAGATATTGATCAACCGACTTTTCTATGTAGAAAAAATAACTTAATTGAATATTCAGCTTAGAAGTATGCACTAAACTTCCGCTCGTGTCGGAATCCGCGGGAAATTATGATGGATACTTCCATAGAATACATTGCTCATCCCAGTTGTTACAAGAGGGGTCAGTTTCGCAAAAGGATTGTTTGATTTTTAACTCTTTACCTACCAAATTTCTCTGGTAATTCTTTTTTTCGAATTTATTCAATATTGTTTATTATTCTTTATCATACTTTTCCATGCTTCCAATACAACCCCAAAAGTTGCCCAACATCCATCATATATATCTACAAAGAAGCATTCGTGGACTCTCTAAAAATATTATATATATATATTATAATATATATATATATATATATATATATATATTGAAGATAATATGGGTGCTATATTTTTTGGTAGACAGTGCTCAATATCATTGATAGGGCATCTATATTTAAGTAAAGGTAGCGTGGACAAGGTGCCATCACCTGGTTACTGACAGTTTCACGCTTATGTGATTTTCAAATTTTGGTTTGAAGATCACACACACACACACACACACACACACATATATATATATATATATATATATATATATATATATATATAAAGTAAAAAGTAAAGTCGACGGGGTGGCCTAAAGTCGGTATCAGCCAGGGAGTCTATCCCCTTTTCAATAGCGCTAGACCAAGGAGATTGTTTTAGCGTCTGAGGTGGAGCGCCACACCTACCATAAGCTCCTTTATCGCACAGATCCCTGTGCTACTCATACACTGAGTCGGCGAAGACCGGTATCGACCTAGGAACCTTGTGGTTTCTAGCCGAACGCTCTACCGACTGAGCTAACCCACCGTTCACTGAAAATGACCGGATAAAAAATAAAAAAGTAATATATTTTTTAATCCAACATCCATGAGAAGCGAGGTGATCGATCTCACTGAATAAGAATTTATTGAAGGGTCAAATCCACCCAGAGTGACACCATCCCCACCACCTGGTTAATTAATCCCCTGTCATAAACACCGCCCCCTAAGACTATGAGAAGAACTGAAACTAAAACCTTTCAGGATTCCTCAGAAAAATTATATATAAAGCCTAATGAATTTTCTGTTTACCAATTTCAATAAAGTAAGCGGTCTGATGAAATTCATAGGTATACACAGATACCTGTGGGTAGAAATATTTCTATAACCGCAAAATGACCGATTTTAAGCCTTTTTCTTTGTCAAGTTAATATATATATATGAATAGATTTTTGGTACACGAGAACTTATATAATACTAAGAGTGGAGGAATCATATGTATATAGGGGGGTAATATTTTATTATAAAATAAAATAAAAAATAAAGGGAATACGAAGGCCTTTTCGACCGGTACTTTTTCAAGTATACACGAATAAAAGTCAAATTGTATAAGAAATTCATTAAGAACGAATCGGGGTTGGCCAGAAGGGGACAAAATAAAAGAGAGAAAAAAAAGGTGCATATTTATGAACCCTAGGTCGAAACAGGGTTAGAAATGTCACCCATTAAATAATGGGAGTGTTTTTGTGTTTGTTTGCACAGAGTAGGGCGAAAGAAAGAAATATAAACAGCTTCGAGGATGGTTAAGTGCTGTTAAGACCTGGCTCTGTGCAAGACGGAGAAACACTCGTCTGTATAGTCGGGCCTACAAGCATTTATAGATGACAAGTGCTCAACTATAGCCGAATCATATGCTTGGGAATGCCTGGATGTATTATTAGCATTGCGAAGTGTGCGTGGGACATGCTGTTTTATTCTAATTTCAAGTCGCTGGGATGTACGTCCAATGTATACCGAACTACATCGGTATTTAAACTTATATATAATATATATATATATATATATATATATATATATATATATGGTTAAACTTGCAATCGTCGTCAAAATTAAAACGGAAACTTATTTGGTGATGATCCATGACAGTTTAACTACAGTGTATGAATGAATTTTTTTGTGAATTGGGTTATGGTTTAGGGGGTTGGGGATTAATGTTGTTTTTAATTACGTTTTGCTTAAAAAAACAAATTTCTATACATTTAATTAACCAGTAAAATTACTTATTGAATCCAACGGTAGACACATTAGTCTCAGTTGTTTGTGTTAATATTGCAATGTATAATTTCAATTAAACTTGGTTTTAAAAACGTATTTTTCAACATTAATGTATCGTAATATATATATATATATATATATATATATATATATATACGTTAATGTATGAGTAGTGGCTTACCGGTGGGTACAAGTACGATCATTGGAAGTGATAAGATAAAACCCGTTTCAACGGACATACATGGTACCAACTGATATTACTCGTTTCAACGGACATACATGGTACAAACTGATATTAATCGAAAACTCGATTAATTCAGCGGATGTAACCCTGACGATTCAGACGATGAAACTCGAGTAGGTTACTTTTATCCATTTTTATAAATATATATATATATATATATATATATGTATATATATATATATATATATATATATATATATATATATATATATATATGTATATATATATATATATATATATATATATATATATATATATGTATATATATGTATATATATATATGTATATATATATATATATATAATATATATATATATATATATATATATAAAGTAGTAAATAAATGATGGACTCTCCCGTCAATTAACCGCATTTAAAGGTCTAACAGTTCAATAATAAATTCATAGTTTTGTGTCTGACATGAGATTTTAATCTTGCAACTGCGTTTGGCTATGCAAGTCCACAATTGGTGCACGTGACACTACAATTGGACCAATCAACAGCAGGTACATTAGAATGTTGTTTTTCAAAATTCGTCCTCAGTTCCTCTGACATGATCAATACGCCATTTTTCCAAATTCGATTATCCCCCCCGGGGTCATTCGGTCCTCTTTTTATTTCACTTTGCGATGATCTACACAAAAGAGATCTGAGGAGAGGTTAATGGCTTTAAGGTTGTTTTTAAAGCAATGGCCATAAAATATAATAACAAAGGTCGTTTCACATTCCACGCAGCAACGTTCTCGCATTCTGTTGTCACTCATTCTGAGATGGTGTGTCTCCGTAGCATAGTGGCTAGCGTACCAGACTGTAACATCGTAGTATATGGCAAATAAATACAATTTAGGTACCAACAATGTAGAAACAAGGTGTTCCAACAGTAGGCATTACTTTCACTCTCTCTTTCTCTCTCTCTCTCTCTCTCTCTCTCTCTCTCTCTCTCTCTCTCTCTCTTTTATATATATATATATATATGGGGGGGGATATGTGCTTAATTGAAGTCATACATAATTTTTGAAAATTAATTAATTAATAATTAATGAATTAGGCGGGAATACCTATTCAAATGTAAGGCTAAACAAATCGAGAAAAATCAATCTCTGTATGTACATTTCAGCCTATTAGGCCTCATCAGCAGAGATATAGACAGGAAGACCGCTTTTCTTCCTTACATTTGAATAGATATTCCCGCCTAATTCATTAATTATTAATTAATTAATTTTCAAAAATTAGGTACGACTTCAATTAAGCACATATTCTCCCAAAAAATGTCCGCTAAAAAAAGCCATATCAAAACACATCGTTTGTTTGTTTACTTCTCATATAATATATATATATATATATATATATATATATATATATATATTAGCAGGACCTGTTGATATACCACAGTATGATAATTTAATTTTAATGTTTGATATGTTTACTTAAGAGTTATTGCAAAATAATTCAATATGTAAAAAGTGTAATCTTCATTTAACTCTTTTTTCTTTCTTTCATTCTTTTCATCTTTTCATTATGTTCAATTGAAACAGATTAGCCTTATTGCTTTCGTGCGCTCACCCCCCTCTCTCTCTCTCTCTCTCTCTCTCTCTCTCTCTCTATCTATCTATCTATCTATCTATCTATCTTTGGCCTACTTTCTTACTTTCTGTCTTATTATATTTTTCTATGTGGCATGTCATTTTTCTTCCCTTTCTTTCTTTCTTTATAATAAAAACGGAATAGTTCATTATTTAGCTGATGGGACGACACTCATAAGAAATAAGGATTCGGCGGGTAAGCGACACCAGATAATCAAATGATCTACACAAAAGAGATCTGAGAAGAAGTATTTATGGCTTTAAGGTTGTATTTAAAGTAATGGCTATAAAATACAATAACAAAGGTCGTTTCACATTCCACGCAGCATCGTTTTTGCATTCTGAGGAGGTGAGTCTCCGTGGCGTACGGGCTAACGTATCGGACAGTAACACCGTAGTATATGGCAAATAAATACAATTAGGTACAATGTAAAAACAGTTGTCCAAACAGCATGGATTCCATTCACTACCTCTTTTATATATATATATATATATATATATATATATATTATATATATATATATATATGTGTGTGTGTGTGTGTGTGTGTGTGTGTGTGTGTGTGTGTAAAAATGGAAAAGGAATTGAATCCGACACTATGAGGAAAAATGAGTAAAGAAAAGTAAATGGATAAAATGAATTTAATCGATATCACATTAATCGATATCACTTACGCATGTGTTTCGGTCAGTTTATGTGTGTGAAAATATTTATTCTTGTATGTGTGCGAAATATTTTCACACACATAAACTGACCGAAACACATGTGTAAGTGATATCGATTAATGTGATATCGATTAAATTCATTTTATCCATTTACTTTTCTTTCTTTATTCATTTTCCTCATATATATATATATATATAATATATATATATATAGTAGCAGACCTGTGGCTATACGACAGTATGATAATTTATTTATTATAATGTTTGATATGTTTACTTAAGAGCTATTGCTAAACAGTTCATTATGTTAAAAGTATAATAATCTTCATTTAGCTCTCACTCTTTTTCGTTCTTTCTTTCTTTTCATCTTTTCATTATGTCTGATTGAAATAGATTAGCGTTGCTGCTTCCGCGCGCTCATCCCCCTCTCTATCTTTCCCTTACTTTCTTACTTTCTTATTGTATTTTTCTATGTAGCAGGTCATTTTTCTTCCCTTTCTTTATAATAAAAACGGAAAGAGCCACCGAATACAAAGCAATTTTTTTTTTGGTTGGTTGGTTAGTTTTACGCCATGTCAACCTTTTTTTGGGGGAGGGGGAGATTTTATGCCAAAGTTAGCTTTAACAATTAGACTACTGTGCTGTATATAACTGTATATTCGCAATCATTTTAAACAGGTAAACACTTCATACTTAATTGCAATAGCAATGTTTTAAGAGACAATTTACCAATGCAGTTCAAAATATTTTTTATAAGCTAAACACTTTCTATCTAGTTGAAATATCAATATTTTAATAGCCAGTTTATAAATGTTGTTCAGAATCCTTTTTAGAAGTTAAACAGTTTATACTTATCAATATCTTAAGAGCCAATGTATTAATGTAGTTCTAAATTCGTTTTAATAGATAAACACGTTATAATTAGTTGCAATATCAATGTTTTAAGAGCCAATTTATAAATGTAATTCAAAATCCTTTTTAGAAGGTAAACACTTTATACTTAGTAGCAATATTAATGTTTTAAGAGCCAGTATATTAATGATACCACCTATGTGGCAATATCTCCTCCACAGAGAGCGATGTTAATACACGAATAGCAAAGGCATGGTCGGCCACAAACAAATTATCAGTCATATGGAGGTCCGATCTCGCTGACAAACTAAAGCGACAGTTTTTCCAGGCTGTGGTTGTATCAGTGCTGCTGTATGGCTGCACCACTTGGACCCTAACGAAGCGTCTTGAGAATAAGCTAGATGGGAGCTGCACAAGAATGCTGCGTGCAGTCTTGAACAAGTCGTGGAAACAGCACCCCACAAGGAAGCAGCTATACGGTCACTTGCCCCCCCACCATCTCACAAACTATCCGAGTGAGACAGACAAGGCATGCAGGACACTGCTGGAGATGCAAGGATGAGCTCATAAGCGACGTTCTCCTGTGGAAGCCAACACATGGACATGCAAGTGTGGGGCGCCCAGCTAGGACCTACATTGACCAGCTATGCTAAGATGCTGGTTGCTCCGCAGAGGACCTACCAGGTGCAATGAATCATAGGGAAGGTTGGCGAGAGATTGCCATGGATATCCGTGCTGCATTCGCGACATGATGACGATGATGATGATGATATTAATGTAGTTCCAAATTCGTTTTAATAGCTAAACACTTCAGACTTAATTGCTGAAATATCAATGTTTTAAGAACCAGTGTATTAATGTTGTACACAAGTCATTTTAAACATAGCTAAATAGATCTTTTTGGCTCATAAATTGTATCCAGACAGGTACTACCACTCTTTCTTACCTACCATTTTCCAACCACTGCTGCCGTTGTAATTGCAGCATTAGTAAATCAAAAGTCTATATATATATTTACCAACTCCTCCGCACGAGCAGGATACGACACAAGGTCAATTTCTTAAGCGGAGTTCAACAGGTTTGAATTCAGAATTTTCCTTCTCCTAGACTGGTTATCTAGCCATGGTTAAAGAACCCAGTTTGCCCTGCTATTTACCCATAGCTGCAAGGAGAGTAGGATTCATACCTTTCCCAAGGGTATTAGCGCTAAGTGAAATGTAATTACCACGTCCAGGATTTGAACTCGGGGCGACGTGTCCATTTCCCATGACTTTAACCATTACACCACGTGCTTCCTACTCAAAAGTCTATATAACAGCGGTAGTTATCTCCCCTTGATCTCCCGACATTTTTATTTTTTGTTATTTTTATCGTCTTATTGACATCATTTCTTTCTGTCTCATTAATCTATTGTTCTCTCATCATCAACTATTCAGATATTATTTCAATCGTTCAAACCATGCTCTATATTTTTCACGTTCATTTTTCTCGCTCTAGCAATAGCTGTGATGGTTGCTCTTTATATAGATATCTTGGTTATTTCCTAGTTGAGTAACATGGTATTACAGGGTGGCCCAGAAAAAACAGAACCCAAATTATTTATTTTCCCATTAAACTAACCCTAAACCCCAACCTTAACCCTAACCCTAACCTCCTAGTTGAGAATAGTTGGTGTGTAAGACTGCTGCATCCCTGCATCCGACCCCACGAAGTAAACCAGCTTAGCAGCCTTGTTTATTCACGTAAGGTCGGTACAGGGATACAACTGAAATACACATCAGGGCACAAGGCCCGAAGTTAAATCTAACCCCCTAGTTGAGTAACATGATATTGTAGGGTGACCCAGAAAAACAGAACCCACAAATTTTGTAATAAAACTGTTAATTTTTTTTTTAAGTTTAAGTCCAACAAGGGTTAGAGTTAGGGTTTAGGGTTTGGGTTAGGGTTGGGGTTTGGGGTTAGTTAAATGGGAAAATAAATAAATAATTTGGGTTCTGTTTTTCTGGGTCACTCATGTTACTCAACTAGGAAATAACCGATATCTTTATCTTCCGAGAGAGATGAAAAGAGATGTGGGGAGGACCAACATGTTATAGATTTCTATGTCAAGACTCCATATTGAACGCTACATATGTGACAGCACCGGAATTTTCCCCCTCTTCTGTAAACTAATTCTGTAAGACTGTCACTCTAAAAGATAAACACATAGACGTCACAAATAATCATCTGGAATATTTAGGTACCACCAAAATACGTTACGTGATCAGTTTAGACAATATTGAAGGAAGAAATGTAAATATTTTTTAACTTTTTTTAAAAAATCTCACAAAAAATAACGAACATAATGAGTTGTTACATAAAAACAGTTAATCATCCGATTAACCTACTTCAAACATATTTTCATCCAAAGGTAAGTAATTATGGAAGTTTACGTGAAAATCGGACCATTAATTGATTTTTCATAGAATTTTTTAAAAGCCTCTAGTCGTAAGTTGTTTTTGGTTACGTTAAATTTCAATTGATTTAACGGTGCGAAAATGTAAACATTGTTTCGTTCATATCTATCATTATTTCCGAAAGCTGAAGAATATTTTTTTTAATCTTCCTGAGTTTTTTTTAAGTTGTTTTTTATGTTTCTTCTTTTAAATGGACAAAAACATTCAAGATAATATTAACCTTTATGCAGGTTTCATTGTCTTAGATATAGGGGGAATAAATTTCACAGAGCAAATTGGTGGTACCTCGTGATTTTTTTCCGACTTCCGAACGTGTAAAGCAAAATTAAAACGTCTCTTTCCATTGAATTATTATAACAACTAGAAAATATATGCACCCTCCGAGTACAAGTATTTAGGTTTTAATGTAATGAAATATCATATTAAATTAGAAAGGCTAATGAAACTAAATAAGAATGCAGATAAAAAGATCTGAAACAGAGGGTGAGTATAATCGAAAAATAGAACAACTGAAACTTATTCTTCCATCACTCTCGTCTTTCATTGCTAAATCTTCCTAATTTAACCATTTAGTTAAAATAGGAAGTAAAGATTAAAATTACAGTAATTTATTTTTGTTAATGGGTTTATTTTAAAATTTATTGAGGAGATGTTTGCTCATATTCATTAAGATAAAACCAAACAATTAGAAATCAATAATACTAAGCACGTATTTATCAAAATCAATTTTTTAATATCAATATGCAAATTAGCCTTCCTGCTCATACCGTAAACTGCTATTTTATTGTATATATATAAATACAATTGAATTCATAAGTATGTAAATAAGCCCGCCCCTCGTGGTGGGGGTCCAGTTGCTTCGGCCCTGGATCTTTACAAGTTAATAGCGTTGATCCCAGGGGACCATTCCCCCAGGCAATACCTTTAAAAGGGCAGGACTGGGTTTATTGCCCAGTGCCTGAGGCGCCCCCTTGAGGGGGAATGTCGAAGGGATCAACGCAACTTTTTCACCCGCCACTCATGAGCTTCGGTTTGTTGGTGGTCCCAAAAGAGCCTTTTGCCTAACCTGTACGAGGTACAATGATCAACAGTATTATTAATGTGAAACAATTTTATTAATAATTGAGGTTTAAATAAAAATAAAATCATGGAGAACGTGACGTAAATAACTAAGGGAATTGTGACTTGAGTAAGTACTTTAGAAATACGCTCCTATATTTGGGGCGCTGGTAGGTGTCGTCAGGAATATAGTAGATATGGGTCACTTTGAAGTTTCGGGTCTTTCAACATCATACTTATCTCGCCCACTCGGGGGTCCAGTGTGCTTCGGCCACTGGACCGGTAAAGTACAATTAATAGCGTCGATCCCAGTGGGCTTTCTCCCCAGGCAACACCTGCCCCCTTGACTTAAAGGGGCGGCTAGATTTATTGCCCAGTACCCGAGGCGCCCCCCTTGAAGGGGAATGCCGAAGGGATCGACGCAATTTTTGTTCAGCTTCGGCTTGTGGGTGGGCCCACATTAAAACGAGGCCTTGTGCCCAGCCCATACAAGTGGGGTATGAAGCAAATACTCCCTTCCCTCGCCAAGCTGCCCCTATCAGAGATTATCAAACTCTAATCCACTAACTAGCTTTTGGGACGCTGCCAGACGTTTGGCTTTGATTGTTTTTGGATGAGTGTAAACTCTCTACCAAGTCTCTGATTGGCTGGTGGTAACAACCAGTCAAATGCACGACTCAGTCTATTTAAGAGGTGTACGCGGACAATAATACTTTTTTTTTCTTAATTCAAAACGGATTACAAGCTTTAGAGGGGGAAAGGTAAGTTAACCCTTCATTATTACAGACTAGAGAGGCATGTTTTTTTTTCTTACAAATTTTGATTCTATTTTATATATTTTATTTTATTCTATTTATTTTTGTTTCACTTTTTTTAATCTGTACATAATTACATGGTTGTAACATTTTTAAAAATTCAATGTAACAGTAATTACTTCAAATAAAACTACGAATGTTTATACTGGGCAAATTTGCTTGTATTGTTTAAATATTATAATCATTTAATTACCTGCTATGATTTTGGATATTCAATAAATATATAAATGTTATATTTACTAATTAAATATAAATTAAAATTAAAATGTTACGTTCTCCTCCCGTGTTATTTAACGTTATGAATTTTCACTATTCACAATTAATATGGATAACTAAATAAAAGGTTTTTCTTACTCAGTAAACAACATCCGGGTTAATAAATTTCCGAATGGATTCCTTAAAACCGCTAAAATAAAACGAAAAATCTTGCACACAGATTTTTCCCATTTTTCTCCCCTCGAAATTTAATGTAATCACTAATCTTTATTATGAAACTCTGCAATGAAAAAAAAAATTTAAAAAATTAGAACGTATCTGACGTTTTGAAAAATTAATAACTTTCCAATCCCATCGGTAGCCCCCCTCCCGTAAAAATCCCGTTTTCGTTTTTTCCCTTTCCTTTTTCCTGGGGAAAAAATCTGTACAATACAATAAATATCACCAACACTCGAAATAATGAGCGAGAGATAAAATTCCGCTGATTTACGTGGAAAAATATAACATGCACATCGTTGAAAGTTTTTACAAGAAAAAAAACTTTCGGCTATACTTGCAAATCGTCGTCAAAATTAAAACGGAAAATTTTGATGACGATTTGCAACACATCAAACTAAAGTCAGGTAAGTCAGGTTAGTAATTGTTTTATTTCATTTATTTAACGAATATTGAAATATTTTGTAAACTAAAATATTTATGTGCAGTTTAGAAAATATTTCAAGATTAAACCGTAACCCAATTCGCAAAAAAGTTAATTCATACACTTTAGTTAAACTGTCATGGATCACCACCAAATAAGTTTCCGTTTTAATTCTGACGACGATTTGCAAGTTTAACCAATAAATGTTAGCCCGAACAAGACAGATTTCACTACACAGTAGTAACGAGTTACAAACTCTTTTTTTCCTGACGCCCCAGCAAAAAAAAAATATCCTTTTTATGTCTACTAAAGAGGAGTGTTCTAGGAAGAGCTAGTCCACGGTAGCTACACCACTACCCGCTCACTCCTATCTTAAAATTAATTTTAACGTTTTCTGATAATAGCAAAATCACTCTTATTCTATCAAAATGTGTTTAACAGTAAAGGGTATTTGATATGCTGTGCATTCAGTCTGTTGTTTAAGTAAACAGAAGTATAATTTAAGTTAAAATCACTATTTCTAGATTCTTATATATTATATATATATATATATATATATATATATATATGTGTGTGCGTGCGGTACTTGCTCAGTTTGAAGGTCCCAATAGGCCTGCAGCTGACGTCACACACTTAAATGTGTTCTCGTCAAGACGTAGCCAGCAGTTCAATGACCTGTCTTTTAATTACTTCATCAACAGCAAATCAGGCAAAACAATTCATTTCCAGAGAAATCAATCAGAACAAATAATTTAATTTTAAGCAAAAACAATTAAGACAAAACATAATATACCATAGAGAAATATGCAATGATATACAGAGGTACCTTGACTTACAAGTATATTTCGTTCCGCTCGTAATTCAATTTCCTCGTATATCAAATAAATGTTTCCCATTTAAATAAACGGAAATGCTATTAATCCGTTCCAACCCCTGCTTCCCAAACACCCTAATTTTTGCTATTTTTTAAATAAAAATAGTACCGTTTTGTATAAAATAATATAACAAAATAGAATGTAACGAATGTGCCCTAATGTTTTTTATTAGGATCAGTTCTAACGAAATATCTCTAGTTACTGCCCTTGATGAGTAGGGGATAGTTGCCTCCCATAACAGGTACAGTGTGGGAGCTAGGAACGGAAATGGGATTTCAACTATGACACACACGGATTGGTCTACGAGATAGCTGGTCACACACAAGTTGAGCTTTAAGTCCCCTTTTTTTTTTAGTCGTAGCATTTCTCTACCCATCGTTAAATAAAACCTTCCAACTGAAGAATAATCAAGCTAAGCTCCAATTACCATCGAGTTGGTAAGACACGGCAACAAGCGGTTGTGACTCAATACAATCCTGTCGCAATTCCACTGCAGACTGACAGGGTATTTATAAAACTCCACAATATTATAAAAACCAAGCGGCCAATCAGAACTCAGGGAATGGAATCACCCAAGTGCATGAATGGACTATTCTTGATTTCTATAAATACCAACTGTCTTGGAGACTGTTTAAGTTGTCCAAACCCCAATTTTTTCACCAACACCCTACTCCCATCTTAGAAGAACCGATCGGCTTGCTTTCGAACCTTGAAAAGACCGAAAGACAGTCGGCGGTCCTATACAATAGTAGAGGGAAAGGGGGTAACCAAAATGGCCCACAATTTTATTTTGTTACACTTTTCAGTTTCTTGGGAATCTTTTGTTTTTTGTTACCCCAACCCCTCCATCTCCCTTAAATCATACGAAGCGAACATACGCTTAAAATCCTAAATCATTCGAAAGGGAAATTTTAAGTAGGATAAAGCCATAGAGCGAAAGTGGTATTTTGGTGCAAGTAGGCTGTGCAAGGAGAGAATGCCAGGTTTATTTTTGAATGGATCGGTCGGCGAGTGAACCTAGCTAAATAGATCCATGTAGTTGTATGACCAGCTTTGTTACCCCCCCCCCCAAACTAAAAATATGCCGAGTCGTGATGTAACGCTCATGTATTCACTTCATGTTTTTTTGAATAAAGAATTTGGAGTGAGTACATGAGTGTGCTCACTTCAAATATAAGTTGTCCAAACCAACTGTATACTGACTTCAATACCAACAACCTAGTCTTGCATTTTCATTCATTGCTCCATACAATTTTCTATGTAAAACAACATAACACATTTAATGTTTATCTTTTTATGAATAAGTTTTCTTTGGCGTGATGAATTTGAAAACTTAAATGTTTGGGTTTTTTGGGGTTTTTTTTAAGAGAACTTAACATAAGCGTATCTGAAGACCACTGATACCTAACATTTTACCTCACAACACAAAGCAAAAAATTAACCGAGTGACTGCTCGTAATACGGAAACTCGTAAGATAGGGTATTCGTAAATCAAGGTACATAATTATTTTCCCATGCAGCATTATTGCCTTATAGGGGGGTACCATTTAGCGTCATGGTCAAAATCGTCTAGAAAACACTCATCTTAAAAATAAAAGGCGTCAGTCGACAAGTTGTAGCTAATTCATTTTCATCGTTAGTAGTGCTCCGATGGAACACAGACGTTGGATAGTGTCGGGAAAAATATAAGAGGCGCTTATCCCGACGCAAGGGGGATGGTCCAGTAGCGAGCTTTAGTGGGGTAGCCACCAGACCCGGTAAATAAAGTGGTTGCGAAATTTAGTGGGCTTTGCAGCTAACCACTTCAAAAACGCGACCCACTGTTACTCGTACTGGGTCAATTAGTTGGGGGGAAAGAAGTAATGTGGAGTTGCACGTATAAACAACTCTTTCAGCTTGTTCTGTTCACCCGCCTCGCCCAGATGGCAGACGGACTTTTAAGGCCTTGGTATAAACCACAATGAGGGGGTGTCAGCTTCAAGAGGGGGAAATGGGACAACCGAGTCGGCGACCACCTCACCAACTCGCTAGCAGGTTGATGAGGAGGAGAAAAATAATTCTCACAGTAGAGAAGGGCGGAAATTTGTTTCTGCCTGGACCTTGGCAAGTCTGTACGCTTAGGCTGATTGTCCAACTCTGTCTATCGGGGAAAATACGTGTTGCATTTATGTGGATCCAGTCTCTTTGTCTTATTGCCAAAGGTTCATTAACCATTAGTTGGTTCTGATTGACCAAGATTAGCTAAGTTAATTCTACTTCTTCATTGCTGACGCCTCATTTATTGCTGCATTACCTACTCTGCTGGGGATATATTCAGCATATTCTAAACCCACGGGGGCATAGTGGAATACAAATCCACTATTTTAATGCATAAAGATTGGAAAGAAGTAAAGTATCCAGTTATTTCTTATAACTCCAACATAAAGAAAGGGGAACCACTCTTGACTGATAAATTATTTATTTATTGATCTACTAGGAAAAAAGATGGGGTCAGGGTTAGTTTAATGGGAAAATAAATAAATAATTTATCAGTCAAGAGTGGTTCCCCTTTATGTTGGAGTTATAGGAAATAACCAAGTATCCTACTAATTCTTGCAGGTTCAGCTCTAAAACCATAATTACTGCGATTGCAATTTACTCATATCTCATTTCCGTCAGTTTTGTTGTTTGTTTCTTGTTTTTTTTGGGGGGGGGTTGTAGTGGTGGGGGTGGTCTTTGGCCAAGCAGCTGCTGCTGCTGCTGGGACTTATCTCCACAAAAAATCAGTCGGTTCATGGACAATAAAGATGAAAGAATTCTAATTTGCATTTCCTATATCTGAAATTTTTTAGAATATGGTAAGGACCAGTGGAATCAATCCCTCCACCACTTAGGGTGCAGCCGTTTGGCACCAAAAGCTCCAGAGAAAGCTACGAATTCAGTTATAGGTAAATAGTAGGGCAGAATGGGATCTTTTAACCTTTATATGGCATCCACTCTCGCAATTCAAACCATTTGTACTCTTCTTAGAAATTGGCCTTGTGTCACATCCTGTTCGTTGCGGAGCATTTGAATAAAAACACATATACACATTATATTATATATATATATATATATATATATATGTGTGTGTGTTTGTGTGTATATACACATACACACAAACATAAGATTTTTGGTTATACATTTATTTCTCTCCTCCGTTTCTATATCACAAGTCTCTCTCTCTCTCTCTCCACCTCTCTCTCTCTCTCTCTCTCTCTCTTTCTCTCTTTCTCTCTCCCTTATCTGTCTCGATCACTCCTCCTCTCTCTACCTCTCTTCCCCTCGCCCTCTCTCTCTCTCCCCTACTCTCTCCCTCCCACCTACTCTCTCCCTCCCACTCCCTATCTCGCTCTGTCAGATTGAAATCGTTTCAGTATTAATTATACAAAGTCGAATGGCCTTTTTAGTGGAATCTGATTTGACCGTAATTAATGGTCTTTCCTTATCTTGATTCTCCAAGGACAAGGATTCCTCCAGCCTAGCAAGGGTAGTTGGCGTTGCCTCGGTTAGCATATCTGATATCAATTTTTATTCGGTAACTGTGTGTATGTGAAAGAACGTACTAAACGCTTGCTCTCGCTCTCTCCCATATACACACGCACATATATAATTGAACCCACCACGCTAATTTCCCGTAACTCTGAGTTTCGAGTTTTTACACGCATCAGACGTTCAAATGTTACAAGTAGCCACACTTAAGGTGTGCGTGGGGGGGGGCAAAATGACTGTTCCATTGTGTTTAAATACTTTACAAAAAGTGCTCAATAGTCGGGAAAATTATTCTCGGAGATTTCAGTGGCGTAAGCTTTGTGGTAAGTTCCGCAATTTTCAAGTTAGAATACTGATTCGAAAAGATAAGACAAAACTATAGCAATTTTTATATAATGAATCTATTAATAATGGAGATTCGCTTCCGGTTTTTGTCTGTAACAAAAACTACGTCTCTGCTTACGTCACTATACCCGTCATAAAAAGCGCGTGGTGTAATGGTTAAAGTCACGGGAAATGAACTCGTCGCCCCGAGTTCAAATCCTGGACGTGGTAATTGCATTTCATTTAGCGCTAATATCCTTGGGAAAAGTATAAATCCTACTCTCCCTCCAGCTATGGGTAAATAGTAGGGCAGACTGGGCTATTTAACCTTGGTTAGGCAACTGGTCTAGGAGAAGGAAAATTCTGAATTCAAATCTGCTGAGAAATTGACCTTGTGTCGCATCCTGCTCGTGCGGAGGGGTTGTTAAAATAAATATATATATATATATATACCCGTCATAAATCGTCATAACATTTTGAGTGTGTTTATTACACATTCAAAATTTGAGCATGCAGCATTAGACAGTCCTCATTGTTTTTTTTAAACAAGTTTTAATAGATACATCCCCAGTATCATATATTTTTATATAGTTTGTTTTATTTTAATAGATATTCAAAGTTAATAGAACTTAGTTTCGATTTCAAATTGTTTTATTTTTATTTTTTTTACTCCTTTAATAAATTTGATTTCATGATTTATGGTTCAAACTCTCCAACATTTAATTTTTAACTTCCACATCCTCAAGCAATATCTTTCAAAAATTTATTTTTACATCGCCTGGAGGGTGTTTTTTTTATTTTGCTAGTTTTATATAAAGAAGCGAAATAAAATAGAAAGTAGAAGACAGAAGTTTTGGAAATTAGTTGCATTTGCGGGACTTATTTGTAGACTTTGTCCGGTCAACAAGTTGGAGTTCTTTATGTTGAATGCATTTATCGAGTTAGTACAAGAGTTTTATGGATTTTTTTCTGTCCAAGTTGTAGTCGGTTTAATTATTTTGAGTTCGAGTTGTAGCCGTTTTAATTATTGTGAGTTCGGGTTGTAGCCGTTTTAATTATGTGATGTAGCCGTTTAATTATTGTGAGTTCGAGTTGTAGCCGTTTTTTAATTATTGTGAGTTCGAG
Source organism: Doryteuthis pealeii (assembly GCA_023376005.1). Lineage (NCBI taxonomy): Eukaryota > Metazoa > Mollusca > Cephalopoda > Myopsida > Loliginidae > Doryteuthis > Doryteuthis pealeii. The sequence goes on along the minus strand of CM042164.1, from coordinate 81,092,874 downwards.
TTGTAGCCGTTTTTTATTGTGAGTTCAGTTGTAGCCGGTTTAATTATTGTGAGTTCGAGTTGTAGCCGGTTTAATTATTGTGAGTTCGAGTTGTAGCCGGTTTAATTATTGTGAGTTCGAGTTGTAGCCTGAGTTCGAGTTGTTCTTACCCATTTATTTTTTGGTTTTCGTTCGGGCTGTTTAAAGGATCAAGCGCCTCTATTATACTGTTACTGCCAGATGTTTCCATGGAATTGAGAGCAAGAAGGAGAAAAGTTCTCTCAGCTTTAAATTAAACGCGGGTCTGACCTTCGAAATCCGTTGTCTTTGAACAGAGAGATAAATTACTTAGTTTGGTTTTGAGAATTAAAAGAGAAACCGTATACAAGAAACAAACGTTACTGTAATGAAAGGCATTGTCACATATTCTTGAACACTGATGTAGGGAGACAAAGATAGTTGTCTTTCCTTGGAATGTTGGATTTCCACATCTCGTACCTTTTGCTTCCTTTCTTCGAAGGGATCACACCTGTTTTCGGTCCTTGATCGCTTAAGCAAAAAGACATTTATCTCAGCCCTGTTCGTAGAACAGGATAGAGACAGTCTCCAACTTCGGTTTAGCATTTATTGCTCCCTGCTAGAATAGCCATGGTAGGTATTGTAAGTCTTTACTGACACCGCCCCTCGAGGCCTGTGTTCAGTGGTTTCGGCCCTGGACTGGTTAAATAATTAAACAGCGTTAATTCTCGGGGGCTATCCCCCAGGCAATACCTGCCCCTTGATTTAAAGGGGCGGGGCTGGGTTTAATGCCCAGTGTTTAAGGAACCTATCCTTGAGGGGGAATGCCGACAGGATCAACGCATCTTTTGCATCTATCATACCATGAGTCTCGGCTCGGGAGTGGTCCCACATAAAAATGACCTTGTGTCACACTCAAATACGTGGGATGCGAGTTACCTACCTACTAACCATTTCTTTAGTACATTTGTTCATGGAAAATATTGCGCATTTAAATTGTTTGGGACAAAATGAATTGACCAAAGAAAATGTAAAGACGAATTTACATTGTAATTTTGATCTCCACCTACTCCAAATTCTTGTCCTTGCAGTCTTAGCCAATAAAAAAAACAGATTATATATCTGTTCAAATACTTATGACCAGTGGTCATAGGGGGTTATAGAATAATATCCTGTTAGTCTCGCCGTCTGATGGAGAGGGAACAAGGATATCTGGTATCTTCTATTATCTATACTCTCAGCGATGAATTGTTTCAAATTTGTCGTGGAGATGGTCTGCAAGTGTCTTGAATATGAGAACCAAAGCTATTGGGGGAGACACGTGATTGCTACACCCAATCACAGATGCTCTCTCTCTCTCTCTTCCATCTCTCTCTCTCTCTCCTCTCTCTCTCCATCTCCTCTCTCTCTCTCTTCCATCTCCTCTCTCTCTCTCTTCCATCTCTTCTCTCTCTCTCTTCCATCTCTTCCTCTCTCTCTCTCTCTTCCATCTCTCTCATCTCTCTCTCTCTCTCTTTCCATCTCTTTTCTCTCTCCTCTCTCTCTCTCTCTCTCTCTCTTCTCATCTCTTCTCTCTCTCTCTCTCTCTCTTCCTCTCTTCTCTCTCTCTTCCTCTCTCTCTTCCATCTCTCTCTCTCTCTCTCTCTCTTCCATCTCTTCTCTCTCTCTCTCTTCCATCTCTTCTCTCTCTCTCTTCCATCTCTCTCTCTCTCTCTCTTCCATCTCAACTCTCTCTCTCTTCCATCTCTCTCTCTCTTCCATCTCAACTCTCTCTCTCTCTCAACTCTCTCTCTCTTCCATCTCTCTCTTTCCATCTCTCTCTCTCTTCCCATCTCACTCTCACTCTCTCTCTCTCCCTCTCTCTCTCCCACTCTCTCTCTCTCTCTCTCGCGCTCTCTCTCTCTCTCTCTCTTCCATCTCGCTCCTCTCTCTCTCTCTCTCTCTCTCTTCCATCTCTCTCTCTCTCTCTCTAAACCCTCTCTCTCTCTCTCTCTCTCTCTCTAAACTCTCTCTCTAAACCCTCTCTCTCAACTCTCTCTCTCTCTAAACTCTCTCAACTCTCTCTCTCAACTCTCTCTCTCTCTACTCCATGTAAAGAAGACTTATTTTACTGACCCAACAATACTGCTTATTTCAACGTGAATAAAAAGACAAGAGTTTAAACTCTAACGAATGTTCGTTTATGTAGGTCCACGCGGAACTCATCTTTGGACCAACTGATTTTCTTTCTTCAAGGCTTCTAAAAGGCATACAATTGTGAGTTGATTGCACTAATAATAATTAATAAAAACTAAGTAAATTTCGAAGACGCTTCTAAGATTTCTCTAACGTCAGATAAGTATCAGTTGGTCATGATCACATGGTGTGCTAGCTAAGCTCTTTATTGATCATTTTGTAATAAAATCCTCCAACAAACAATCAAAGTTCCTGCTCTTTCCACTGCCATCAAAATAGCAGATAATCTTAGTGACCAGCGTTTCATAAACTCTGTAAAGATAAAGAAAGGCGGGAAATTGAATGAAATATTTGTACTTTAAACTCCAGTTGGATTATGGGTCTGACCTACCCGATTTTTGGATCGGAATTTGTAGATAAAGGTGAACGGATTGAGTTTGATGTGTGTAGAGAGACAGAGAGAGAGATCTATATATATAGAGAGAGAGATCTATATATATATATATAGAGAGAGAGAGAGAGAGGCAGAGAGAGAGATCCATATGTACACATGTATATATATATATATATAGAGAGAGAGAGAGAGAGTACTTATTATATATTTTTGAAAAAAAAAACTGGAACACATCAACCCTGATGATGGCACTTCGAAGTGCCGAAAGTACTCGGGATATGAACTTCGGTAGACTAATCCACGAATTCCATCCAAATATAAAAAAAAAGTTGGCCAGAAAGTTTGAAAAGATCACCAATAAAATCGTTAATTTTCATCTCCTTATGTTGTATTGAAACATTAGTTATGTGCTCAGCCCCTCTCTCTATCATTCCCTTACTTTTTCTTTTTCTTAATGTATTTACATGTGTAGCATGTCCTTTTTCTTCCTTTTCTTTCTTTATAATAAAAATGGAATGGTCCATTATTTAGTTGATAAGAAATAAGAATTCGACAGATAAGCAACACCATATAATCAGGATTTATATTCTTGGCAATTTGGACGGTCTCATTTTAAACCAGAGGGTGTTGCAAGATAATAACAGTCATGCAATTAAGGAACACGAGTATTAATATATAGATGTGCACATAGAAATGTTTATGTTGTTCTTCAGCGGGTGCTGTTAAAGTGTTTTTAGATTGATAAACATGTAAGTTTTATGTTTGTTTTTTTTTTATTAGGTGAAGAGCAATTTTCAAAGTAGTTATAAAATTTTCAACATAAAACAGTCGATACAAAAACCCTTATTCCATATTTCTATTTGAATACTTCATCACCTGGCGGCTTTTTTGTTTGTTTGTTTGTTTGTTTTTATTAATTCATTTTTTACTTTTTTATTTTTATCTATCTATTTTATTTATTTGTTTTATTTTTTTGGTATTTGTGACTAACAGACGAGAAACTGCGAGATTACAATCGAGACTGACTTATTTAACCAGAGAAGGCAAAAAAAAAAAAATGAAATCGTTCGATTTTATTCAAAGGTCGATAACTGAAGCAAATAAATTATTGATAAGGCGTAATATGTTCGATTTGTTTTGATGTTTATTCAGTTCTCCGATGATTTATTTACCGTCTCAATTGAACGGCGAAGAGAAGCCGAAAAAAAATGGTGGAACGATATTTTTTCTTTCTTCTTATGTCTTGTGTGAAGGAAATTTACCAGAAAGACGAGTAAGAAATAATTGAAGGAATGACTATAAATATAGAATAAATGAAGGAGAAAATAAAGAAGAATGAAAAAATGCAGACAGAAAAAGAAGGAAGGAAAAGAAATTAATGAGAAAAATAAAATGGTGGAACGATTTTATTTTATTTTTTTTATGTCTTGTGTGAACGAAATTTACCAGAGAGACGAGGTAGAAATAAATGGAAGAAAGTGAAAATAAAAAGAAAAGCGACATCTATCAGTATTTTTCCAAAGTTTGAAATATATATATATAGCAGTGATCACTATGGTAAGTGGTGGAGTATCATACTGCACATCATTTCCTATAGCGCTAACCTATACACCACGCACCTCCATATATATATATGTGTGTGTGTGTGTGTGTGTGTGAAGCTAAATTGTATGAATATTTGAGACAGGTAAAAAATGTTATGAAAATTTTAGTATGGAGCCGACCACAATCATCAGACAGATTGATTTGATGATTGTGATCTACTTCACGTGAAACTTTCAGTAACAGTTTTAACCTGTTTACGTTTTACAGCAACTCAATTTCAGTTTTGAATCAGAGAGTGCTCTTTTTAGATATTTACCTGCAAGAATGAAGAGTTTATAAATAACGCTCTTTCTTGCTGGTCAATATATATATATATATATATATATATATATATATATATATATTATATATATATAAGAAAAATGCCTTAAATACCGGGGGTATAGCGATTACGGTCCATTTCCACTCGTGGGTATCTGAGACCCACCGAGCTTCCTCAGATCACTTTATTCAAAAAGTGAAAACAATAAAGTAATCTGAGGAAGCTCGGTGGGTCTCAGATACCCACGAGTGGAAATGGACCATAATCGCTATACCCGCGGTATTTAAGGCATTTTCTTTACAAATCACTTTTTTTTTAAATGCCTTTCATTGAAGCTAGAACTATATTTGTGTCCTGAAGAAGGTCAAAATGACCGAAACGCTGCATCGTCAACAATAAACATCCAGTTTCCATAACATCCCGTGTTTGTCTACTTTTCTCCACAATACAAGAGTAAACGGGAAAGAGATAGATAGGAGAAAGAAAATGACACAGACGAGAAGTCCAGCATGAAATATATATGAAGAAGGGATGCGAGGTAAATAACTTGATAACATGGGCTTTTTTTTTTAGGTAAATCTATCTCAGCTACACCCTATAAATAAGATGCTAATTAAGATTAAATAATGATTAATCAATTTAATTACCATTGAGATTATAACGTATATAACTAAGGGAATTGTGATGTTGATGGTGACGTAGTTTCGGTTACAGACAGGCAGACACATAATTTCTATTATAACATATGGTTAGAAAAGCCAGTAGAACAATTCCCATACCTATGTAGTAATATCTCATCCACAGAAAGCGATGTTAATACACGAATAGAAAAGGCATGGTCGGCCACAAGCAAATTATCAGTCATATGGAAATCCGATCTCACTGACAAGTTAAAGCGATAATTCTTCCAGGCTGTGGTTGTATCAGTGCTGCTGTATATCTGCACCATTTGGACCCTAACAGGGCGCCTTGAGAATAAGCTAGATGGGAGCTGCACGAGAATATTGCGTGCAGTATTGAACAAGTCATGGAAACAACACCACACAAGGAAACAGCTGCATGGCCACCTGCCTCCCATCTCACAAACCATCCGAGTGAGACGGACCAGGCATGCTGGACACGGCTGGAGAAGCAAGGACGAGCTCATAAGCGATGTTCTCTTGTGGAAACCAACACATGGGCATGCTAGTGTGGGCCGCCCACCAAGGACCTACATTGACCAACTCTGTGAGGATGCTGGACGCTGCGTGGAGGACCTTCCTGGGTCAATGAATGATAGGGAGGGTTGGCGAGAGATTGTTATGGATATCCGTGCTGATTGCGCGATATGAAGATATCATTCATAATAAATTACATTTCTTTTTTCTTACACATAACAAACAAAAAGAAACAAACAAATAATTTTATAAAGATTCTTTTATATAAGAACCTATTCATCTCTATAACCTCTTAAAAATAGGATTTTTTTAAACCAACTGCTGACTGAAAAAGGTTATTATAACGAGGACAGAAATTCGAGTTGCACAAAAATTCGTTGGTTCACACAGCTGGATCTCGCCACTGAAAAAGACTTTTTGCCCCGAGAGAACTCGCTTCAGCATTTATTCTTCTCAGCTACCAAACCATTCCAGCCAGCAGGGGTGACAGCAATCCCACCACTCACGATGAGGAGCTTGCGAGAGTTCAATCTCCGCTACAATTATACCAAATAGCATTCCAAATATATACATATATAGTTCTAGAAAATTGTTATCTATCTACCACGGTTTCGATCTTTAATATATCTCTTCAGGATAATGAATTACATGGGTATAACTGCCATTTATATATAAAAGAAAAAAACAACACCCTCCGGGCGGTGTAAAAATTACATTTTTGGAAGATATTTACTGAGGCATGAGAGTTAAAAATTCAATGCCAGGTACTCGCTTGGTTACTTCATTTTTGGAATGATGCCACCCTTACCAGGTACTTTTTATAATATCGCAATTGTTCCTTGTTAGTTTTTACTTGTATGATAGGATATTTCAAAGTTCATTATCTATTCACATCAGAACTCATTCTTATTATTGTAATCTGTATTGTTCAGTGTCAACATGTGATACATGCGAGAGCCGCTGTCTGGAGCTTACTGTAGGATCGCCGTGATGGAAGAGACGTTGGTAGTGGCTTAAAGTAGGCAGAGAGTTAAGGGAACCGCCACCCCTATTTCAACTATTATTTTTCCCAAAGTCTAAAACTGTCATATAACGAGGCTCGGATAAGTATGAAAGATCACAAAGGGAATACATTGAAGCGGACTAAGGTGACATTATCTTAGCTAGGCTGATATATTTTTATATATATAATCTCCGGTTATAACTTAATTCTTAACAGCATAGTAGATGGAATCGGAGACTTCAGTTCACATCCTGGACGAGGCTATTTGCGTTTTATTTCGTGCTAATGCCCTTCAGAAAGGCATGATTCTATCTCATCTCCTCCAGCCCCACCATGGGTAAATAGTAGGGGATACTAAGTTCTTTAGTCTTGGTCAGGCCACCAGTTTAGAATGAAATATGTATATTTAGTCCGCTTAATTATTGGTCAACTTTAAACTGCTAACAGTGGCTCTCCTACCACTGCGATCCTACCAAGAACCTCTGGCAGCGACTCGTGCACGTGTCCCTTGTTTACTCTAAAAAAATATTACGTGAACACGCCAGCCATCTTTTGTTGAGTCGGTGAAACAACCCTAAGATTGGTGTTTGATCATTTTGCAATAGCTAAAAAACACCAAGGACATTTGGTACAGCCGTGGTAAAAAAATTGGTAGGCAAAGAGTTAAGACACAAGCGGACACACACACACACACATATATATATATATATATATATATATATATATATATATATATATATGGTGTCCCAGAAGTCATGTATTATCCAGGTTTTGAAAAACAACATCTTTAGTTATTTCAAAAACATATTCATAGATATTAATTGACACAATTATTTTTCTATCTCTCAATGTGAGCATTTATTATAATTATTCTCAATAACAGTGATTTGAAATCAATAAAGATGTATTTTTGAAAACCAGGATGGTGTGTAACTTCTGGGATACCCTGTATATATAAGGACCTAAGGAGTCAGAAATTACCTCTCTGAGCTTCACCTAACGGCTATCATTATCATAATAGAATAATAATAGGTATCGCCAACCCAGCATATGAGTAGCATAGGGATCTATGCGGTAAAGTAAGGAGCTGATGGTGGGTGTAGCACTCCTCACCTCAGACGCAAAAACAATCTCCTTAGTCTAGCGCTGGTGAATACGGGGATAGACTCCCTCGCTGATTGGCTGATACCGACTTTAAAGCCACCGGCGATGACTTTTACTTATTTGAATAGAATGACTTCTGTGGTGAATAGATCGTGAACTTTGAAATATTCCATCCTAAAGGTAAAAAGTGGCAGGAAAATTTTGTACAGCCGTGGGAGAAATTTGGTAGGCGAAGAGTAAAATTGGCCTTATATCACCTCCTTCCGGATAGCGGAGGGTTAGGTTAAATGCATAATTCTTAAGTCATAAACATAATCTGAGAGGCTCCCTTTCTAAGGATCTGCACGTCAAAGTGACTTTGTGTCATATTCTGACACGAGGGGGAGGGGGAAGGGGGAGATAAATACATAATCCTTGTCTAAGTGTAACAAATTTAGGTAATCTTAGTTTTATGATCCAACATTTTCATTCTCTCTCTCTCTCTCTCTCTCTCTCTCTCTCTCTCTCTCTCTCTCTCTCTCTTCTTTCTCCTTCAGTCTTCTCTTCTATCAATCAATCAACTCTCTCTCTCTCTCTCTCTCTGCTCTCTTTTTATTCTCTCTCTCGCTATCTATTTCAATGCGACTCCAATTCCAGGCTTTGAATGGTTGGGCATCTCATGTGGTGGAATGGTCAGCAAGCTAGATTCGCAGACCATTGTTCGTGAGTTCGATTCTCACTGGGCGCCCCATACTTCCGGCTTTGTGTCACATCTAAGCTAAGCTTAGTAAATAACTATACTTCTAGATTAGTTGTCTACCAACGCTAGAGAGTTCATTCTGTTCTATTTTACTCATAACTTTACAGCCATCTTAATAAAAGAGCTTTTGGGGTATGCCTCATAAATAAACATATCTAGATATTTGCATCGTTACCAAAGATTGGGATTATATAATTGAATAAGAATTTAAATAAAAAAGATGTTGAATACTGACTTCAACAACAGGAAAAACTTGTATGTTTGGCGCAACACAATCTTAACTCTAATTTAGCAGGATGCAACACATGGTAGGGGTGGCGTTGAATGTAATTGTTCTTATTGGCATCCTTCTGTCTACGAGAGACTATGGAGTAGTGTCCATTTTCATTTTATAGTGAAACTACGTAGCCTGAGCGGTTTGGTATGGAGGATGAGCTGTTGCCCAGACAGCAAATCCCCCTTCTCCACACTGCCGCTGCGATCCAAAGAATCCAATGCAGTTTGGCAGCGGTAATGGCACAGGAGTTGCTGGGTAACACTGGAGTTTAGCATCACACCACCTTAGGAACTCCGGCTCAGGATTTGTTTTCGAGGTTAACTCCCCAAGTAATGGTTACCGTCATAGGAAATGGACACGGCAAGACGAGTCCAAATCCTCAACAAGACTGTTTGCATATTACATAGTGATAATACTCTTGTGAAAAGTACAAATCCAACTATAATCCCTCCAGCTACAGGTAAATAGTAGGGCAGACTGGACTCTTTAACCTTGGTGTGACAACTGGTTTAGAAGGAAAATTCTAAATCCAAACCAAAGCGACTCTCTTCTCGCAAGTCAAAATTACTTTGAGAGCTCCCTTGTTCTCGCAAGTCAAAACTACTTTGAGAGCTCCCCTTCTTCTCGCAAGTCAAAACTACTTTGGGAGCTCCCCCTTCTTCTCGCAAGTCAAAAACTACTTTGAGAGCTCCCCCTTCTTCTCGCAAGTCAAAACTACTTTGGGAGCTCCCCTTCTTCTCGCAAGTCAAAACTACTTTGGGAGCTCCCCTTCTTCTCGCAAGTCAAACTACTTTGGGAGCTCCCCTTCTCTCGCAAGTCAAAACTACTTTGGGAGCTCCCCCTTCTTCTCGCAAGTCAAAACTACAAAGAACTAGAGCTTCTTCTCGCAAGTCAAAACTACTTTCTTCTCGCAAGGAGCTCCCCCTTCTTCTCGCAAGTCAAAACTACTTTGGGAGCTCCCCCTTCTTCTCGCAAGTCAAACTACTTTAGCAAGTCAAAACTAAGCTCCCCTTCTTCTCGCAAGTCAAACTACTTTGGGAGCTCCCCTTCTTCTCGCAAGTCAAAACTACTTTGAGAGCTCCCCCTTCTTCTCGCAAGTCAAAACTACTTTGGGAGCCCCCCTTCTTCTCGCAAGTCAAAACTACTTTGAGAGCTCCCCCTTCTTCTCGCAGTCAAAACTACTTTGGGAGCTCCCCTTCTTCTCGCAAGTCAAAACTACCCCCTTCTTCTCGCAAGTCAAAACTACTTTAGCTCCCCCTTCTTCTCGCAAGTCAAAACTACTTTGAGAGCTCCCCTTCTTCTCGCAAGTCAAAACTACTTTGGGAGCTCCCCTTCTTCTCGCAAGTCAAAACTACTTTGGAGCTCCCCCTTCTTCTCGCAAGTCAAAACTACTTTGGGAGCTCCCCCTTCTTCTCGCAAGTCAAAAATACTTTGGGAGCTCCCCCTTCTCTCGCAAGTCAAAACTACTTTGAGAGCTCCCCCTTCTTCTCGCAAGTCAAAACTACTTTGGGAGCTCCCCCTTCTTCTCGCAAGTCAAAACTACTTTGAGAGCTCCCCCTTCTTCTCGCAAGTCAAAACTACTTTGGGAGCTCCCCTTCTTCTCGCAAGTCAAAACTACTTTGGGAGCTCCCCCTTCTTCTCGCAAGTCAAAACTACTTTTAGAGCTCCCCCTTCTTCTCGCAAGTCAAAACTACTTTGGGAGCTCCCCTTCTTCTCGCAAGTCAAAACTACTTTGGGAGCTCCCCTTCTTCTCGCAAGTCAAAACTACTTTGAGAGCTCCCCCTTCTTCTCGCAAGTCAAAACTACTTTTGGGAGCTCCCCCTTCTTCTCGCAAGTCAAAACTACTTTGGGAGCTCCCCCTTCTTCTCGCAAGTCAAAACTACTTTGAGAGCTCCCCCTTCTTCTCGCAAGTCAAACTACTTTGGGAGCTCCCCCTTCTTCTCGCAAGTCAAACTACTTTGGGAGCCCCCTTCTTCTCGCAAGTCAAAACTACTTTGAAGCTCCCCCTTCTTCTCGCAAGTCAAAACTACTTTGGGAGCTCCCCCTTCTTCTCGCAAGTCAAAACTACTTTGAGAGCTCCCCTTCTTCTCGCAAGTCAAAAACTACTTTGGGAGCTCCCCCTTCTTCTCGCAAGTCAAAACTACTTTGAGAGCTCCCCCTTCTTCTCGCAAGTCAAAACTACTTTGGGAGCTCCCCCTTCTTCTCGCAAGTCAAAACTACTTTGGGAGCTCCCCCTTCTTCTCGCAAGTCAAAACTACTTTGGGAGCTCCCCCTTCTTCTCGCAAGTCAAAACTACTTTGAGAGCTCCCCTTCTTCTCGCAAGTCAAAACTACTTTGAGAGCTCCCTTCTTCTCGCTATTGACCATATGGTAACTTTAACGAGGTCAATTTTTAAGTGTTTTTGACTTCAGCTGTTTTCCTTCTTCTAAACTGGTTGCCTTACCAAACGAAAGAACTCTGTCTGGCCATTTACCCGTAGATGTGTGGGGGGGGGGGAGGACAGGTGGATTCATGCCATTTATCAATTCATATATATATATATATATATATGTATATAACTTAAACCTAATGAGTCAGATATACCTACTAACAGTTTCGCTTAGTGCTCTTCAGGGCAAAGGTCTTTGATGTAGGTCTTTATAGATCTTTGGTATATCTGACTCATTAGGTTTAACTTTATCATTTGCTCTACTTATGTATTGAGCACTCTTTACTTTTTAGCTTTTTAGCTGGCGGTTTATATATATATATATATATATATATATATATATAATATAAATTGTTTGTTTTTTTTTCTTTTGGCCAAGTATTATAGTATCAACCGATTATTTTCGGTTGGTACGACTATCTTGGTCTTTTCTTTTTTGCAATTTTTTTTCCCAGGTGATGTTTGGTAGTATATTTTTACAATCAAACTATTTGCCGGGTTTTTCTTACCGCAAGGGTTTACCAACAAGTTTGATATATATATATATATATATATATATATATATATATATATATATATGAGAGAGAAAGAGTCGAGTCTGTATCCAGGGAGAATTCAGTTCAGTCTAGTGGGGTTTTTTTTCTGTCCCCGTGCGGGTCAACAATAAATAAAGGGAAGTGAAACGCAAACAGCCTCGTCCATAATTTGAACTCGGGTCGCCGATTTCATTTCCCACGAGCGCCTCCCAATTTAGCTTTCCATATCCCGAATCCAAGCTTAACATATATAAATCCCTCTCACAGATTACGATTGGACGGGGGGCAGCAGTCAACGTTATCGTATGTCTATATTCTGCCAAAATCAAACAGGTATGAGAGAAGCAAAAAAAAAAAATGTCTTACCCAGGCGCACCTTTAAATAAAAATACGCTCAGGCCTCTCTATATTTGCAGAGATATGAAATATATAAGTAAAGACTTCGAACGTGCACCTGCGTCCGTTCAAACATTTTGCAAGAACAATACAGAAACAAAATCGATACTTGACTGACTTACTAGTCGTATGACTACTATTGTCTCTCTCTCTCTCTGTCTTTCTCTCTCTCTCTCTGTCTCTCTCTCTGTCTCTTTCTCTCTCTCTCTCTCTCTCTTCTTCTCTCTCTCTCTCTCTCTCTCTTCTCTCTCTGTCTCTCTCTCTCTCTCTCTCTCTTTCTCTCTCTGTCTCTTTCTCTTTCTCTCTCTGTCTCTTTCTCTTTCTCTCTCTGTCTCTTTCTCTTTCTCTTTCTCTCTCTTTTCTCTCTGTCTCTCTGTGTGTCTCTCTCTCTCTGTCTTTCTCTTCTCTCCTGTCTCTCTCTCCTCTCTCTTTCTCTCTCTGTCTCTTTCTCTTTCTCTCTCTTTCTCTGTCTGTCTGTCTGTCTGTCTGTCTGTCCTCTCTCTCTCTCTTTCTCTTTCTCTTCTCTGTCTCTTTCTCTTTCTGTCTCTTTCTGTCTCTTTCTCTCTGTCTCTCTTTTCTCTCTCTCTCTCTCTCTCTCTCTCTCTCTCCTCTTCTCTCTCTCTCTCTCTCTCTCTCCTCTCTCTCTCAGAGAGAAGCTTTACCTTTTTTTCTCTCTTTTTTTTTTTTTTGGCCTATCGTCTATTTCTTACAAGTCCCCCACCCACTGTATATTTCTGCTATTCATTTTTTTCTGTATATATATATTTTTGTTTCTACTTTTTTTTGGGGGGGGGGTCTGGAGGAATTTTTATTTATTTATTTCATGCCTTCTTCACTTCTACACTTTAGTTTTTATCAAACTTTTTCTCCCTCCGATTTGGAATTTATCACTTTTTTTTCTTTTTTTTTTTTTTTTTTTTTTTTTTTTTTTCAAAACACTTTCTGGAGAATTTTAGTTTGTTTTATTTTGTATGCTTATTTTTGTTGTTTTTTTCTTTATTATTTTCCTTATTTTTCCCTTATTTTATTTTTTTTTCTTCCTTTTTTTTCTTTCCTTTTTTTCTTTCCTTTTTTTCTTTCCTTTTTTATTCATTTGCGACTTTTTTCAATCTTTTTCTATGTCTTTTATCATTATCATCAGCATCATCGTTACTGTAATTTAAGAGACGAGAGGATAGGACAGAGTTAGTAAGTGTAGCAACAATTGTGATGCTGCTGCTAGAACTGCCATTATCATCAAAAGACAAGACGAAAGACTAGAAGGTGCCGTTATAGTATGTAGCCTTACCTTTCTGATTCTGTTATAGTATGTGACCTACCCGGTTTGACTGTGTCCTACCTCAGAATATTCATAGATATAAGTAGTAGGTAATTTATTAAAACTAATTATTTTTCACATATATTCAATTTCAAGAAATGCAATTCAGTCATAAGCTGTATATAGTAATTAAGAATAATCAAAAAAAGAATTTATCCATAATTTACATGAATCGGAGATCTACTTAATTCTAAAATATTTCAAGATTATCAAATAGGGTTAGGGTTATGTTGTTATTAATAGTGATGATGATGCTAGAACTGCCTATTATTATTATTATTTGGTTTTCACACACGCATAAGCTGGTGGTTCACTGGAGGCTGAGTGACAGCATTCTTCCTAGATCCACAGGACTCTTATAGCTGATCTTAACCGGGCTGTTGTTTGGGTGGTCTCTATTCTTTTTCGGATTTCCAATTCTTTCAGACTCTTATCCAAACCCTTGGGAACCGTTCTAAGTGCCCCAATTACAATAGGCACGACCATTTCTGTCATGATTATTATTATTATTATTATTATTATTATTATTTCACTCCTAGCGAGTTTTTCACAACAGCGTAAGCTGATGGTATTTCACTGGAGCCTAAGTGACAAGTCTCGTCAGGTCTCCAGGACTCTTCTGAGTATTCTAGCCGATTGCAGCAATGCAGTATTCTGGAGGGTCTCAATTCTTTCTCTGATTCCCAGTTCCGTCAGTCTTTTTCCAAGCTTTTTGGGACCGTTCCAAGTGCACCAACTACAATTGGTATCACTTTGACCCTCATATTCCACAGCTTTTTCAATTCTCTGGTCCAGGTATTTTTGTTTTCCTTGGATTTCACCCTGTGATCTACTAGACCTGCAAAGTCTACCAGTTGAAAAGTTATTGTTTTTTTTTTTGTTTTGTTTTTTTGTTTTTTG
>CM042164.1:81050872-81078483 GCA_023376005.1 Doryteuthis pealeii | reverse complement strand
ATTTAAGATAGGAGCTGAGTGGCGTAGTGGTGTAGCTACCGTGGACTAGCTCTTCCTAGAACACTCCTCTTTAGTAGACAGAAAAAGGATATTCTTTTTTGCTGGGGCTTCGGAAAAAAAGTTTGTAACTCGTTACTAATGTGTAGTGAAATCTGTCTTGTTCGGGCTAACATTTATTGGTTATACTTGCAAATCGTCGTCAAAATTAAAACGGAAACTTATTTGGTGGTGATCCATGACAGTTTAACTACAGTGTATGAATTAACTTTTTTGCGAATTGGGTTACGGTTTAATCTTGAAATATTTTCTAAACTGCACATAAATATTTTAGTTTAGAAAATATTTCAATATTCGTTAAATAAATGAAATAAAACAATTACTAACCTGACTTATCTGACTTTAGTGTTGATGTGTTGCAAATCGTCATCAAAAATTTTCCGTTTTTAATTTTGACGACGATTTGCAAGTTACCCGAAAGTTTTTTTTTCTTGTAAAAACTTTCAACGATGTGCGTATTTTATATTTTTCCACGTAAATCAGCGGAATTTTATCTCTCGCTCATTATTTCGAGTGTTGGTGATATTTCTTGTATTGTACAGTTTTTTTTCAGGAAAAAGCAAAGGGAAAAAAACGAAAACGGGATTTTAAAAAAAAATCCCGTTTTCGTTACAGGTGGGATTGGAAAGTTAATTTTTTTAAACGTCAGATACGTTCTAATTTTTTTCATTTATTTTTTCATTGCAGAGTTTCATAATGAAGATTAGTGATTACATTAAATTTCGAGGGGAGAAAAAGGGGAAAAATCTGTGTGCAAGATTTTTCGTTTTATTTTAGCGGTTTTAAGTAATCCATTCGGAAATTTATTAACCCAGATGTTGTTTACTGAGTAAGAAAAACCTTTTATTTAGTTATCCATATTAATTGTGAATAGTGAAAATTCATACGTTAAATAACACGGGAGGAAAAACGTAAAATTTTAATTTTAATTCATATTTAATTAGTAAATATAACATTTATATATTCATTTATTGAACATCTAAAATCATAGAAGGTAATTAAATGATTATAATATTTAAACAATACAAGGCAAATTTGCCCAGTATAAACATTCGTAGTTTTATTTGAAGTAATTACTGTTACATTGAATTTAAAAAAATGTTACAACCATGAAATTATGTACAGATTAAAAAATGTGAAACAAAATAAATAGAATAAAATAAAATATATAAAATAGAATAAAAAATTAGTCAGAAAAAAAAACATACCTCTCTAGTCTGTAATAATAAAGGGTTAACTTACCTTTCCCCCTCTAAAGCTTGTAATTCGTTTGAATTAAGAAAAAAAAAGTATTATTGTCCGCGTACACATCTTAAATAGACCGTGCCGTGCATTTGACTGGTTGTTATCACCAGCCAATCAAAGACTCGGTTAGAGAGTTTACACTTGTCCAAAAACAATCAAAGCCAAACGTCTGGTAGCGTCTCAAAAGCTAGTTAGTGATTAGAGTTTGATAATCTCTGATAGGGGCAGCCTGGCGAGGGAAGGTATTTGCCTCATACCCCACTTGTATGGCTGAGCACAAGGCCTCGTTTTAACGTGGCTCACCACAAGCCGAAGCTCATGGGTGGGAAAGAACAAAAAATTGCGTCGATCCCTTCGGCATTCCCTTCAAGGGGGCGCCTCAGGTACTGGGCAATAAATCTAGCGGCCCCTTTAAGTCAAGGGGGCAGGTGTTGCCTGGGGAGAAAGCCCCCTGGGATCGACGCTATTAATTGTACTTTACCGGTCCAGTGGCCGAAGCACACTGGACCCCCGAGTGGGCGAGATAAGTATGATGTTGAAAGACCGAAACTTCCAAGTGATCCATATCTACTACATTCCTAACGACACCTACCACCGCCGCAAATATAGGAGCGTTTTTCTAAAGTACTACTCAAGTCACAATTCCCTTAGTTATTTACGTCACGTTCTCCATGATTTTATTTTTATTTAAACCCCCAATTATTATTAAAATTGTTTCACATTAATAATACTGTTGATCATGGTATTTACCTTGACCCACGTGTACAGGTTAGGCAAAAGGCCCTATAAAATTGTGGGACCACCCACAAACCGAAGCTCATGGGTGGCGGGTGAAAAATTGCGTTGATCCCTTCGGCATTCTCCCTCAAGGGGCGCCCAGGCACTGGGCAATAAACCTAGTCCTGCCCTTTTAAATCAAGGAGCAGGTATTGCCTGGGGGAGTTATTTGCCTCTTATCCCACTTATGAGGCGTGACACAAGGATATTTTATGTAGGCCTACCCACAAGCCGAAGCCCATGGGTGGTAAGCTCAAAAATGCGTCGATGCCGTCGGTATTCCCTCTCAAGGGGAGCGCCTCAGGCACTGGGCAATAAACCCAGTCCTGTCCTTTTAAATCAAGGGGGCAGGTATTGCCTGGAGGGTAGCCCCCTGGGATCAACGCTATTAACTTGTAAAGATCCAAGGCCGAAGCCACTGGACCCCCACCACGAGGGGCGGGCTTATTTACATACTTATGAATTCAATTGTATTTATATATATACAACAAAATAGCGGTTAACGGTGTGAGCAGGAAGGCTAATTTGCATATTGATATTAAAAATTTGATTTTGATAAATATGTGCTTAGTATTATTGATTTCTAATTGTTTGGTTTTATCTTAATGAATATGAGCAAACATCTCTTCAATAAATTTTAAAATAAACCCATTAACAAGAAGAAATAACTGTAATTTTAATCTTTACATCCTATTTTAACTAAATAGTTAAATCAAGAAGATTTAGCAATGAAAAACGAGAGTGATGGAAAAATAAGTTTCAGTTGTTCTATTTTTCGATTATACCCCCCTCTGTTTCAAATTTTTTTATCTGCATTCTTATTTAGTTTCATTAGCCTTTCTAATTTAATATGATATTTCATTACATTAAAACCTAAATACTTGTACTCGGAGGGTGCATATGTTTTCTACTTGTTATAATAATTCAATGGAAAGAGATGTTTTAATTTTGCTTTTCACGTTCGGAAGTCGGAAAAAAATCACGAGGTACCACCAATTTGCTCTGTGAAATTTATTCCCCCTATATTTAACACAATGAAACCTGCATAAAGGTTAATATTATCTTGAATGTTTTTGTCCATTTAAAAGAAACATAAAAAAAACTTTAAAAAAACTCAGGAAGATGAAAAAAAATATTCTTCAGCTTTCGGAAATAATGATAGATATGAACGAAACAATGTTTACATTTTCTCACCGTTAAATCAATTGAAATTTAACGTAACCAAAAACAACTTACGACTAGAGGCTTTTAAAAAATTCTATGAAAAATCAATTAATGGTCCGATTTTCACGTAAACTTCCATAATTACTTACCTTTGGATGAAAAATGTTGAAGTAGGTTTTCCTAAAATATATCAGAATTTTTTTTACCAGATCTCCCCCCCTATTTTATTTTATGAAATATGAAAAAATGAACGACAAAAAACGACTTCTACTTTTTTCTATAAAGATAATAGTGTGAATAATTATATCAAAAGATTTTATAAGTTTCTGTATGGGAGGTTTTAGTAAAAAAACATGAATAGAGAATTCTGTTAAACATATCAATAAAGAAACCGACGTGTTGTTAAAAAAACGGACTGTTTACTTATTTTTCAAGATAACGTGAGTAATCTTTCTCCAATCGATAATTAACTGTTTTTTTTTGTAACAACTCATTATGTTCGTTATTTTTTGTGAGATTTAAAAAAAAAAGTTAAAAAATATTTACATTTCTTCCTTCAATATTGTCTAAACTGATCACGTAACGTATTTGGTGGTACCTAAAAATCCCAGATGATTATTTGTGACGTCTATGTGTTTATCTTTTAGAGTGACAGTCTTACAGAATTAGTTTACAGAAAGAGGGGAAAATTCCGTGCTGTCACATATGTAGCGTTCAATATGGAGTCTTGACATAGAAATCTATAACATGTTGGTCCTCCCCACATATTTTTTCATCTCTCTCGGAAGATAAAGATATCGGTTATTTGCTAGTTGAGTAACATGAGTGACCCAGAAAAACAGAACCCAAATTATTTATTTATTTCCCATTTAACTAACCCTAACCCCAACCCTAACCCAACCTACCCAACCCTAAACCCTAACCCTAATCCTTGTTGTACTTAAACTTAAAAAAAAAATAAAATCAAGTTTTATTACAAAATTGTGGGTTCTGTTGGGTAACCCTGTAATATCATATAATTATAACATATATAAATTATATATATATTATAAATATATATATATATATATATATATATATATATATATATATATATAATATATATATATATAACTAAGGGGTTAGATTTAACTTCGGGCCTTGTGCCCTGATGTGTATTTCAGTTGTATCCCTGCACCGACCTTACGTGAATAAACAAGGCTGCTAAGCTGGTTTACTTGGTGGGTCGGATGCCAGGATGCAGCCATCTTACACACCAAATATTCTCAACTAGGGGTTAGGGTTAGGATTAAGGTTGGGGTTAGGGTTAGTTTAATGGGAAAGTGAATAATTTGGGTTCTGTTTTTTCTGTGTCACCCTGTAATACCATGTTACTCAACTAGGAAATAACCAAGATATCTATATAAAGAGCAACCATCACAGTTATTGCTAGAGCGAGAAAAATGAACGTGAAAAATATAGAGCATGGTTTGAACGATTGAAATAATATCTGAATAGTTGATGATGAGAGAACAATAGATTAATGAGACAGAAAGAAATGAGTCAATAAGACGATACAAATAACAAAAAATAAAAATGTCGGGAGATCAAGGGAGATAACTACCGCTGTTATATAGACTTTTGAGTAGGAAGCACGTGGTGTAATGGCTAAAGTCATGGGAAATGGACACGTCGCTCCGAGTTCAAATCCTGGACGTGATAATTACATTTCACTTAGCGCTAATACCCTTGGGAAAGGTATGAATCCTACTCTCCCTCCAGCTATGGGTAAATAGCAGGGCAAACTGGGTTCTTTAACCATGGCTAGATAACCAGTCTAGGAGAAGGAAAATTCTGAATTCAAACCTGTTGAACTCCGCTTAAGAAATTGACCTTGTGTCGTATCCTGCTCGTGCGGAGGAGTTGGTAAATATATATAGAGACTTTTGATTTACTAATGCTGCAATTACAACGGCAGCAGTGGTTGGAAAATGGTAGGTAAGAAAGAGTGGTAGTACCTGTCTGGATACAATTTATGAGCCAAAAAGATCTATTTAGCTATGTTTAAAATGACTTGTGTACAACATTAATACACTGGTTCTTAAAACATTGATATTTCAGCAATTAAGTCTGAAGTGTTTAGCTATTAAAACGAATTTGGAACTACATTAATATCATCATCATCATCGTCATCATGTCGCGAATGCAGCACGGATATCCATGGCAATCTCTCACCAACCTTCCCTATCATTTATTGCACCTGGTAGGTCCTCTGCGGAGCAACCAGCATCTTCGCATAGCTGGTCAATGTAGGTCCTAGCTGGGCGCCCCACACTTGCATGTCCATGTGTTGGCTTCCACAGGAGAACGTCGCTTATGAGCTCATCCTTGCATCTCCAGCAGTGTCCTGCATGCCTTGTCTGTCTCACTCGGATAGTTTGTGAGATGGTGGGGGGCAAGTGACCGTATAGCTGCTTCCTTGTGGGGTGCTGTTTCCACGACTTGTTCAAGACTGCACGCAGGATTCTTGTGCAGCTCTCATCTAGCTTATTCTCAAGACGCTTCGTTAGGGTCCAAGTGGTGTAGCCATACAGCAGCACTGATACAACCACAGCCTGGAAAAACTGTCGCTTTAGTTTGTCAGCGAGATCGGACCTCCATATGACTGATAA
Organism: Doryteuthis pealeii; assembly: GCA_023376005.1. NCBI lineage: Eukaryota > Metazoa > Mollusca > Cephalopoda > Myopsida > Loliginidae > Doryteuthis > Doryteuthis pealeii. The sequence continues at coordinate 81,072,589 of CM042164.1, read as the reverse complement.
TTTGTTTGTGGCCGACCATGCCTTTGCTATTCGTGTATTAACATCGCTCTCTGTGGAGGAGATATTGCCACATAGGTGGTAACATTAATATACTGGCTCTTAAAACATTAATATTGCTACTAAGTATAAAGTGTTTACCTTCTAAAAAGGATTTTGAATTACATTTATAAATTGGCTCTTAAAACATTGATATTGCAACTAATTATAACGTGTTTATCTATTAAAACGAATATAGAACTACATTAATACATTGGCTCTTAAGATATTGATAAGTATAAACTGTTTAACTTCTAAAAAGGATTCTGAACAACATTTATAAACTGGCTATTAAAATATTGATATTTCAACTAGATAGAAAGTGTTTAGCTTATAAAAAGGATTTTGAACTGCATTGGTAAATTGTCTCTTAAAACATTGCTATTGCAATTAAGTATGAAGTGTTTACCTGTTTAAAATGATTGCGAATATACAGTTATATACAGCACAGTAGTCTAATTGTTAAAACTAACTTTGGCATAAAATCTCCCCCCCCCTCCAAAAAAAAAGGTTGACATGGCGTAAAACTAACCAACCAACCAACCAAAAAAAACTTGCTTTGTATTCGGTGGCTCTTTCCGTTTTTATTATAAAGAAAGGGAAGAAAAATGACATGCTACATAGAAAAATACAGTAAGAAAGTAAGGGAAAGATAGAGAGGGGGATGAGCGCGCGGAAGCAGCAACGCTAATCTATTTCAATCAAACACAATGAAAAGATGAAAAGAAAGAAAGAACGAAAAAGAGTGAGAGTTAAATGAAGATTATTATACTTTTAACATACTGAACTATTTAGCAATAGCTCTTAAGTAAACATATCAAACATTATAATAATTAAATTATCATACTGTGGTATAGCCACAGGTCCTGCTACTATATATATATATATATAAAATGAATTTAATCGATATCACATTAATCGATATCACTTACACATGTCTTTCGGTCAGTTTATGTGTGTGAAAATATTTCGCACACATACAAGAATAAATATTTTCACACACATAAACTGACCGAAACACATGTGATTAATGTGATATCGATTAAATTCATTTTATCCATTTACTTTTCTTTTCTTTACTCATTTTTCCTCATAGTGTCGGATTCAATTCCTTTTCCATTTTTACATTATATATAATATATATATATATATATATATATATATATATATATATATATAAAGAGGTAGTGAAGGGAATCCATGCTGTTTGGACAACTGTTTTTACATTGTACCTAATTGTATTTATTTGCCATATACTACGGTGTTACTGTCCGATACGTTAGCCCGTACGCCACGGAGACTCACCTCCTTAGAATGCGAAAACGATGCTGCGTAGAATGTGAAACGACCTTTGTTATTGTATTTTATAGCCATTACTTTAAATACAACCTTAAAGCCATAAATACTTCTTCTCAGATCTCTTTTGTGTAGATCATTTGATTATCTGGTGTCGCTTACCCGCCGAATCCTTATTTCTTATGAGTGTTGTCACATCAGCTAAATAATGAACTATTCCGTTTTTATTATAAAGAAAGAAAGAAAGGGAAGAAAAATGACATGCTACATAGAAAAATATAATAAGACAGAAAGTAAGAAAGTAGGCCAAAGATAGATAGATAGATAGAGAGAAAGAGAGGGTGAGCGCACAGAAGCAATAAGGCTAATCTGTTTCAATTGAACATAATGAAAAGATGAAAAGAATGAAAGAAAGAAAAAAGAGTTAAATGAAGATTACACTTTTTACATATTGAACTATTTTGCAATAACCCTTAAGTAAATATATCAAACATTAAAATTAAATTATCATACTGTGGTATATCAACAGTCCTGCTAATATATGTATATATATTATATATATATATATATATATATGAGAAGTAAAACAAACAAACGATGTGTTTTGATATGGCTTTTTTTAGCGACATTTTTTGGGAGAATATGTGCTTAATTGAAGTCGTACCTAATTTTGAAAATTAATTAATTAATAATTAATGAATTAGGCGGAATACCTATTGAAATGTAAGGAAGAAAAGCGGTCTTCCTGTCTATAGATCTGCTGATGAGGCCTAATAGGCTGAAATGTACGTACAGAGATTGATTTCTCGATTTGTTTAGCCTACATTTGAATAGGTATTCCCGCCTAATTCATTAATTATTATTTAATTAATTTTCAAAAATTATGTATGACTTCAATTAAGCGCATTCCCCCCGAATATATATATATTATATATAATATATATAAATATATATATATATTATATATATATAGAGAGAGAGAGAGAGAGAGAGAGAAGAGGGTGAAAGTAATGCCTACTGTTTGAACACCTTGTTTTTACATTGTTGGTACCTAAATTGTATTTATTTGCCATATACTACGATGTTACAGTCTCGTATGCTAGCCACTATGCTACGGAGAATCACCCATCTCAGAATGAGTGACAACAGAATGCGAGAACGTTGCTGCATGGAATGTGAAACGACCTTTGTTATTATATTTTATGGCCATTGCTTTAAAAACAACCTTAAAGCCATTAACCTCTCCTCAGATCTCTTTTGTGTAGATCATCGCAAAGTGAAATAAAAAGAGGACCGAATGACCCCGGGAGGGATAATCGAATTTGGAAAAATGGCGTATTGATCATGTCAGAGGAACTGAGGACGAATTTTGAAAAACAACATTCTAATGTACCTGCTGTTGATTGGTCGAATTGTAGTGTCACGTGCACCAATTGTGGACTTGCATAGCCAAACGCAGTTGCAAGATTAAAATCTCATGTCAGACACAAAACTATGAATTTATTATTGAACTGTTAGACCTTTAAATGCGTTAATTGACGGGAGAGTCCATCATTTATTTACTACTTTATATATATATATATATATAATATATATATATAATATATATAATATATATATATATACACATATATATATATATATATATATATACATATATATATATATATATTTATAAAATGGATAAAAGTAACCTACTCGAGTTTCATCGTCTGAATCGTCAGGGTTACATCCGCTGAATTAATCGAGTTTTCGATTAATATCAGTTGGTACATGTTTGTCCGTTGAAACGAGTAATATCAGTTGGACCATGTATGTCCGTTGAAACGGTTTTATCTTATCACTTCCAATGATCGTACTTGTACCCACCGGTAAGCCACTACTCATACATTAACGTATATATATAATATATATATATATATATATATATTATATTACGATACATTAATGTTGAAAAATAATTTTTTTAAACAAGTTTAATTGAAACCAATTTTTTAAACCAAGTTTAATTGAAATTATACATTTTAAACCAAGTAAATTGAAATATATACATTGCAATATTAACACAAAACAACTGCGACTAATGTGTCTACCGTTGGATTCAATAATTAATTCAATGATTAATTAAATGTATAGTAATTTGTTTTTTTAAGCAATACGTAATAAAAACAACCTTACTCCCCAAACCCCTAAACCGTAACCCAACACAAAAAAAGTTCATTCATACACTGTAGTTAAACTGTCATGGATCATTACCAAATAAGTTTCCGTTTTAATTTTGACGACGATTTGCAAGTTTTACAATATATAAAAACATTTCTGAGAATTAAAAAAAATTTTCTGAGAAAAAAAAAAATTCTGAGAACAAAATACATTTTGCGGACCTCCCTTTTTTTTTTATAAATATTGAATTTTCTCCCGTTGGAACCAGAACAACATTTAATATATATATATATATTATATAATAATATTATATATATATATATATATAATGTAGTTCGGTATACATTGTACATCCCAGCGATTTGAAATTAGAATAGAACAACATGTCCCACGCACACTACGCAATGCTAATAATACATCCAGGCATTCCCATATGATTCGGCTATAGTTGAACACTTGTCATCTATAAATGCTTGTATATACAGACGAGTGTTTCTCCGTCTTGCACAGAGCCAGGTCTAAACAGCACTTAACCACCCTCGAAGCTGTTTATATTTCTTTCTTTCGCCCTACTCTGTGCAAACAAACACCAAAACACTCCCATTATTTAATGGGTGACATTTCTAAACCTGTTTCGACCTAGGGTTCATAAATATACCCCCTTTTTTTTCTCTCTTTTCTTTTGTCCCCCTCTGGCCCACCCCCATTCGTTCTTAATGAATTTCTTATACAATTTGGCTTTTATTCGTCACCGGTGTGTATACTTAAAAAAGTACCGGTCGAAAAGGCCTTCGTATTCCCTTTGTTTTATATTTTATTTTATAATAAAATATTACCCCCTTATATACATATGATTCCTCCACTCTTAGTATTATATAAGTTCTCGTGTACCAAAAATCTATTCATATATATATATAACTTGCAAAGAAAAAGGCTTAAAATCGGTTCATTTTGCGGTTTATAGAACTATTTCTACCCACAGGTATCTGTGTATACCTATGAATTTCATCAGACCGCTTACTTTATGAAAATGTAAACAGAAAATTCATTAGGCTTTATATATCTTTTTCTGAGGAATCCTGAAAGGTTTTAGTTTCAGTTCTTCTCATAGTCTTAGGGGGCGGTGTTTTATGTCTGGGGTTAATTAACCAGGTGTGGGATGGTGTCACTCTGGGTGGATTTGACCCTTCAATAAATTCTTATTCAGTGAGATCGATCACCTCGCTTCTCATGGATGTTGGATTAAAAAAAATATATTACTTCTTATTTTTTATCGGTCATTTTCAGTGAACGGTGGGTTAGCTCAGTCGGTAGAGCGTTCGGCTAGAAACCACAAGGTTCCTAGTTCGATACCGGTCTTCGCCGACTCAGTGTATGAGTAGCACAGGGATCTGTGCGATAAAGGAGCTTATGGTAGGTTGTGGCGCTCCACCTCAGACGCTTAAAACAATCTCCTTGGTCTAGCGCTATTGAAAAGGGGATAGACTCCCTCGCTGACTGGCTGATACCGACTTCAGGCCACCCCCGACGACTTTACTTTTTACTTCTAAATATATATATATATATATATATATATATATGTGTGTGTGTGTGTGTGTGTGTGTTGATCTTCAAACCAAAATTTTGAAATCACATAAGCGTGAAACTGTCAGTACCAGGGCGATGGCACCTTGTCCACGCTACCTTTACTTAAATATAGATGCCCTATCAATGAATTGAGCACTGTCTACCAAAAATATAGCACCCATATTATCTTCAATTATATTATATATAATATATATATATATAATATTTTTAGAGAGTCCACGAATGCTTCTTTGTAAGATAAATATATGATGGATGTTGGCAACTTTTGGGTTGTATTGGAAGCATGGAAAAGTATGATAAAGAATTAATAAACAATAATTGAATAAATTCGAAAAAAAGAATTACCAGAGAAATTTGGTAGGGCATCTATATTTAAAGTAAAGGTAGCGTGGGACAGGTGCCATCGCCTGGTTTACTGACAGTTTCACGCTATGTGATCTTCAAATTTTGGTTTGAAGATCCACACACACACACACACACACACACACATATATATATATATATATATTATATAATATAATATATAAGTAAAAAGTAAAGTCGTCGGGGTGGCCTGAAGTCGGTATCAGCCAGTCAGCGAGGGAGTCTATCCCCTTTTCAATAGCGCTAGACAAGGCAGATTGTGTTTGTGTTTTAGCGTCTGAGGTGGAGCGCCACACCTACCATAAAAGTCCTTATCGCACAGATCCCTGTGCTACTCATACACTGAAGTCGGCGAAGACCGGTATCGAAACTAGGAACCTTGTGGTTTCTAGCCGAACGCTCTACCGACGAGCTAACCCACCTTCACTGAAAATGACCGGATAAAAAAAAGAAGTAATATATTTTTTAATCCAACATCCATGAGAAGCGAGGTGATCGATCTCACTGAATAAGAATTTATTGAAGGGTCAAATCCACCCAGAGTGACACCATCCCCACCACCCTGGTTAATTAACCCCCAGACATAAACACCGCCCCCTAAGACTATGAGAAGAACTGAAACTAAAACCTTTCAGGATTCCTCAGAAAAATTGATTATATAAAGCCTAATGAATTTTTCTGTTTACCATTTTCATAAAGTAAGCGGTCTGATGAAATTCATAGGTATACACAGATACCTGTGGGTAGAAATATTCTATAACCGCAAATGACCGATTTTAAGCCTTTTTCTTTGCCAAGTTAATATATATATATGAATAGATTTTTGGTACACAGAGAACTTATATAATACTAAGAGTGAGAAATCATATGTATTATATAGGGGGTGTAATATTTTATTATAAAATAAAATATAAAAACAAAGGGATACGAAGGCCTTTTCGACCGGTACTTTTTCAAGTATACACACCGGTGACGAATAAAAGCCAAATTGTATAAGAAATTCATTAAGAACGAATGGGGTGGCCAGAGGGGACAAAAGAAAAGAGAGAAAAAAAAAAGGGGTATTTTTATGAACCCTAGCGTCGAAACAGGTTAGAAATGTCACCCATTAAATAATGGGAGTGTTTTGGTGTTTGTTTGCACAGAGTAGGGCGAAAGAAAGAAATATAAACAGCTTCGAGGGTGGTTAAGTGCTGTTAGACCTGGCTCTGTGCAGACGGAGAAACACTCGTCTGTATATACAAGCATTTATAGATGACAAGTGTTCAACTATAGCCGAATCATAACTGGGAATGCCTGGATGTATTTATTAGCATTGCGTAGTGTGCGTGGGACATGTTGTTCTTTCTAATTTCAAATCGCTGGATGTACAATGTATACCGAACTACATATATATATATATTATTATAATATATATATATATATATATATATATTATAATTTATATATAAAATGTTGTTCTGGTTCCAACGGGAGAAAATTCATATTTTATAAAAAAAAAAAAGGAGGTCCGCAAAATGTATTTTGTTCGCAGAATTTTTTTTTTTCTCAAAAATTTTTTTTAATTCTCAGAAAGTTTTATATATTGTAAAACTTGCAATCGTCGTCAAAATTAAAACGGAAACTTATTTGGTAATGATCCATGACAGTTTAACTACAGTGTATGAATGAACTTTTTTGTGTATTGGGTTACGGTTAGGGGTTTGGGGAGTAAGGTTGTTTTAATTACGTATTGCTTAAAAAAACAAATTACTATACATTTAATTAATCATTGAAATTAATTATTGAATCCAACGGTAGACACATTAGTCGCAGTTGTTTGTGTTAATATTGCAATGTATAATTTCAATTAAACTTGGTTTAAAATGTATAATTTCAATTAAACTTGGTTTAAAAAAATTGGTTTCAATTAAACTTGGTTTAAAAAAATTATTTTTCAACATTAATGTATCGTAATATATATATATATATATATATATATATATATATATATACGTTAATGTATGAGTAGTGGCTTACGGTGGGTACAAGTACGATCATTGGAAGTGATAAGATAAACCCGTTTCAACGGACATACATGGTACCAACTGATATTACTCGTTTCAACGGACAAACATGTACCAACTGATATTAATCGAAAACTCGATTAATTCAGCGGATTAACCCTGACGATTCAGACGATGAAACTCGAGTAGGTTACTTTTATCCATTTTATAAATATTATATATATATATATATGTATATATATATATGTATATATATGTGTGTTATATATATATATATATATATATATATATATATATATATATATATATATATATATATATATAAAGTAGTAAATAAATGATGGACTCTCCCGTCAATTAACCGCATTTAAAGGTCTAACAGTTCAATAATAAATTCATAGTTTTGTGTCTGACATGAGATTTTAATCTGCAACTGCGTTTGGCTATGCAAGTCCACAATTGGTGCACGTGACACTCAATTCGACCAATCAACAGCAGGTACATTAGAATGTTGTTTTCAAAATTCGTCCTCAGTTCCTCTGACATGATCAATACGCCATTTTTCCAAATTCGATTATCCCCGGGGTCAATTCGGTCCTCTTTTATTTCACTTTGCGATGATCTACACAAAAGAGATCTGAGGAGAGGTTAATGGCTTTAAGGTTGTTTTTAAAGCAATGGCCATAAAATATAATAACAAAGGTCGTTTCACATTCCATGCAGCAACGTTTCTCGCATTCTGTTGTCACTCATTCTGAGATGGTGTTCTCCGTAGCATAGTGGCTAGCATACGAGACTGTAACATCGTAGTATATGGCAAATAAATACAATTTAGGTACCAAACAATGTAAAAACAAGGTGTTCAAACAGTAGGCATTACTTTCACCCTCTCTCTCTCTCTCTCTCTCTCTCTCTCTATATATATAATATATATATATATATATATATATATATATATATAGATATATATATTCGGGGGGGAATGCCGCTTAATTGAAGTCATACATAATTTTTGAAAATTAATTAATTAATAATTAATGAATTAGGCGGGAATACCTATTCAAATGTAAGGCTAAACAAATCGAGAAAATCAATCTCTGTACGTACATTTCAGCCTATTAGGCCTCATCAGCAGATCTATAGACAGGAAGACCGCTTTTCTTCCTTACATTTCAATAGGTATTCCCGCCTAATTCATTAATTATTAATTAATTAATTTTCAAAAATTAGGTACGACTTCAATTAAGCACATATTCTCCCAAAAAATGTCGGCTAAAAAAAGCCATATCAAAACACATCGTTTGTTTGTTTACTTCTCATATATATATATATATATATATAATATATATATATATAGCAGGACCTGTTGATATACCACAGTATGATAATTTAATTTAATGTTTGATATATTTACTTAAGGGTTATTGCAAAATAGTTCAATATGTAAAAAGTGTAATCTTCATTTAACTCTTTTTTCTTTCTTTCATTCTTTTCATCTTTTCATTATGTTCAATTGAAACAGATTAGCCTTATTGCTTCTGTGCGCTCACCCCTCTCTTTCTCTCTATCTATCTATCGATCTTTGGCCTACTTTCTTACTTTCTGTCTTATTATTATTTTTCTATGTAGCATGTCATTTTTCTTCCCTTTCTTTCTTTCTTTATAATAAAAACGGAATAGTTCATTATTTAGCTGATGTGACAACACTCATAAGAAATAAGGATTCGGCGGGTAAGCGACACCAGATAATCAAATGATCTACACAAAAGAGATCTGAGAAGAAGTATTTATGGCTTTAAGGTTGTATTTAAAGTAATGGCTATAAAATACAATAACAAAGGTCGTTTCACATTCTACGCAGCATCGTTTTCGCATTCTAAGGAGGTGAGTCTCCGTGGCGTACGGGCTAACGTATCGGACAGTAACACCGTAGTATATGGCAAATAAATACAATTAGGTACAATGTAAAAAAACAGTTGTCCAAACAGCATGGATTCCCTTCACTACCTCTTTATATATATATATATATATATATATATATATATATATATATATATATATATTAATGTAAAAATGGAAAAGGAATTGAACCGACACTATGAGGAAAAATGAGTAAAGAAAAGAAAAGTAAAAATGGATAAAATGAATTTAATCGATATCACATTAATCACATGTGTTTCGGTCAGTTTATGTGTGTGAAAATATTTATTCTTGTATGTGTGCGAAATATTTTCACACACATAAACTGACCGAAAGACATGTGTAAGTGATATCGATTAATGTGATACGATTAAATTTTCCCATTTTTTATATATATATATATATAGTAGCAGGACCTGTGGCTATACCACAGTATGATAATTTAATTATTATAATGTTTGATATGTTTACTTAAGAGCTATTGCTAAATAGTTCAGTATGTTAAAAGTATAATAATCTTCATTTAACTCTCACTCTTTTTGTTCTTTCTTTCTTTTCATCTTTTCATTGTGTTGATTGAAATAGATTAGCGTTGCTGCTTCCGCGCGCTCATCCCCCTCTCTATCTTTCCCTTACTTTCTTACTGTATTTTTCTATGTAGCATTCATTTTTCTTCCCTTTCTTTATAATAAAAACGGAAAGAGCCACCGAATACAAAGCAAGTTTTTTTTGGTTGGTTGGTTGGTTAGTTTTTACGCCATGTCAACCTTTTTTTTTGGAGGGGGGAGATTTTATGCCAAAGTTAGTTTAACAATTAGACTACTGTGCTGTATATAACTGTATATTCGCAATCATTTTAAACAGGTAAACACTTCATACTTAATGCAATAGCAATGTTTTAAGAGACAATTTACCAATGCAGTTCAAAATCCTTTTTATAAGCTAAACACTTTCTATCTAGTTGAAATATCAATATTTTAATAGCCAGTTTATAAATGTTGTTCAGAATCCTTTTTAGAAGTTAAAACAGTTTATACTTATCAATCTTAAGAGCCAATGTATTAATGTAGTTCTATATTCGTTTTAATAGATAAACACGTTATAATTAGTTGCAATATCAATGTTTTAAGAGCCAATTTATAAATGTAATTCAAAAATCCTTTTAGAAGGTAAACACTTTATACTTAGTAGCAATATTAATGTTTTAAGAGCCAGTATATTAATGTTACCACCTATGTGCAATATCTCCTCCACAGAGAGCGATGTTAATACACGAATAGCAAAGGCATGGTCGCGGCCACAAACAAATTATCAGTCATATGGAGGTCCGATCTCGCTGACAAACTTAAAGCGACAGTTTTTCCAGGCTGTGGTTTGTATCAGTGCTGCTGTATGGCTACACCACTTGGACCCTAACGAAGCGTCTTGAGAATAAGCTAGATGAGAGCTGCACAAGAATCCTGCGTGCAGTCTTGAACAAGTCGTGGAAACAGCACCCCACAAGGAAGCAGCTATACGGTCACTTGCCCCCCACCATCTCACAAACTATCCGAGTGAGACAGACAAGGCATGCAGGACACTGCTGGAGATGCAAGGATGAGCTCATAAGCGACGTTCTCCTGTGGAAGCCAAACACATGGACATGCAAGTGTGGGGCGCCCAGCTAGGACCTACATTGACCAGCTATGCGAAGATGCTGTTGCTCCGCAGAGGACCTACCAGGTGCAATAAATGATAGGAAGGTTGGTGAGAGATTGCCATGGATATCCGTGCTGCATTCGCGACATGATGACGATGATGATGATGATATTAATGTAGTTCCAAATTCGTTTTAATAGCTAAACACTTCAGACTTAATTGCTGAAATATCAATGTTTTAAGAACCAGTGTATTAATGTTGTACACAAGTCATTTTAAACATAGCTAAATAGATCTTTTTGGCTCATAAATTGTATCCAGACAGGTACTACCACTCTTTCTTACCTACCATTTTCCAACCACTGCTGCCGTTGTAATTGCAGCATTAGTAATCAAAAGTCTCTATATATATTTACCAACTCCTCCGCACGAGCAGGATACGACACAAGGTCAATTTCTTAAGCGGAGTTCAACAGGTTTGAATTCAGAATTTTCCTTCTCCTAGACTGGTTATCTAGCCATGGTTAAAGAACCCAGTTTGCCCTGCTATTTACCCATAGCTGGAGGAGAGTAGGATTCATACCTTTCCCAAGGGTATTAGCGCTAAGTGAAATGTAATTATCACGTCCAGGATTTGAACTCGGAGCGACGTGTCCATTTCCCATGACTTTAGCCATTACACCACGTGCTTCCTACTCAAAAGTCTATATAACAGCGGTAGTTATCTCCCCTTGATCTCCCGACATTTTTATTTTTTGTTATTTGTATCGTCTTATTGACATCATTTCTTTCTGTCTCATTAATCTATTGTTCTCTCATCATCAACTATTCAGATATTATTTCAATCGTTCAAACCATGCTCTATATTTTTCACGTTCATTTTTCTCGCTCTAGCAATAACTGTGATGGTTGCTCTTTATATAGATATCTTGGTTATTTCCTAGTTGAGTAACATGGTATTACAGGGTGACACAGAAAAAACAGAACCCAAATTATTCACTTTCCCATTAAACTAACCCTAAACCCCAACCTTAATCCTAACCCTAACCCCCTAGTTGAGAATATTTGGTGTGTAAGATGGCTGCATCCTGGCATCCGACCCCACCAAGTAAACCAGCTTAGCAGCCTTGTTTATTCACGTAAGGTCGGTGCAGGGATACAACTGAAATACACATCAGGGCACAAGGCCCGAAGTTAAATCTAACCCCTTAGTTATATATATATATATATATATATATATATATATATATATATATATATATAATATATATATATATATATATTATAATATATATATAATTATATGATATTACAGGGTTACCCAGAAAAACAGAACCACCAATTTTGTAATTAAAACTGTTAATTTTTATTTTATTTTTTTTTAAGTTTAAGTAAACAACAGGATTAGGGTTAGGGTTTAGGTTTGGGTTAGGTTAGGGTTGGGTTTAGGGTTAGTTAAATGGGAAATAAATAAATAATTTGGTTCTGTTTTTCTGGGTCACTCATGTTACTCAACTAGCAAATAACCGATATCTTTATCTTCCGAGAGAGATGAAAAAATATGTGGGGAGGACCAACATGTTATAGATTTCTATGTCAAGACTCCATATTGAACGCTACATATGTGACAGCACCGGAATTTTCCCCCTCTTTCTGTAAACTAATTCTGTAAGACTGTCACTCTAAAAGATAAACACATAGACGTCACAAATAATCATCTGGGATTTAGGTACCACCAAAATACGTTACGTGATCAGTTTAGACAATATTGAAGAAGAAATGTAAATATTTTTTAACTTTTTTTTTAAATCTCACAAAAAATAACGAACATAATGAGTTGTTACAAAAAAAAAACAGTTAATTATCCGATTGGAGAAAGATTACTCACCGTTATCTTGAAAAATAAGTAAAACAGTCCGTTTTTTTAACAACACGTCGGTTTCTTTATTGATATGTTTAACAGAATTCTCTATTCATGTTTTTTTACTAAAACCTCCCATACAGAAACTTATAAAAATCTTTTGATATAATTATTCACACTATTATCTTTATAGAAAAAAGTAGAAGTCGTTTTTTGTCGGTTCATTTTTTCATATTTCATAAAATAAAATAGGGGGGAGATCTGGTAAAAAAAATTCTGATATATTTTAGGAAAAACCTACTTCAAACATATTTTCATCCAAAGGTAAGTAATTATGGAAGTTTACGTGAAAATCGGACCATTAATTGATTTTTCATAGAATTTTTTAAAAGCCTCTAGTCGTAAGTTGTTTTTGGTTACGTTAAATTTCAATTGATTTAACGGTGAGAAAATGTAAACATTGTTTCGTTCATATCTATCATTATTTCGAAAGCTGAAGAATATTTTTTTCATCTTCCTGAGTTTTTTAAAGTTTTTTATGTTTCTTTTAAATGGACAAAAACATTCAAGATAATATTAACCTTTATGCAGGTTTCATTGTGTTAAATATAGGGGGAAAAATTTCACAGAGCAAATTGGTGGTACCTCGTGATTTTTTTCCGACTTCCGAACGTGAAAAGCAAAATTAAAACATCTCTTTCCATTGAATTATTATAACAAGTAGAAAACATATGCACCCTCCGAGTACAAGTATTTAGGTTTTAATGTAATGAAATATCATATTAAATTAGAAAGGCTAATGAAACTAAATAAGAATGCAGATAAAAAATTGAAAACAGAGGGGGGGTATAATCGAAAATAGAACAACTGAAACTTATTTTCCATCACTCTCGTTTTTCATTGCTAAATCTTCTGATTTAACTATTTAGTTAAAATAGGATGTAAAGATTAAAATTACAGTTATTTCTTCTTGTTAATGGGTTTATTTAAAATTTATTGAAGAGATGTTTGCTCATATTCATTAAGATAAAACCAAACAATTAGAAATCAATAATACTAAGCACATATTTATCAAAATCAAATTTTTAATATCAATATGCAAATTAGCCTTCCTGCTCACACCGTTAACCGCTATTTTGTTGTATATATATAAATACAATTGAATTCATAAGTATGTAAATAAGCCCGCCCCTCGTGGTGGGGTCCAGTGGCTTCGGCCTTGGATCTTTACAAGTTAATAGCGTTGATCCCAGGGGCTACCTCCAGGCAATACCTGCCCCTTGATTTAAAAGGACAGGACTGGTTTATTGCCCAGTGCCTGAGGCGCTCCCCTTGAGAGGGAATACCGACGGCATCGACGCATTTTTGAGCTTACCACCCATGGGCTTCGGCTTGTGGGTAGGCCTACATAAAATATCCTTGTGTCACGCCCTCATAAGTGGGATAAGAGGCAAATAACTCCCCCCAGGCAATACCTGCCTCCTTGATTTAAAAGGGCAGGACTAGGTTTATTGCCCAGTGCCTGGGGCGCCCCCTTGAGGGAGAATGCCGAAGGGATCAACGCAATTTTTCACCCGCCACCCATGAGCTTCGGTTTGTGGGTGGTCCCACATTTTATAGGGCCTTTTGCCTAACCTGTACACGTGGGGTACAAGGTAAATACCATGATCAACAGTATTATTAATGTGAAACAATTTTAATAATAATTGGGGTTTAAATAAAAATAAAATCATGGAGAACGTGACGTAAATAACTAAGGGAATTGTGACTTGAGTAGTACTTTAGAAAAACGCTCCTATATTTGCGGCGGTGGTAGGTGTCGTTAGGAATGTAGTAGATATGGATCACTTGGAAGTTTCGGGTCTTTCAACATCATACTTATCTCGCCCACTCGGGGGTCCAGTGTGCTTCGGCCACTGGACCGGTAAAGTACAATTAATAGCGTCGATCCCAGGGGGCTTTCTCCCCAGGCAACACCTGCCCCCTTGACTTAAAGGGGCCGCTAGATTTATTGCCCAGTACCTGAGGCGCCCCCCTTGAAGGGGAATGCCGAAGGGATCGACGCAATTTTTGTTCTTTCCCACCCATGAGCTTCGGCTTGTGGGTGAGCCCACGTTAAAACGAGGCCTTGTGCTCAGCCCATACAAGTGGGGTATGAGGCAAATACCCTTCCCTCGCCAGGCTGCCCCTATCAGAGATTATCAAACTCTAAATCACTAACTAGCTTTTGAGACGCTACCAGACGTTTGGCTTTGATTGTTTTTGGACAAGTGTAAACTCTCTACCGAGTCTTTGATTGGCTGGTGATAACAACCAGTCAAATGCACGGCACGGTCTATTTAAGATGTGTACGCGGACAATAATACTTTTTTTTTCTTAATTCAAAACGAATTACAAGCTTTAGAGGGGGAAAGGTAAGTTAACCCTTTATTATTACAGACTAGAGAGGTATGTTTTTTTTTCTGACTAATTTTTATTCTATTTTATATATTTTATTTTATTCTATTTATTTTTGTTTCACATTTTTTAATCTGTACATAATTTCATGGTTGTAACATTTTTTTAAATTCAATGTAACAGTAATTACTTCAAATAAAACTACGAATGTTTATACTGGGCAAATTTGCTTGTATTGTTTAAATATTATAATCATTTAATTACCTTCTATGATTTTAGATGTTCAATAAATGAATATATAAATGTTATATTTACTAATTAAATATGAATTAAAATTAAAATTTTACGTTTTCCTCCCGTGTTATTTAACGTTATGAATTTTCACTATTCACAATTAATATGGATAACTAAATAAAAGGTTTTTCTTACTCAGTAAACAACATCTGGGTTAATAAATTTCCGAATGGATTACTTAAAACCGCTAAAATAAAACGAAAAATCTTGCACACAGATTTTTCCCCTTTTTCTCCCCTCGAAATTTAATGTAATCACTAATCTTCATTATGAAACTCTGCAATGAAAAAATAAAATGAAAAAAATTAGAACGTATCTGACGTTTAAAAAAATTAACTTTCCAATCCCACCTGTAACGAAAACGGGATTTTTTTTTAAAATCCCGTTTTCGTTTTTTCCCTTTGCTTTTTCCTGAAAAAAAACTGTACAATACAAGAAATATCACCAACACTCGAAATAATGAGCGAGAGATAAAATTCCGCTGATTTACGTGGAAAAATATAAAATACGCACATCGTTGAAAGTTTTTACAAGAAAAAAAAACTTTCGGGTAAACTTGCAAATCGTCGTCAAAATTAAAACGGAAAATTTTGATGACGATTTGCAACACATCAAACTAAAGTCAGATAAGTCAGGTTAGTAATTGTTTTATTTCATTTATTTAACGAATATTGAAATATTTTCTAAACTAAAATATTTATGTGCAGTTTAGAAAATATTTCAAGATTAAACCGTAACCCAATTCGCAAAAAAGTTAATTCATACACTGTAGTTAAACTGTCATGGATCACCACCAAATAAGTTTCCGTTTTAATTTTGACGACGATTTGCAAGTATAACCAATAAATGTTAGCCCGAACAAGACAGATTTCACTACACATTAGTAACGAGTTACAAACTTTTTTTCCCGAAGCCCCAGCAAAAAAGAATATCCTTTTTCTGTCTACTAAAGAGGAGTGTTCTAGGAAGAGCTAGTCCACGGTAGCTACACCACTACCCACTCACTCCTATCTTAAAATTAATTTTAACGTTTTCTGATAATAGCAAAATCACTCTTATTCTATTAAAATAGTGTTTAACCGTAAAGGGTATTTGATATGCTATGCATTCAGTCTGTTGTTTAAGTAAACAGAAGTATAATTTAAGTTAAAATCACTATTTCTAGATTCATATATATATATATATATATATATTTGTGCGTGCGGTACTTGCTCAGTTTGAAGGTCCCAATAGGCCTGCAGCTGACGTCACACTTAAATGTGTTCTCGTCAAGACGTAGCCAGCAGTTTGACCTGTCTTTTTTACTTCATCAACAGCAAATCAGGCAAAACAATTCATTTCCAGAAATCAATCAGAACAAATAATTTTTTTAAGCAAAAACAATTAAGACAAAACATAATATACCATAGAGAAATATGCAATGATATACAGAGGTACCTTGACTTACAAGTATATTTCGTTCCGCTCGTAATTCAATTTCCTCGTATATCAAATAAATGTTTCCCATTTAAATAAATGGAAATGCCCTCAATCCGTTTCCGAAATACCCTAATTTTTTGTTATGTTTTTTTTATATATATACAATGAGAAAAGATTTCTCGTATATCAAATCAATTTTTTCTATTTTAGATAAACAGAAATGCTATTAATCCGTTCCATCCCCCGCTTCCCAAACACCCTAATTTTTGTTGTTTTTTTAAATAAAAATAGTACCGTTTTGTATAAAATAATATAACAAAAGAGTATGTAACGAATGTGCCCTAGTGTTTTTTATTAGGATCAGTTCTAACGAAATATATCTAGTTACTGCCCTTGATGAGTAGGGGATAGTTGCCTCCCATAACAGGTACATTGTAGGAACGGAAATAGGATTTCGACTATGACACACATGGATTGGTCCACGAGATAGCTGGTCACACAAGTTGAGCTTTAAGTCCCTTTTTTTTTTAGTCGTAGCATTTCTCTACCCATCGTTAGATAAAACCTTCCAACTGAAGAATAATCAAGCTAAGTTCCAATTACCGTCGAGTTGGTAAGACACGGCAACAAGCGGTTGTGACTCAATACAATCCCGTCCTGTCGCAATTCCACTGCAGACTGACAGGGTATTTATAAAACTCCACAATATCATTAAAACCAAGCGGCCAATCAGAACTCAGGGAATGGAATCACCCAAATGCACGAATGGACTATTCTTGATTTCTATAAATACCAACTGTCTTGGACACTGCTCAACCAAAATGTCCCACAATTTTATTTTGTTACACTTTTCAGTTTCTTGGGAATCTTTTGTTTTTTGTTACCCCAACCCCTCCATCTCTCTTAAATCATACGAAGCGAACATACGCTTAAAATCCTAAATCATTCGAAAGGGAAAATTTTAAGTAGGATAAAGCCATAGAGCGAAAGTGGTATTTTGGTGCAAGTAGACTGTACAAGGAGAGAATGCCAGGTTTATTTTTGAATGGATCGGTCGGCGAGTGAACCTAGCTAAATAGATCCATGTAGTTGTATGACCAGCTTTGTTACCTTACCCACCCCCAAACTAAAACTTCCGGCTTATATGCCGAGTCGTGATGTCACACTCATCTATTCACTTCATATTTTTTGAATAAAGAATTTGGAGTGAGTACATGAGTGTGCTCACTTCAAATATAAGTTGTCCAAACCAACTGTATACTGACTTCAATACCAACAACCTAGTCTTGCATTTTCATTCATTGCTCCATACAATTTTCTATGTAAAACAACATAACACATTTAATGTTTATCTTTTTATGAATAAGTTTTCTTTGGCGCGATAAATTTGAAAACTTAAATGTTTGGGTTTTTGGGGTTTTTTTTTTTAAGAGAACTTAACATAAGCGTATCTGAAGACCACTGATACCTAACATTTTACCTCACAACACAAAGCAAAAAATTAACCGAGTGACTGCTCGTAATACGGAAACTCGTAAGATAGGGTATTCGTAAATCAAGGTACATAATTATTTTCCCATGCAGCATTACTGCCTTATAGGGGGGTACCATTTAGCGTCATGACTGGACATATAATACGGTGAAATGGTCAAAATCGTCTAGAAAACACTCATCTTAAAAATTAAAAAAAAAAGGCGTCAGTCGACAAGTTGTAGCTAATTCATTTTCATCGTCAGTAGTGCCCCGATAGAACACAAACGTTTGGGTAGTGTCGGGTAAAATATAAGAGGCGCTTATCCCGACGCAGGGGGGGGGCATAGCGAGCTTTAGTGGGTAGCCACCAGACCAGGTAAATAAAGTGGTTGCGAAATTTAGTGGGCTTTGCAGCTAACCACTTCAAAACGCGACCCACTGTTACTCGTACTGGGTCAATTAGTTGGGGGAAAGAAGTAATGTGGAGTTGCACGTATAAACAACTCTCTTTCAGCTTGTTCTGTTCACCCGCCTCGCCCAGATGGCAGACGGACTTTTAAGGCCTTGGTATAAACCACAATGAGGGGGCGTCAGCTACAAGAGGGAAATGGGACAACCCAGTCGGCGACCACCTCACCAACTCGCTAGCAGGTTATAGAAAGATGGGGAGAAAAATAATTCTCACAGTAAAGAAGGGCGGAAATTTGTTTCTGCCTGGACCTTGGCAAGTCTGTACGCTTAGGCTGATTGTCCAACTCTGTCTATCGGGAAAAATACGTGTTGCATTTATGTGGATCCAGTCTCTTTGTCTTATTGCCAAAGGTTCATTAACCATTAGTTGGTTCTGATTGACCAAGATTAGCTAAGTTAATTCTACTTCTTCATTGCTGACGCCTCATTTATTGCTGCATTACCTACTCTGCTGGGGATATATTCAGCATATTCTAAACCCACGGGGGCATAGTGGAATACAAATCCACTATTTTAATGCATAAAGTTTGGAAAGAAGTAAAGTATCCAGTTATTTTCTTATAACTCCAACATAAAGAAAGGGGAACCACTCTTGACTGATAAATTATTTTTTATTGATCTACTAGGAAAAAAGATGGGGTCAGGGTTAGTTTAATGGGAAAATAAATAAATAATTTATCAGTCAAGAGTGGTTCCCCTTTATGTTGGAGTTATAGGAAATAACCAAGTATCCTACTAATTCTTGCAGGTTCAGCTCTAAAACCATAATTACTGCGATTGCAATTTACTCATATCTCATTTCCGTCAGTTTTGTTGTTTGTTTCTTGTTTTTTTTGGGGGGGGGGTTGTAGTGGTGGGGGTGGTCTTTGGCCAAGCAGCTGCTGCTGCTGCTGGGACTTATCTCCACAAAAAATCAGTCGGTTCATGGACAATAAAGATGAAAGAATTCTAATTTGCATTTCCTATATCTGAAATTTTTTAGAATATGGTAAGGACCAGTGGAATCAATCCCTCCACCACTTAGGGTGCAGCCGTTTGGCACCAAAAGCTCCAGAGAAAGCTACGAATTCAGTTATGGGTAAATAGTAGGGCAGACTGGGATCTTTTAACCTTTATATGGCATCCACTCTCGCAATTCAGA
This sequence comes from Doryteuthis pealeii, assembly GCA_023376005.1. Classification (NCBI taxonomy): domain Eukaryota; kingdom Metazoa; phylum Mollusca; class Cephalopoda; order Myopsida; family Loliginidae; genus Doryteuthis; species Doryteuthis pealeii. The sequence continues at coordinate 81,052,524 of CM042164.1, read as the reverse complement.
CCATTTGTACTCTTCTTAGAAATTGGCCTTGTGTCACATCCTGTTCGTTGCGGAGCATTTGAATAAATACACATTATATATATATATATATATATATATAATAATATATATATATATATATATATATATATATATATATATATATATGTGTGGTGTGTGTGTGTTTGTGTGTATATACACATACACACAAACATAAGATTTTTGGTTATACATTTATTTCTCTCCTCCGTTTCTATATCACAGTCTCTCTCTCTCTCTCTCTCTCTCTCTCTCTCTCTCTCTCTCTCTCTCTCTCCCTTATCTGTCTCGATCACTCCTCCTCTCTCTACCTCTCTTCCCCTCGCCTCTCCCTCCCACCTACTCTTCCCCCTCCCACCTACTCTCTCCTCCCACTCCCTATCTCGCTCTGTCAGATTGAAATCGTTTCAGTATTAATTATACAAAGTCGAATGGCCTTTTTTTAGTGGATCTGATTTGACCGTAATTAATGGTCTTTCCTTATCTTGATTCTCCAAGGACAAGGATTCCTCCAGCCTAGCAAGGGTAGTTGGCGTTGCCTCGGTTAGCATATCTGATATCAATTTTTATTCGGTAACTGTGTGTATGTGAAAGAACGTACTAAACGCTTGCTCTCGCTCTCTCCCATATACACACGCACATATATAATTGAACCCACCACGCTAATTTCCCGTAACTCTGAGTTTCGAGTTTTTACACGCATCAGACGTTCAAATGTTACAAGTAGCTACACTTAAGGTGTGCGTGTGTGTGGGGGGGGGGTCAAAATGACTGTTCCACTGTGTTTAAATACTTTACAAAAAGTGCTCAATAGTCGGGAAAATTATTCTCGGAGATTTCAGTGGCGTAAGCTTTGTGGTAAGTTCCGCAATTTTCAAGTTAGAATACTGATTCGAAAAGATAAGACAGAACGATAGCAATTTTTATATAATGAATCTATTAATAATGGAGATTCGCTTCCGGTTTTTGTCTGTAACAAAAACTACGTCACTGCTTACGTCACTATACCCGCCATAAAAAAAGCGCGTAGGAAGTGCGTGGTATAATGGTTAAAGTCACTGGAAATGGACTCGTCGTCCCGAGTTCAAATCCTGGATGTGGTAATTGCATTTCATTTAGCGCTAATAACCTTGAGAAAGGTATGGATCCTACTCTCCCTCCAGCTATGGGTAAATAGTAGGGTAGACTGGGCTCTTTAACCTTAGTTAGGCAACCGGTCTAGGAGAAGGAAAACTCTGAATTCAAATCTGCTGAACTCCGCTTAAGAAATTGACCTTCTGTCGCATCCTGCTCGCGCGGAGGGGTTCGTAAATATATATATATACCCGTCATAAATCGTCATAACATAGAATAAACAATAAAATGCAATATTAGACAGACCTCATTGTTTTTTTAAAACAAGTTTTAATAGATACATCCTCAGTATCATATATTTATATATAGTTTGTTTTATTTTAATAGATATTCAAAGTTAATAGAACTTACTTTCGATTTCAAATTGTTTTGTTTGTTGTTTTTTTTTTTTTTTTTTACTCCTTTAATAAATTTGATTTCATGATTTATGGTTCAAACTCTACGACATTTAATTTTTAACTTCCACCTCCTCAAGCGATATCTTTCAAAAATTTATTTTT
>CM042164.1:81038372-81045872 GCA_023376005.1 Doryteuthis pealeii | reverse complement strand
TCCACTCGTGGGTATCTGAGACCCACCGAGCTTCCTCAGATCACTTTATTCAAAAAGTGAAAAGAATAAAGTGATCTGAGGAAGCTCGGTGGGTCTCAGATAACCACGAGAGGAAATGGACCATAATCGCTATACCCCGGTATTTAAGGCTTTTTCTTTACAAATCACTTTGCTCTGTTTAATTAAAATTAAACATTGATCTCCCAAACGTGACCTGAACTTTGCAGCAACATACTGTTGGAGTAAAGGACCAGCTTAGAAGAATCATCCTAATACAAAGAAACTTGGTACCCCACCAAAGATATATATATATATATATATATATATATATATATATATATAATGTGTGTGTGTTAATAACAAAACACCAAAAATTTGGATCGAATTGAAGTTATTTTAGAGATTCTGACTCTAAAAATGGAAAAAACTTGCTTATCAAACAAAGGGAGGAAAAATTCAGCATGTTCATTCTGGATATAATTACAATACAAGAAGATGGAGAAATATGAGGTGGTTAATCCGACAATATATGGAGAAAAGTAGACAAACACGGGATGTTATGGAAACTGGATGTTTATTGTCGACGATGCAACGTTTCGGTCATTTTGACCTTCTTCAGGACACAATATAGTTCTAGCTTCAATGAAGGGCATTTTCACAAAAAAAAAACTTTTTTTTTTTTTTTTTTTTTTTTAAATGCCCTTCATTGAAGCTAGAACTATGTTTGTGTCCTGAAGAAGGTCAAAATGAAGAAGTCTCCGTGCGAAATAAACAAATCTTAGAAACTTTTTCGAAAACAATACAACTGCATGCTTTACCACAAAAATATCATAAAATGTGTTCTTAATAACAATTAAGTTCATTTCAGATAATGCGCACGCACAATTTTATGCTAGGAATTTTGACAACTAAAGGTGAAAATTACCGTGTTGCCTTCCATAGGAGAACGTTGCTTATGAGCTCGTCCTTGCTTCTCCAGCAGTGTCCAGCATGCCTAGTCCGTCTCACTCGGATGGTCTAAAAAAGGCAAGAAGCAGGCGATATCCCGCATAAACTGTCACAGATGCATAAGAAATAAAGAGTAGGAGAAAGATAGAGGGGGCGAATACGCAGAAACAATAACGCTAATCTGTTTCAATCCAACAAGGAAAGAAAAAGTGAGAGTGAAAGTAAATCAAGATTATTATACTTTTTACATATTGAACTATTTGGCAATCGCTCTTAAGTAAACATATCAAACGTTGTAATAATTAAATTATCATACTGTGGTATATCTACAGGTTCTGCTAGAGGTGAGTAAATTTGTATTAATCTTGTCATATCTCGTGGGTGGGCTAACAAATATCCAGTGTCACATTAATGGGATGCGGAGAAACCAGGGTACGGATGACATCACAATACTAACCATTTGTCAATGCATGGTTACCTTCCTAGTCCACTTTGCCGGTTACGTCCGTACTTAACCTGAGATCTGAAATCCCATAGAAGACTATGATATGGTTGTGACACTATCTTATTAATAACCCTACAATGTGAAAGAGAGGTTTCAGATTAACCTGACCTGTATCGAAATAAATATGTATGTATGTATGCATGCAGAAATATGATTATTGCTACAGTCAGAATCGAAAGAAGAACGAGTAATAAAAACATGGTTAGCTGAATACATGGAAATTCCACGGTGTAAGTGAGTACAAATTATATACATATTTATCCAACCCCTCCACACGAGCAGGATGAGACACAAGGTCAATTACTTAAGCGGACTTTAACAGGTTTGAATTCCGAGTTTTCCTTCTCCTAGACTTGTTACCTCACCATGGTTAAAAAGCCTAAGCCGCCCTAGTATTTGCCCATAGCTGGAGAGAGAGTAGTTGGATCCATACTTTTCCCAGGGGTATTAGCGCTATGTAAACTGCAAACAGCTTCGTCCAGGATTTGAACTCGGATCGACGAGTCTATTTCCTACGACTCTAACCATTACACCACCCACTTCAAATTATATATACTAGAAAAATGCACCCTCCGGGCACAAGTATTTAAGTTTTGATATAATTAAATATTATATTGAATTAGAAAGACTAATGAAATTAAGTACGAACACAAAACGATTACATTTATTTTTACTTTATTGGAATTTTTTTCAATATAGAATTATACATAGGATTGCTTTTAATACATTTGAGAATAAAGCAATATTAGAAATCAATAACACCAAGTAGTTATTTATTAAACACGGTTTGGTTAAAACCAGTATGCAAATTATTCACGCCATATACTATGTAATCATTTATTTCTTGATGATACATAACATATATCACAGGATTTAAGACACATTAATAACATGGGCTTTTCGGGGCCTGTGTTTGTTAAGGAAATTAACAGCGTCGATCCCAGGGGGGGGGGGGGGCTATCCACCCAGGCAACACCTGCCCCTCGATTTAAAGGAGCAGGGCTGGATTTATTGCCCAGCGCATGAGGCGCCCCTCGGGATCGACGCATTTTTTATGACTACCACCCATGAGCTTCGGCTTGTGGGTGGGCACATAAAAATGTCTTGTGTCACGCCCTCATGAGTGGGATGAGAGGCAAATACCTCAATAACATGGGCTCTTTGGGGTCTGTGGGTCTGGTGGCTTCCGCCACTGAACTATGAATGAAATTAACGGCGTGAATCCAGGGGTCCGCCCCCCCTAGGCAACACCTGCCCCCTCGATTTAAAGGTGAAGGCTTGGTTTTATTTACCCAGTCCCTGAGGTGCCCCCCCCCGTCCCTGAGGAGGAATGCCGACGGGATCTATGCATTTTTTGGTGTTGCTATCGCAGAGTCTCGCTCGATGGTGGTCCCATATCAAAAAGATTTTGTGTCACACCGGCATACGTGGGATGCGAGGTAAAGAACTTAATAACATGGGCTTTTTTTTAGGTAAATCTATCTCAGCTACACCTTAATAGACATTAAGAAATAAGATGCTAATTAAGATTAAATAATGATTAATCATTTTAATTACCATTGAGATTATAACGTATATAACTAAGGGAATTGTGACGTTGATGGTGACGTAGTTTCGGTTACAGACAGGCAGACACATAATTTCTATTATAAGATACATATGGTTAGAAAAATTCTGTTTTTAGAGTTTGTATAGGTGATCAGGATTTTTATAACCAACTGCTTACTGAAAAAGGTTATTATAACGAGGACAGAAATTCAAATTGCCCAAAAATCCGTTGGTTCACACAGCCGGATCTTGCCACTGAAAAAGACTTTCTGTCCCGAGAGAACTCGACTCGGCATTTAATTTTCTCAGCTGCCAAACCATTTCAGCCAGCAGGGGTGACAGCAATCCCGCCACTCACGATGAGGAGTTTGCGAGAGTTCAATCTCCGCTATAATTATACCAAATAGCATTCCAAATATATACATATATAGTTCTAGAATTTTTTTTATCTATCTACCACGGTTTCGATCTTTAATAGATCTCTTCAGGATAATGAATTACATGGGTATAACTGCCATTTATATATAAAAGCAAAAAAAATAAACACCCTCCAGGCGGTGTAAAAAATATATTTTTGGAAGATATTTACTGAGGCATGAGAGTTAAAAATTCAATGCCAGGTACTCGCTTGGTTACTTCATTTTTGGAATGATGCCACCTTTACCAAGTACTTTTTATAATATCGCAATTGTTCCTTGTTAGTTTTCACTTGTATGATAGGATATTTCAAAGTTCATTATCTATTCACATCAGAACTCATTCTTATTATTGTAATCTGTATTTTTCAGTGTCAACATGTGATACATGCGAGAGCCGCTGTCTGGAGCTTACTGTAGGATCGCCGTGATGGAAGAGACGCTGGTTGTGGCTTAAATTAGGCAAAGAGTTAAGGGAACCCCCACCCCTGTTTTAACTATTATTTTTCCCAAAGTCTAAAACTGTCATATAACGAGGCTCGGATAAGTATGAAAGATCACAAAGGGAATACATTGAAGCGGACTAAGGCGACATTATCTTAGCTAGGCTGATATATTTTTATATGTATAATCTCCGGTTATAACTTAATTCTTAACAGCATATTAGATGGAATTAGAGACTTCAGTTCACATCCTGGACGAGGCTATTTGCGTTTAACTTCGCGCTAATGCCCTTCGGAAAGGCATGATTCTATCTCTTCTCCTCCAGCCCCACCATGGATACAAAGTTCTTTAGCCTTGGTCAGGCCACCAGTTTAGAATGAAATATGTATATTTAGTCCGCTTAATTATTGGTCAACTTTAAACTGCTAACAGCGGCTCTCCTACCACTGCGATCCTACCGAGAGCCCCTGGCAGCGCCTCGCACACGAGTCCCTTGTTTACTCTAAAAATAATTACGTGAACACGCCAGCCATCTTTTGTTGAGTCGGTGAAACAGCCCTACGATTGGTATTTGATCATTTTGCAATAGCTAAAAAAACACCAAGGACATTTGGTACAGCCGTGGTGGAAATTTGGTAGGCAAAGAATTAAGACATAAGCGGACATTATATATGTATATATATATATATATAATATACCAAGTGTGTTGGTAAATCCTTGCGGAGAGAAAAAAAAACAGCAAATAGTTTGATTGTAAAAATATACGTAGATATTCGTACCAACAAAAAATAATCTATTGGTACAGTATTTGGCCAAAAGAAAAAAACAATTTATATGTATATATATATGTATATAAGATATATATGTATATTCATATAACTGCTAGGAGAAAGCTAATAAGTAAAAAGTGCTCGATACCTAAGTAGAGTCAATAATAAAGGTAATCTAATGAGTCAGACAAACCTACTATTAGTTTCGCATAAAGCTCTTCAGGGCTAAAATCTGACTCTGAGTCATATTTTAGCCCTGAAGAGCTTTATGCGAAACTAATAGTAGGTTCTTCTGACTCATTAGATTATCTATATATATAATATATATATATATATATTATATATATATATGGTGTCCCAGAAGTCATGTATTATCCAGGTTTTGAAAAACATTTTAGTTATTTCAAAAACATATTCATAGATATTAATTGACACAATTAATTTTCTATCTCTCAATTTGAGCATTTATTATAATTATTCTCAATAACAGTGATTTGAAATGAAGAAAGGTGTATTTTTGAAAACCAGGATGGTGTGTAACTTCTGGGACACCCTGTATATATAAGGACCTAAGGAGTCAGAAATTACCTCTCTGAGCTTCACCTAACGGCTATCATTATCATAATAGAATAATAATAGGTATCGCCAACCCAGCATATGAGTAGCATAGGGAACTGCCCGGTAAAGTAAGGAGCTGATGGAGGGTGTAGTGTTCCACCTCAGACGCAAAAACAATCTCCTTAATCTAGCGCTAGTGAAAACGGGGATAGACTCCCTCGCTGATTGGCTGATGTCGACTTTAAAGCCACCCCGACGACTTTTACTTATTTGAATAGAATGACTTCTGTGGTGAATAGATCGTGAACTTTGAAAGATTTCATCCTACAGGTAAAAAAAAATGGCAAGAAAATTTTGTACAGCCGTGGGAGAAATTTGGTAGGCGAAGAGTAAAATTGGCCTTATATCACCTCCTTCCGGATAGCGGAGGGTTAGGTTAAATGCATAATTCTTAAGTCATAAACATAATCCGAGAGGCTCCCTTTCTAAGGATCTGCACGTCAAAGTGACTTTGTGTCATATTCTGACACTGGGGGACGGGGAGGGGAAGGGGGGAGATAAATACATAATCCTTGTCTAAGTGTAACAAATTTAGGTAATCTTAGTTTATGATCCAACATTTTCATTCTCTCTCTCTCTCTCTCTTTTTTTTCCTTCAGTCTTCTCTTTCTATCAATCTCTCTCTCTCTTTCTCTCTCTCTCTCTCTCTCTCTCTCTTCTCTCTCTCGTCTCTCTCTCTCTCTCTCTCTCTCACACACTCACACACACACACACACACACACACTGCCTCTCTTTTATTCTCTCTCTCGCTATCTATTTCAATGCGACTCCAATTCCAGGCTTTGAATGGTTGGGCATCTCATGTGGTGGAATGGTCAGCAAGCTAGATTCGCAGACCATTGTTCGTGAGTTCGATTCTCACTGGGCGCCCCAAACTTCCGGCTTTGTGTCACATCTAAGCTAAGCTTAGTAAATAACTATACTTCTAGATTAGTTGCCTACCAACGCTAGAGAGTCCATTCTGTTTTATTTTACTCATAACTTTACAGCCATCTTAATAAAAGATCTTTTGGGGCATGTCTCATGAATAAACATATCTAGATATTTGCATATTTACATCGGTACCAAAGATTGGGATTATATAATTAAATAAGAATTTAAATAAAAAAGATGTTGAATACTGACTTCAACAACAGGAAAAACTTGTATGTTTGGCGCAACACAATCTTAACTCTAATTTAGCAGGATGCAACACATGGTAGGGGTGGCGTTGAATGTAATTGTTCTTATTGGCATCCTTCTGTCTACGAGAGACTATGGAGTAGTGTCCATTTTCATTTTATAGTGAAACTACGTAGCCTGAGCGGTTTGGTATGGAGGATGAGCTGTTGCCCAGACAGCAAATCCCCCTTCTCCACACTGCCGCTGCGATCCAAAGAATCCAATGCAGTTTGGCAGCGGTAATGGCACAGGAGTTGCTGGGTAACACTGGAGTTTAGCATCACACCACCTTAGGAACTCCGGCTCAGGATTTGTTTTCGAGGTTAACTCCCCAAGTAATGGTTACCGTCATAGGAAATGGACACGGCAAGACGAGTCTAAATCCTCGACAAGACTGTTTGCATATTACATAGCGATAATACTCTTGTGAAAAGTACAAATCCAACTATACTCCCTCCAGCTACAGGTAAATAGTAGGGCAGACTGGACTCTTTAACCTTGGTGTGACAACTGGTTTAGAAGGAAAATTCTAAATCCAAACTAAAGCGACTCTCTTCTCGCAAGTCAAAACTACTTTGAGAGCTCCCCCTTCTTCTCGCAAGTCAAAACTATTTTGAGAGCTCCCCTTCTTCTCGCAAGTCAAACTACTTTGAGAGCTCCCTTTTTTCTCGCAAGTCAAAACTACTTTGAGAGCTCCCCCTTCTTCTCGCAAGTCAAAACTAACTACTTTGAGAGCTCCCCTTCTTCTCGCAAGTCAAAAACTATTTTGAGAGCTCCCCTTCTTCTCGTAAGTCAAAACTACTTTGAGAGCTCCCCTTTTTCTCGCAAGTCAAAACTATTTTGAGAGCTCCCCTTTTCTCGCAAGTCAAACTACTTTGAGAGCTCCCCTTTTCTCGCAAGTCAAAACTATTTTTGAGAGCTCCCCCTTCTTCTCGCAAGTCAAAACTATTTTGAGAGCTCCCTTCTTCTCGCAGTCAAACTATTTTGAGAGCTCCCCTTCTTCTCGCAAGTCAAAACTATTTTGAGAGCTCCCCCTTCTTCTCGCAAGTCAAAACTATTTTGAGAGCTCCCCTTCTTCTCGCTATTGACA
>CM042164.1:80928372-81035872 GCA_023376005.1 Doryteuthis pealeii | reverse complement strand
ACACACGCCTAAGCTGGTGGTTCACTGGAGGCTGAGTGACAGCATTCTTCCCAGATCCACAGGACTCTTATAGCTGATCTTAACCGGGCTGTTGTTTGGATGGTCTCTATTCTTTTTCAGATTTCCAATTCTTTCAGACTCTTATCCAAACCCTTGGGAACCGTTCCAAGTGCCCCAATTACAATTGGCACGACCATTTCTGTCATGGTTATTATTATTATTATTATTATTATTATTATTATTATTATTATTTCACTCCTAGCGAGTTTTACACAACAGCGTAAGTTGATGGTATTTCACTGGAGCCTAAGTGACAAGTCTCGTCAGGTTTCAAGGACTCTTCTGAGTATTCTAGCCGATTGCAACAATGCAGTATTCTGGAGGGTCTCAATTCTTTCTATGATTCCCAGTTCCTTCAGTCTTTTTCCAAGCTTTTTGGGACCGTTCCAAGTGCACCAACTACAATTGGTATCACTTTGACCCTAATATTCCACAGCTTTTTCAATTCTCTGGCAAGGTCCAAGTATTTTTGTTTTCCTTGAATTTCACCCTGTGATCTACTAGAACTGCAAAGTCTACCAGTTGAAAAGTTATTGTTTTTTTTTTTGTTTTTGTTTTTTTTTGTTTTTTTTTTGTTAATCAATACTAGGTCTGGTCTCCGGGGTGATATAAGGTTATTATTATTATTATTATCAAACATCAAGAGAAATACCAGGGACTATTCTGTCCTGTCGGCTGAGGCGTTAGTATACACCGACTGCACCTCTGCAGACGGGTAGGACTCTCCCAATAGAGCCACCTGTTGGCCGTGGGTGGCAACATGTGATGCTTAAGGATGGAACCTAGGTGGCTGAGCAGTTCATGACATGTAACACCCCACTTTGGCCCTTGCTTGGGCTAGATGGGCGGTCGGAGAGGCCACTTCCGATCAATCGACTGGTCACGTTAAGCCCTAGCACCTATATGATTGACCCAACCCTATTATCCTTATGGCAAGCCCCAACCTTTTTTATCATATTGGTGCTAGAAGGCGGTGGCTGCGGGTCTACATGTCCTGGGAATGGTGTTAAACTCTATTTGATGATGAGGTTCCAGTTCTGGAGATTTGGGGAATGTGGAGCACCCTTTATCACCATTGCTCCCAGGTCCACTCTGACCAGAGAGGTAGTACCTGTTAGGATCCTATCTATGGGTTAAATAGAAAAAATGTGTTTATAAACAAAAATGAAGTATCCATTAAGAATGAATTAATTTCAAAACTTTATCGGCTGAGCAGTCCATGACATGCAACACTGCTTTGGTCCTTATTTAGGCTAGACAGTCGGTCGGTCGGAGAGGCCCCCTCCGATCAATCGGCTGGTCACGTCAAGCCCTAGCACCTATATGCTTGTCCCAATTCTATTGCACTTATTGCAAGCTCCTACCCTTTTTTCATATATGTGCTAGAAAGGCGATGGCTGAGGGTTTTCCTATCCTGGGAATGACGTTAAACTCTATCTGATGGTGAGGTTCCAGTTCTGGTGGTCTGGGGAATGTGGAGAACCCCTTCACCACCATTGCTCCCAGGTCCCACTCTGATCCGGAGTGGTCGTACCTGTTAGGATCCTATCTATGGGTTAAATAGAAAAATGTGTTTATAAACAAAAATTGAGTATCCATTAAGAATGATTTTATTTCAAAACTTTATCGGCATTAAATGACCCACTGAGGTTGATATGCCGTAAAACAAACCAAACCAAACCAGGGTTTATTGGAATATTATTACTAGCGACGATGATGTTAGAACTGCTTACTATTATTATAATCTATTATTCATTGGCAAGTTTCTTTCAGTCTCCAGCATAGAGACTTTAATCAATAGTGAAGAGTCTCTGATATTGCATCTTCAGCTTATCTAAGATATGCAGGTGCTCTCTGGATTTCCACGGTGTATACTGAACTGTTATTTCAACATGTTGTTGTGATAGTTGGTTCTATTTATTATGGGTCAAGATCAACACCCTCTACCCAAGTCTCTCTTGAATACATCTTAATTTCGGGTACTTTTTATTGCAACTACTCAAACTGTGTCGATTGTAGTAGCTAAATTCCCAACTGTAGAAATGAGGGACACAAAACCGTTCAAACAGAAAAGTGATAAAGAAAGAAGAGTATTGAAAAGAGATAGAGAGAATGGCACAGAAGTGTGTGTGAGAGAGAGAAGAGGGATAGAGAGGAAAGAAAAATGAAGGGAAGGGCACAAAAGTGTGTGCGAGAGAGAGGGGGATAGAGGAAAGAAAATGAAGGAAAGGCACAAAGTGTGGTGTGAAAAGAGGGGGATAGAGGAAAGAAGAAAGAAAATGAGGAAGGCACAAAAGTGTGTGTGTGAGAGAGAGAGAGAGAGGGGGGGATAGAGAGGAAAAGAAAAATGGAGGGAAGGGCACAGAAGTGTGTGTGAGAGAGAGAGGGGGATAGAGAGGAAAGAAGAAGACAGAAAATGGAGAGTAGGGCACAAAAGTGTGTGTGTGAGAGAGGGGAATAGAAAGGAAAGAAGAAGAAAGAAAAATGGAGAGAAGGACACAAAAGTGTGTGTGAGAAAGAGGGGGCATAGAGAGGAAAGAAGAAGAAAGAAAAATGAAGAGAATGTAGATTGTTAAAGAGAGAAAGGTATAGAAGAGACAGAAATTTTTTAAAGTGATAGAAAAAGGAAAGGGTATAGAAGAGCGATAAAGAGAGTATAGAAAAGAGGGTTATTTCCTATAACTCCAACATAAAAAAGGGGAACCACTCTGATTGACATATAAATTATTTATTTATTGATCTACTAGGGAAAAAAGACGGGGTTAGGGTTTAGGGCTAGTTTAATGGGAAAATAAATAAATAATTTATCTGTCAATCAGAGTGGTTCCCCATTTTTATGTTGGAGTTATAGGAAATAACCGAAAAGGGATATGAGGAGAGAGAGAGAGAGAGAGAGAGAGAGAGGAGAGAGAGAGAGAAGAGAGAGAGAGAGAAAATGATAAAGAGGAGGTTATAATAGATTGCTAAAGAAAGGTATAGAAGAAAAACAAAGTGAGAGAAGCAAGCGGGTTCAAACGACCGTTACCATCTTTCAACCCCCTCTGGTCAAAATTTCTTATTTCTATCGTCACCTCAGCTAAATAATGGACCATTCCGTTTTTATCATAAAGAAAGGTAATAAAAATGACATACTAGACAGAAAAAATATAACAAGCAAGGAAGAAAGAGCACATGGAAGCGATAACTCTAATCTGTTTCAATCAAACATAAAAGATGAAAAAAGGAAAGAAAAAAAGAATATTAAAATTAAATCAAGATTATTATACTTTTACATATTGAACTATTTTGCGATAGTTCTTAAGTAAACATATCAAATGTTGTAATAATTAGATTCCCATACTGTGGTATATTCACAGGTCCTGATAATTCTGTCTAATACACATGGGAAAGGTATGAACCCTCTCATTCCCCACCAGCTTTTTAGGTGTCACGTCGTGCTATAATGGTTAGCAAGCTAGTCCCGCGGGTTTGATCCCTGCTGAATGTCCCATACTTGTGACCTTGAGTCAAATCCTACTCGTATAGTAATTGATTTTTACCACTAAAATAGTACCACTACTGTTGTTCTACAAGGATGGCTAAGGCATTAAATAACCCACTAAGGTTGATATGCCATTAAACAAAGAAAAAATTATGAGTAAATAGCACAAGTCAGAATTAAACATATATAACTTAGGAGGAGCACTTCGCATAATGGTTATCGTCATTGGAAATGCAACTACACAAACTATTATTTCATGAACTGAAAAATAATCAAAGTTCCAATTACCGTTGAATTGGGAAGACATGGCGACAAACGGTTGTAACCCAATACAAACCCGAATAGTCGCTAAGTCTACTGCAGAATGACAGGGTATTTATAAAACTACACAATATCATTCAAATCAAGCAGCCAATCAGAACTCAAGGAATGGAATCACCCAAATCCATGAATGGACCGTTCTTGATTTCTATATATACCAACTGTCTTGGACACGGCTTAAGTTATACTTAGCTAGCTGCTGTTATTCAAACCAACAGTAGATAGGAACAACAACTTGTATATATATATATATATATATATATATATATATATATATATATAATCCTTTTTGCGAACCTTTTTTTATAGAATATCTAATTTCTTCCCGTTGGACCTATAACAACACATATATATATATATATATATATATAATATATATAAGATGGTTGTACCTATTTGGGTCTCATCTATGGGTTAAATAGAAAACAATAATTTAAAAAAAAAGATGTGTTGAAAAAAATTGAATTAAAAAATTCTAAGTACCCATCAAGCATGAATTGAATTAAACGTATTTGGCATAAAATAACCCAACAAGGGTTGACATGCCGTAAAATTCAACAAACCATTAGTTGAACACTATTATAAACAATCTTATTGATGTCCTCTTTTAGATTCTTTAGATCGAAAATTAATTAAGAATATTTTCCTCCTTTTCCGCGAGGACCCTTTTTTTCTTTTTTTTTCTTAACTCGAATGCGCCCACCAAATTGTCAGGAAAGGGGAGACAATTGATTAAGAATATTTGAATTTGGTCACGCACTCAGTAATCATATGTGGACTATTTACAATTGTGAGGACGCTGTTTTCAATCCGTGCGCATTAAATGAACTATTCAACCCAGTCAGGAGTAGGTAACTCTCTTACAAAATTAAAACTTACTTTGTACTATCAAATATATGCACACCCCGGGTACAAGTATTTAAGTTTTAATTCATTTAATTTATTTGATGTGGACGATAGCACCTCTGCTAAGTATTTAAGTTTTAATGTAATATTAAATTAGAAAGGCTATTAAAACTAAATAAAAAATGCAGATAAAGATTGAAACAGAAATAGGTATTGTAGGGACTAGAACTCTCCTGTGCCTCGGGGACAGGAAGTAGAAAAAGTAACGTCCCTAGTCGGGTTGAGTGGAAGACCCCTCTTTACCGTTTTGTACCAGCGAAGTGAGCCTCGTAGAAGCGGGCTCTTGTCTCAGTCCCCGGTGACTGAAGAGTTCCCCCTCGGTGAGGTAGTCACAACTGAAGACTCAAACTGAGCACACCACACCCCTCAACGAGGGAGATATAAGAACTGTGAGTACTGCCTCTAAATACTTGTTATATTGTCTGTTATTGTGTTTACATGTTGATAAAATAGGTTAAAAGGTACATGTGCTTTCCCTTTTGTCATCGCTTTCTGTGAACCTATATTTTGTTTCTCATAAACTGTAGAACAGCAATTCCAACAGTATTATCGAAAAATAGACAAACTAAATCTTACTCTTCCATTACTCCCGTCTTTCACTTTTAATTTTTTTCTAATTTAACTATTTAGATAAAAAAAGGAAGTAAAAAGAATAATAATAAAATAAACTTATATCTCTTCTTGTATTTCTTTTAAGATTTATCACCGAGGTTTTTGCTCATATTTATTTAAATAAAACCAAATAATTCGAAATCACTAATACTAAGCACATATTTATTAAAATCAAATTTTTAATATCAATATGTAATTTAGCCTTCCTGTTCACACTGTAAACCGCTATTTCGTTGTATATATAAATACAATTGCATGTTATCAGTATGTAGATATGGTCAAGTGTTAATAATGTAACAACAATTTTATCAATAATGAGGTTTAAATAAAAGTAAATCATGGAGAATAAGTTGCATTTGGTGGATTCAAGAATTGGTAGTTTCTTTTGTTTTTATTTATGGAGGAGGGATTGTAGCATTACATACTTTTTTCCAAATTTTAGTTGTCGGGACGTCCCCAATGTGAATTGTTTTTATATTGAAATTATATTTGACATTTGACCTACCTGTAGAATAATCATACTAAGTTCCAATTTACCGTCGAATTGGCAAGACAAGGTAACAAGTAGACGTAACCCCAATACGGATGTAACTTTTTTGCAATCCTACTGCAGAATGCCAGAGTATTTATAAAGCCTCATAACATCATAGAAAGCTAATCAGACTCATGGAATTCAAGAATATTCCCATTCATGTATTTGGGTGATTCCATTCCTTAAGTACCAGCTGTTTTGGGCACTAGTTCAATTGTGCTTAGATATTTGCTGTTGTCCAAACCAACAATATATTGACTGACTTCAACACTTGCCATCTAATATGATTTTATCCGTTTAGCAATACTAATTGAGCTCCACAATTTATTAACGTGCTTAAAATCCTGTAATGTGTGTTATATATCACTAAGAAATACAGGTTTATATGGTATATAATATGAATAATTTAATTTTTTTAATTGCTTAGTGTTCTTGTTTTTCTAATATTATTGTGTTATCCTAAAATCTATTAAAAACAACCTTGTGTATAATTTTTATAATTTCAATCAAAATGAAATTAAAAAAATAGATGAAATAATTTTATGTGTTTTTATTTAGTTTCGTTAGTCTTATAATTTAATATAACTGTTAGTCGATATACCACAACTCGGTACTTAAAAGCGAGCCCCCACCCCAACAGAATCAAAATAACAGACGGATCATGCCTTTCCGTAGATATTAGTACTAAGTGAAAAACAACCTCTCGCAGGATTGACCTCTGCTCGTCGAGTTCACTTCTTCTGCCAAATTTCCTCTGCCAATAACCGTTACGCTATGGTACCTCCGATTTGTCTTTCTATCATACCGATCACGAATCCTTTGGGTTATTTTTTTTTACTACGCCTCAGATGTCTTCAAAACAAAGATCTTGCCAAAATCCAAAGACTAATTACAGTAATTTTCTTCAGAACATTAAACTACCCTTAAGGTTTCTTTTTGAAATCCCGGCGAGTAAGAAGCAGAACATTCTGGAATTCAACAAACCTGATGAAATAGCTTCAAGAGCCGAGCCACAAAATCTGAAGAAAAAAAGTGATCACAAAAAAAAAAAAAAAAAGTAGCGGGGGGCGGAACATGTCAGTACTGGTAATGAAAAGTCTGCAAAATTTCTCTATGCATTTCTATTCTTAGACTGACTTCTCGGGGCCCAAACATCTTCAGAGAACTTGATAATATGAGAGATGAACTGCATAGTCAAAGACCGTTTTTAACCTAAGGACAACTAGCATGCAATACACTAGCCAACTAACATTTGAGATATAGTATATAATTCGCTTCTCAGAGGGATATTTTCCAGATTTTGAAATAGAGTATGTAAATATCCGATAGTATTTGCCGTGGCATAATAATAGCCAAGCTGGTCCTATTACTACTGTAGTGAGTTCGATCCTCACTAGGTCTTCACATATGCAACTCTGTGATAGACAAATGTAATAGAATTTATTTGGCAGCCTACGTTTCAATTTCCAACCCTGGGGTCACAATTGAGATTGGATTCTCTAAGACAATCCAATGCTTTCTTCAAACTCAATCTAGTCTTCTGCTGGTATTTATTTGGTAATCTGAACTTTAAGTGACTAAATTCCAACTATAAAATTGTACTTGCACATTATTCAAAAGAACTTATTGTTACTAAAAACATATGTAATATACAAAAATATATTACATATGTAATTTATTTTTAATACATTTTAAACAATTAAATTCGACCAAAAAATCTTTAAAGAAAAAGAAAAGTCTTAGAAATCAGTAGCAAAAAAAAAATACACTATGTACAAAAAATAGATAAAATTCAAAGTTTCATATTACATATGTAATTTATTTTTAATACATTTTAAACAATTAAATTCATTCATAAATTTCATTATCTAGCCACTCCAGAGGCCGAAGCGCTCTGAAGAAGGCTTAGCGATCACTCTGATGTTCTCAGACAACCGTGTATAAATAGTTCTGGACCACTGCATTCACTCTCTACGCAAGGTACGCTAGGCTAGTCCACAACATTAACTAACGTTTCAACTGTTTTTTTTCTAACAAGTTCCATAGTTTCATGATATCTGATAGCAAGTCCAAAACCTTTGGGCTTTTTTTAATTGAGTAATTTCATATTGGAAGTGAATTTCAAAGCTCAACTTTATTCATTACAGGGTGCGGCATAAATAGTGCCTTTTGTTTAAGTGGAACAAAATTAAAGACTTTTTGATTATCCTCTATTTTTCGAACATGAATGTATTGCCGCTGGTTAATGATTATATAAATATATCAACAAATGATATAATGAAGATTTAGCAAATTAATTAAAGAAAATAATAAAGAAAATATACATTATAAGATATGAAATTTAAAAGGGCGTTATTTATGCCGCACCCTGTATGTAAATTGTGCTAATTAAAAAAAACAACTTGTGTATAGAAGAATTTAAACTAGTAAATAATATTAAATTGTTATTTTCAGCAAACCCCTGAAATAATAATTAATCGGCTGGTCATGTCAAGCCCTAGCAACTATGTGAGTATTCCAACCGTAGTCACGGCGTCCCGTCGCGGTGTAACGGTTATCAAGTTAGTCTCGCAAATCCGTTACTACTAAAAAGGCGAATTCGATCCTCCCTGGATGATCCATATGGTGAGCTCGTGTCAAATCGTACCCGTGGGGTAAATCCTTTTTTTTGTCCCGGTCGTATTCTTCAAATTACTCTTATGGCAGGCACGCAACCATTCTTACATATCGGTGCTAGAAGGCAATGGCTGAGAGTCAAACACAAATATTTATTCATACACATAATACACCTGATTAGAGCCAACATTGAAAGATTTGGATAAATTGAAAAAAGAAAATTCGTTGATGCAAAATTTGGTGAAAGTATGTCACATTATCCTGTTTTCACTTTGTTTTAGCACATTTTTAAAAAAAGCAAAACATACATAGAAGCTCTTAAAACTAAGAAACATTCCAATTGTTGTCTCTGGCAATTTTCATTTGAGTTGCTTGATGTCCGATTGTTAGCAAGTTCCAACCTTGGCGGACATTTTAAAAAGCCATATATACAAGGTGTTGTATACGCTTCTCATTACTTACTTCTTCTTCTGTTCATCTATCTTAGTTCTTATTCTTGGGGATTTCGTCTTGGTGGTCGGTCGCACTTAACTCATTTCTTCTTCTATATCAGTCTTGTTACCAAGACAGTCATTAATCACAAGACCGTGTTATTTTTCTTAAACTTTTATTTCCTTAACTAAACATTTCATGTAACTAAATATCTGACTAACATAGCGCGTATGCAGAGTGAGTTACAGTTAAGGCAGGAAATCTTCACTGCCTGACGTCCAACTGAAAACTGAGGAACCAACCAGTCCCACGTGACTTCACGTATTTCGCGGGCTTTCTGTACTATTCCATGGAAAATCCCGCGCCGTGATATGAAAAGGGCCATCCTTTTAGAATTACCAGGGGATTGACAATAATCTTAGCAACTGCATAGATTATGTAACACAAGTACACGTCCAACGCCCGGATTTATTTCTATTATTCGCCACATCTAAATTCCATATAGACACAAAAAATTGAGAAAAGAAATAAGGCAAATGGATAAGTTCGGTAACGTTTATCATCATCATCATCATCATATCATGCTCGCGCTGTAGCACGGATGTCCATGACAAATCTCTCACCAACCTTACCCTATCATTCATTGCCTCTGGGAGGTCTTCTATGCAGCAAACCAGCATCCTCGCATAGTTGGTCAATGTAGATCCTTGCTGGGCGGCCCACATAACATAGTCCATGTGTTGGCTTCCACAGGAGAACGTCGCTTATGAGCTTCGTCTTTGCATGTCTAGTGCGTCTCACTCGGCTGGTTTGCGAGATGAGGGAAGGTGGCCATTACAGCTGCTTTTTTTTGGTGTTCTGTTCCACGATTTTGTTCAAGACTGTACGCAGCATTTTCGTGCACTCCCACCTAGCTTATCTCAAGGCACTTCGTTAGCGGTCCAATGGTGCAGCCATACAGCAGACAGATATAACCACGGTCAGGGAGAATTGTCGCTTTAACTTGTGAGATCGGATTTCCGTATGACTGATAATTTGTTTGATGCCGACTATGCCTTTCCTATTCGTGTATTAACATTGCCTTTCTGTGGATGAAAATATTACTACATATTCTTTTGTCGGCTATAATCATAGAAAGGACAAAGTTCAATTTATGTAAAGTCGTTGGGGTGGCCTAAACTCGGTATCAGCCAGACAGCAAGGGAGTCTATCCCCTTTTCACTAGCGCTAGACTAAGGAGATTGTTTTTGTGTCTGAAATGGGTGCCACACCTACCATCAGCTCCTCACTTCAGATCCCTGTGCTACGCATACGCTGAATTGGCGAAGGGCCGGTATCGAACCAGGAACCTTGCTATTCTTAGTCCAGTGCTCTATCGACTGAACCATGTTGAAACATTGAACTTTTTTGTGGTCAATTTAACTTATTCAGACATTTCGGCGTTGCTTTCACCTCAGCTCCGAATACTGGACTTAGGAGCTCCCTCATGCTTGTTTAATGGCATATGATACTATTGAAGTCAGTTAGCTGCTGTTACTCAAACCAACAGTAGGCTAAGAACAACTAAAGCCGTGTCCAAGACAGTTGGTATAAATAGGACTCAAGAATGATCCATCCATGAATCTGAGTGATTTGGGTGATTCCATTCCTTGAGTTCTGATTGGCTGCTTGACCTGCTTGATTTGAATGACATTGTGGATCTTATATATACTCTGTCATTTGCAGTGGACCTTGTAGCTTTCGGGATTGTATTTGATTACAACCGCTTTTGTGCCTTGTCTTCCCAGTTCGACGGTAATTGGACTTTAATTATTCTTCAGAAACCTTCTTGGGTTATTTAATGCCAAAGCCATCCTTTTAGAAGAACAGTAATGGTACTATTTAACCCATAGCTGGGTGGTTAAAGTGGATCATATCTTTTCCTAGGTATAAATCCGAAAGGTCAACGTATAAGCGCGTCTAGAGTCGAACTCGCATACAATTAAGTCGCAGCCAACAGTTTAGTCACAACACCACGGACTCTCCTTTTGTAACCCTGTGCCAAACGAAGCTTGTTTGGTACAGGTTGACCAAAAAAACAGAACCCAAATAAATTTTATTTTAATCTTATCAACGTCTATAAAATTTCAAGAAACTTGTTGGACTTAAACTTCAGTCTTTGTAGTGAGAATTATTTTCTCCTCCCATCTTTCTATGACCTGGTAGCGAGTTGATTGGGTGGTCACCGACTGGCTTGTTCCATTTCCCTTTCTTGAAGCTAACACACCCTCGATGTGGTTTATACCAAGGCCATTTAAGTCCTGCTTGCCATGTGAGCAACCCGAGGGAACAGCGTCCAGAACAGTCACGCTGTATCTATTAATAGCGACTTACGTGTTTATATTTGCTCTACCTGAGTTTTAAAATAGTTTTTGGAGAACATTTTTTAGTATTTGTACGCCATAAAAATATCACGTTCAACCCAAGATAATTTTTTTACTGTACTTTTATCATATACATTTGTTCAATTTCTAATATAAATTAGAGAACTAATATTTTAAGGAACTATTTGTGATTATTCGCCTTCAATTTTTGCATTCTAGCCGGTGTTTGTGTAACGGGCAACTCTTGAGATAAAGTATCATTGGTTTAAATTTGTAAATGTCACTGTATCAATTGGAGTATTCTGAATATCATGATTTTATTAATTTATTGTAGTAAGCGTGTTTAATATAGTATCATGATATTACGATTATCAAAACATCATTGTTGATTACTTAATATATTATAATATATATGTACAGTAGCATAAAATCATTATAAATACATCATCATATATATCGATATGCTATCAATATGCAGTTTCGAACGCAACGCTTTATCACTACATGACATATATTGATACGAGTAATATGTATTATATACACACATATATATATATCACACATGTATATTAATATATTCACACCACGCACTACACAATAAATATATATATGTATATATCACAAAATATATATAATATAAAATATATATAGTTATATGTATATATATTATATTATTTCTACATCACACACTCCCTAATATAATCAAATTATAACATAAAATATATATATTATATAAATATATATGAAATATACATATATCAATATATATTGATATATGTAGAATACATACATACACATATATAATAATATATATATATATACTATATATATATATATAGTATAAAATGACACACACACTCACAATATATATGAATACATACATACATATATATATATATTCACATATATATATATTCACATCATAATTATATACATGCACACACATACATATAACACACACGCATATATATATATATACATATATACATGCACACACATACATAACACACACGCAATATATATACATATATACATGCACATAATATATAACACCACACGCATATATATATATATATATAATACACGCACGCATATATATAATATATATATATATTATATATACACGCACGCATGTATATATATTAATATATATAAGAGCAATATAAATATATATATATACACATACACACACACACGCATATATATATATATATATATATATATATATAATATATTACACATACACACAACACACGCATTATATATATATATATATATATATATAATATATATATATTAACCAACAATTTGTTAAAGCTTTAACATTTTTTTTTCTTTAACAATCAAATTTTCACGCAAATATTCTAACGTACATTTTGTATGTCTTTTTTTTCTTTTATTCTTTAAAACTAAAGGCAAATTTCAATCACGTTTCTCCTTTTCCACACTTCACAGTTAAAATTCGAATAATTGACGTAGACTGTAATTTTGTTAGAAAAATAGTTTTTGATTTTTTTTGTATTTGTGTTTTTTTAAATACATTTAAGTCTATATTTGAAAATGGTTTTCTTTTCTTATTTTTTTCCTTTCTTTTCAATTTCGAGAAAAATTAACTTCAAGATGCAACTAATTAAAGTAGTCATAACTGTACAATATAGAACTGGACACTGATTTTTGAATTTACAATGTAAATTTTGAAATTTATTGTTGTACATTTCTATATAGCCATATTTCAGTTTTTTAACTTTGAATAAATATCTATTTGTCCAATTCAAGACATTTTCTAACTTGAAAATATTGCTTTTTTTTTTTTTGCAATAGTTATTTCTACAAAATACAGCCATTACTGAATTATAAACATTGTAATATGATTTAAAATAGAGGAAAAAGTGGATATAACAACTAAATTCAGTTGATATTTCGCCGCGCACAAACCTCACTGACAGCAGTCATCACATACTGCCCGACATTCTGACTATCAAAATTCTTCAAAGGCATAGATTGACCCCATAAAATACCATACCCCACAAATTAAACCCATCCCTACTTTGTCACTTGCCCCTTCTAGACTACCCACACAAACACTCCCCTCTTTCCATCCCTTACCAGCACCAAAAATTACCTTTTCAGTATAAAAGCAGACTGTAAAACGCATTCTCTCTACATTACGTTCAGAGGAAGTTCACTAAACACTCAGGCGAAATATCAACTGAATTCAGTGGTGTTGTTATATCCACTTTTTCCTCTATTTTAAATCACATTTACAATAGGAGTTCTAGATATGACACTAAACGTACGTGATTGCATGAATAAAAAGACTGTTGAGTCAGTCAGTCAGTATGATGTTGGTTTGGACAACAGCAACTGGCCAAACACAACTGAACTAGTGTCCAAAAACAGCTGGTACTTATGGAACTCAAGGATAGTCCATTCATGTATTGGTGATTCCATTCCTTAGTCCTGATGGCTGCTGGTTTCTATGATGTTATGATGCTTCATAAATACTCTGGCATTCTGCAGTAGATAGCAATAAGTTTAGATCCGTATTAATACGGTGCCTTGTTGCCTTGTCTTACCAATTAAGACTTAAGTCCACATGGAATTCATCTTGAGAGCGTCTGATTTCTTTCTCCAAGGCTTCTTCTAATTGGAACTTAATATAATTATTCTACATTAATTGTGAGGCTCCAGTTCTTGAGATGTGGTGTACTCTTTCATTGTCCGCCTGTCGTTCGGGCTATAGAATATTGCTGACTGCAACTCTATAGATGGATAAGACCTCACCCTCAAAGGGCCACCTGTTGGTCATTGTGGCAACTCATGATGCTTGAGACGCGATCCTGTGACTGAGCAGTCTGACATGCAACACTCCACTTTGGCCCTGCTTAGGCTAGACGAGCGGTCTGACGGACCCTACTGATCAATCGGCTGGGCACGTCACTGTCCCGACCGTACTGTTTCTAATGGCAAATCCCCAAATGCTTTTTATCATATAAACGGTCGGTAGGATGTTAACTGTATCTAGTGGTGAAGTTCCAATTCTAGAACTCGGGGGAATGTGGAATACCGCTTCATCACCATTACTCCCAGGTCCACCCTGAACCGGAATGGTAGTACCTGTTAGGATCCCATCTATAGTTTAAATAGGTAAAAAAACAAGTTCTAGAAAAATACACCTTAAAGCAAAATTGATTAGCAACTTTTGTCTCGCACTTTAACCATTTATTTAAAAACAAAAAAAATTATCTACAAATTATATGTACAAAAACATGTGGCATTAGATAACCCACAGGGTTGGTATGCCGTTAAAAAAAATTAAAAAACAAACAAATTAGGCATATGATTGATTGATTTAATTGTGCTCGCCTTTGCAACCTGTGTTACATTATTCATAGGTAGCTTATGAATTATGTATGCACCTGTAGTAAGGATAATTTGAATAAGGATCGTTAGATTTAAAATCGAAGGAGAAGTGGTAATTTCCATAACTGTTAGGCTTATGAGTTTTGAGGATGACCCCGTCTTGATCCCCCCTAGAGGCGCCATTGCATGCGTGAGAATTAGCCTTATTTAGTTCAGAAATGACCAGAGAATTCAGAGTGAGCGGACGCATATAACCGTTAGCTATGGGTTAAATAGGTAAAAAATGAGATCTACAAAAATACACCTGTAAAGCAAAATTAATTACCAACTTTTGTCTCGCACTCTATTTGTTTAAAAAACAAAACATTTACCTACAAACAATTCCCATACAAATCATACAAAAATTGATTTGGCATTAAATAACCCAACAGGGTTGATATTCCATTAAACAAAACAATCTTTCTTTGACATTACTCTCAGGTTCATTCTTACCCGGAGAGTATGTATTTACCAACCCCTTCGCACAGCTAACCCTTTTTATCATAGCGGTACTAGAAGGCAGTTGCTGAGGGCCAGTCACAAGTATTTCTTAATACACATGAAGTTAATGAAGAAAATTATTTCTGCCAATTTCTTAATACACGTGAAGTTAATGAAAATTATTTCTTAAACCAATCATAAATATATAAAACAAAATTTGGCGTTAAATAATCCATAAGGATTTATATGTCATTAAATCAAACGAACAATGTGTCATAAGATCGACTGTATGAGTATTATACAAAGTGAGATAGTTTCCAGATTCCATTAAAAAATGTTCGTGTCAACATTGAATAATGTTTTGTCAGAATTACTAGCAAATATAAGTTAAATCTTAAAAGAAATCCATTAACAAAAAGAAATAAGTAATTTTATTCTTTACTTCTTATTTTTACTAAGTAGTTAAATTATGAAAATTTATCAATGAAAGACAGGAGTGATGGAATTTAAGTTTTAATGCAATAAAATATATTAAATTAGAAAGGCTAATCACACTAAATAAGAATGCAGATAAAAAGATTTGAAACAGAAAGACGGGTTATTTCCTATAAGTCCAACATAAACAAAGGGAACCACTCTTGACTGATAATTTATTTATTTATTTATCTACTAGGAAAAAAGAACACTGAGTTAGGGTTGAGGTTTAGTTTAATGGGAAAATAAATAAATAATTTATCCGTCAAGAGTGGTTCCCCTTTGTTTTGTTGGACTTATAGGAAATAACTGAAGGACGTATAATCGAAAAATAGAACTGAAACTTAATCTTCCATCACTCCTGTCTTTCATTGATAAATTTTCATAATTTAACTACTTAGTAAAAATAAGAAGTAAAGAATAAAATTACTTATTTCTTTTTGTTAATGGATTTCTTTTAAGATTTATCACCGAGGTTTTTGCTCATTTTATTAAAATGAAACCAAACAATTCGAAATCAATAATACTAAGCACATATCTATTAAAATCAAATTTTTAATATCAATATGCAAATTGGCTTTCCCGTTTACACTGGAAACCGCTATTTTGTTGTATATATAAATACAATTGCATGTTATAGGTATGTAGATATGTCCAACATATCAAACTCCGGTTTTGACTGGGGGTCCAATGAACTTCGGCCGCTGGACCTTACAAGTTAACATCGTTAATCCCAGGGGGCCATCCCACAAGCAACACCTGCCTCCTTGATTTAAAGGGGCAGGGCTGGGTTTATTGACCAGTGTCTGAGGCACCCCCGTTTAGGGGGAATGCCGATGCGATCAACGCATTTTTTGCACTCGCCACCCACGAGTCTCGGTTTGTGGGTGGTCCCACATTAATAGGGCTTTGTGCCTAACCCGTACATGTGGGGTACGTGGTAAATATCTAGTATGTATATATGGTCACCAGTATTGATAATGTAAAACAATTTTATTAATAATTGAAGTTTAGATAAAAAATAAAATCTTGGAGAATGTGACGTAAATAACTAAGGGAATTATGGCGTGAGTAGTAATATAGTTTCGGTTACAAACAGAAAAAAAAACACAATCTCCATAAGAGATGTTAGTATATGGATGGGTACAGTTTTTTTTTAGGTTTTTTTTATTGGTATTTTTCTCAAACAAGTGGAATTGACCCTGAATATTGTGTTGTATCATTGAGGCGACCATTATGTGGGTGTGTGTATGTATGATATATATATATATATATATATATATATATATAGGTTCGTCTATAAAAGATAAGTCCCATTCCAACGGGCATGTATTATACCAACTGAGATTAATCGAAAACTCGATTAATTCAACTGATGTAACCCTGAAGAATCAATCGATGAAACTCGAGTAGGTTACTTTTATCTATTATATAAATAAATTTACTCTACATTGTATTGAGCACTTTGTATTTGTTTTTTCTCAGTCTTAAGCCCTGGATACTGTGCGCTTCCAACGATCGTACTCATACCCACCGGTAAGCTACTACTCATACATTAACATATATATATATATATATATATATATATACATACATGTGTTAAAGTGTACTTTGGTTTTCCCATTGCAGAAACTTCTCTAGACGTACAATTTTAAATAGTTCAATGTTATATGAATTTAAGAAAATTCTTGAAATAATACATAATTGAATTTTCGATGCTTAATTCGAACCCCCAGGAATCATGTCGAGTTAATGCGCCAGCTAAAAATAAAATAAATCTTTAAGCGTTCAAAATTTCTGAAATCGTGAGTTACAAATAACACTTAATTTGATTTACGGAGTCAATTTTTAAAAATTTGATGACACGTACATAATTTCTCATATCGTTTGAAAATTGCCCTTCCCCCATAGGAGATTCTCATCATACGAGTCCAGTGATGCTGATAGCTTTCTGATTTAGTGCGTCCTGGGACACACATATTTGCTTTGTACGAGTCCCCGGGAAAATTTATGGGTCCCAACTAAAGCCGTCTAATACCTACCTTGTAACCTATCCTGTGTAATTCGTTTCTAAAACTTTTGGAATGTATTTATAGTTAGATTGAAATGGTGAGGGGAGAAAGAAAGAAAACCATTGGGGGATGCATGGATACGATTTTACTGCGTCCTTTTAGATTTTTGTGCGTCAGGGACGCAGGATGCGTACTTATCAGCATATCTGCGAGTCGTTTTCAACCACATTTACATTAGGAGTCCTAGGTATGACACTAAACTGTATGTGATTGTATGAATAAAAAGACTGTTGAGGTCATTCAGTCAATATGCTGTTGATCTGGACAACAGCAACTGGTTAGCACAACTGAACTAGTGCCCAAAACAGCTGGTACTTATGGAACTCAAGGATAGTCCATTCATGTATTTGGGTGATTCCATTCCTTGAGTCCCGGGGATGCAGCGTGCTGTCTTGAACAAATCCTGAGAGCATCACCCCACATAAAACGCAGCTGTACGGCCACTTACCTCCTATCACACAATCCATCCAATCAAGACATGCGGGACATTTCTGGAAACACAAGGACAAACTCACAAGTGACATTCTGCACACACCAGTGTTGGCCGACCAGCAAAAAAAAAAAATAGCAATGAGCTATGTGCGGATTCTGGATGATGTACGGAAGACCCACTAGTTATGATCGATAGGGATGGGTGGTGAGAGTGAGTCGTGGAAATCCGTGCTATTATTTGACATAATGATGACTTTGAAGTATCAAGTGTAACAATAGATATAAAAGCAATGTGGTAGTACCTGTTAGAGTCCCATCTATTGGTTAAATAGGACAAAAATGAGTTTTAAAATAACGTTTAAAAATTGAGCTTAGAAAAAGGGGAATAATTCTTGGCATTCGTCCGTCTACTAAAGGCGATGGCGTAGTCTCCATTTTTTATCTACAACTGCATGAGTGGCTGAACAGACCAATTTTTGAATGTTAGTCTCTGGAGCAGTGACTGCAAACAAACAGTGATACTTGCTGGAGTTGCTGTTGTCTCACCTTCCTTTTGGTTCTCTTTTCAGTGGCGGCTTCTTTCCTCTCTTTTTCACTCCTTTTCGTTCTTTGTCTAACGAGGAGTTGCCAGGTTGCACGGTCTTCTGCACAAGCCTCCCTGTATTGGTGTTAATGTGGCATGTCTTCATGTTTCTCTTACAGACATCTTTAAAGCACTGGCGTGGTCTCCCTACTAGTCGGGTGCCCTCCGCTAATTCACCATACAGTAGGTCTTTGGGGATGCGGCCTTTGCCCATCCACCTGACGTGGCCAAGCCAACGCAGGCGCCTATCGCAGATGATGATGGCGGGCATGCTGTTTATGTTTGCTCGTTTCAGCACTTCTGTGTTTGGCACTTTGTCCTACCAACATATGCATAGTATGCGGCGTAGGCATCTGAGGTGGAAATTTTCTAGTTTCCTCTCGTGGCATGAGTACAGGATCAGGCTACGCTACTGTAGGGGAGAGTACAGATAACGCATGTAGACGCGCATTTTGGTTCTCTTTGTAGGGCTGGCATTGTCCCAGACTCTCTGGCTCAGTTTGGCCATAACTGCCGCAGCTCTGTCGATTCTGCTGTTAACTTCACTGTTAGTGGAGACTGAGTTGGCAATGGTGGACCAAGATACTTGAAGCTCTCCACTGTTTCAGGCTGCACCCATTGATGACAATGTCCGGGAGGGTGTCTGCACTTTGTGCCATGACTTTTGTCTTTAGACTTATGGTTTGTCCGAATTCCTTGCAAGCCTGTGTGAGTCGACTAACAAGCTGTTGCAGGTCGTGCTCAGTGTGTGACGTTAAGGCTGCATCATCGGCGAATAGCATTTCCTGTATAAGAAAAAAGTGGAATACCCAACAGGAATAAATAAAACAATAATTCTGCATAAAATAACCCTAGTGTTGTCGTGCCGTAAAATCCAATCAACCCACAAACAAAAAAGAACTCGTGTACGCTAGACAGCCGAGACGGATAGATAAATGTGGATACCATGAGTAAAAGAAAATTAAAGCTTCACTTGTTGTTAGCTTTGTGGTTCCGCTTTTTCTGGTGGACAAAACTGATTATATGGCATCACTCGACATAATGGCAAAGTTAGTATAAGTTCTGGGTACATTACTACTTATAGGCAAGGTCGTTTACAGTCGACTTTTGCGAAATAAAAATGCAGGAAATAAGATTAACGCGAGCAGGGTAATAACGTTATATGTAATGCAAACTACCTTTGAACTCGTCTCGCCGAGTCCATTTCCTATGACGGTAACCATTGCATAATGGGCGCCTCCACAAAGTAACGTGTATATATATATATATATATTATATATATATATATACCAACCCCTCCGCAAGAGAAGGATGCGACACAAGGTCAATTTCTTAAGCGGGGTTTAACAGCTTTGAATTCAGAGTTTTCCTTCTCTTAGACCGGTTACCTAGCCATGGTTAAAGAGCCCAGACTGTCCTGCTATTTACCCATAGCTGGCGGGAGAATTGGGTTCATACCTTTCTCAAGGCTATTGACAAAATGTGAAATGCAAACAGCTTCGTCTAGGAATTGAACTCTGGTCGACGAATCTACTTCCTACGACTCTAACCATTACACAACGAAGTAACGGATATAAGTAGATTTGAGACAGGCAGGCAGTTATGTATTTAAAAAAACGGACACGTTCCTTTCAGAAAATCTAGCTCTTTTGCTTTCTTGTTACTGATTTATACAAATTATACTGTAATGAATTGCAAATAAATAAAGAAGTAATGAATAATTAACATTTAATAGTTATCTGTCTTGATAGATATTCATAACTGATTCATGAACAGTATTGAAAGTCTACGACACCATTGGGGCCGTTTATTCTACTCAGTGCTTTGATATTATAGGGAGATAAATATAGCTTTAACAAGGAAAATATATTTTATGCGCAAAACAAATATGATAGTGTTATAAGACTATTTTGTTGTCGTGTACGTTAGGGTGACTCTACCTCATCTTGGGAGCAATGTAGAACTAGACAACCTATGTTACTTTTATCTTTGTAATCTGTCGTCGGTATTCTTATTTTCTCTTTTCCGTTATCATTTTTTGCTGTAGGTCCTACCTCGAAAATTCTCTCTCTCTTTTCCTCTGCTATCCTCTTGGCTTTTTGGCTTTTAAACAAAAATATTCCACTCGGAATATTTAGCTGAAATTTTTCGATAATTTTTCTTTTCTTTACCTTTTCTTTGTTTTCTTTTTTATCTCTTATATTTTCTTTTTCCTCCTTTTTCTCCCCCCCCCCTTTTCCTTTTTAACTTTCTTTTTTCTTTTTTTCCCTTTTTCTTTCTTTTTTTTGTCCTTTTCTTTTTCTTTGTTTTAAATTTTTTTCTGTTTTTTTTCCTTTTTTGTACTTTTTCTTTTTTTCTTTTTCTTTTTTTTCCTTTTTAAATTTTTTCCTTTTCTTTTTCCCTTTTCTTTTTAATTTTTTTCCTTTTTTTTCCTTTTTCTCTTTTTCTTTTTTTTCTTAAGTTTTTCTTTTTTTCCCTTTTTCTTTTTTCTTTTTTCTTTTCTTTTTCCTTTTTGTTTTTGTTTTTCCTTTTCTTTCCTTTTCTTATTTTATTCTCCTTTCTACTTTTTTTCCTTTTATTTGTTGTTTTTCCTTTTCCTTTATCTTTTGCCTTTGTCTTTTGCCTTTTCTTTTTTACCAATTATTTCCTTTCTTTTTTTTTGTTCTTTGTCCTTTTTCTTTTTAACTTTTTACTTTTTTTTTACTTTTTTCTTTTTTTTTAACATTTTTTTATACTTATTTTTTTACTTTTTTTTCTACTTTTCTTTTTTTTACTTTTTTTTCATCTATTTTCTTTTTTCTTTTGTCTTTTTCTTTTTCCTTTTTGTCTTTCTTTTAATAAAGAAAATGATTGTTTCTGTGTTTTTCCTACCTTTTTCTTCTTCAATCAAATTATACATAATGATATTAGTGTAAATAATATTCCAGTATTATGAAGTTAGTCTTGGGTAAACAATTCGGTAACCATAAGCCTTAGATAAGCCCGACTATAAAACAAGGGAGATATTTTTGAGCAATTTTGGGTGGAAGGAAAATATTCTCATATACCATCATACATTTCAACCTCACCTTTTTTTTCTCTTTTTCTTTCTTGTACATTGTATTAAGAGAAAACTAAATAACTCTCAGTATTCTTTTTTCCTTTTTATCAACAACGATACCACAGTCGAAAAGTCATAGAAATGAATTCTTAGGTCACGTGTCCTGTAAGAGCGAAAACAACTGAGATTGGAAAAGCCTTTTTTTATATCAGGTGTCAACGACTTATTTGTCAACTCGTTAACCTCTCGCAAAAAAACGGTTCGATAAAAGTTCAACTTCTTTTTAAGATAATAGTACGAAAAATCGGTGCCATTATAGTATGCGGCCTACCCGGTTTAAATGTGTCCCACCTCAGTAAGAGTATATTTATAGATATAAGTAGTAGGCAATTTATTGAAACTAATTATTTTTCACATATATTCAATTTCAAGAAATGCAATTCAGTCATAAGCTGTATATAGTAATTAAGAATAATTAAAAAATAATTTATCCATAATTTACATGAATCAATTTAATCTAAAATATTGTAAAATTCTGAAATAGGGTTAGGGTTAGCAGTTATTATTATAACGCTTTTTATGGTAGGCCACATACTGTAAGAGAGACATGATTTCGTAGGCCACATTCAAAAGGTAGGCCACATACTATAATGATACCGAAAAATATATTGAGTAATAAAAGTAGTAAGTAAAGTTGACGAGGTGGCCTAACGTCGGTATCAACCAGACGGCGAGGGAGTCTATCCTCTTTTTACTAGCGCTAAACCAAGGAGATTGTTTTTGCGTCTGATGTGGAGCACCACACTTTTGAGTTCAAAGTTTTCCTTCTCCTGTTCTACTATTTACTCATAGCTGAAGGGAGAATAGTTAGATTCATACCTATTCTAAGGATATTAGTGCTATGTGAAATGCAAACAGCCTCATCCAGGATTTGATCTCATCTCACCTTGTCCATTTCCATTAATAGTAATTATTACCAAACAAAACACACCAGCTATATAGATATTTACCAACCCCTCCGCACGAATAGGGTGTGACACAAGGTCAATTCCTTAAGCGGAGTTTAACAAGTTGGAATTCAGTTTTCCTTCTCTTAGACTGGTTGACGTGATGCTTAAGGATGGAACACATTCCATGACATGCAACACTCACTTTGGTCCTTATTTAGGCTAGACGGTCAGTCGGAGAGGCCCCTTCCGATCAATCGGTTGGTTACGTCAAGCCCTAGCACCTATATGATTGTCCTAATCCTATTGCACTTATAACTATTGAAGTCAGTCAGTCTACTATTGGTTTGAACAACAGCAACTGGCCAAACACAACTGAACCAGTGTCAAGACAACTGGTACTTATGAGAGTTCAGAATAGTCCACTCATGCATTTGGATGATTCCATTCCTTGAGTCCTGATTGGCTGCTTGGTTTGTATGATGTTCTGAGGCTTCATAAATATCCTGCCATTTTGCAGTAGTCTTTGCAGCAAACAAGATTCGTATTGGGTTACGATTGCTTGCTGCCTTGTCTTACCAATTCGACAGTAATTGGAACTAGTATGATTATTCTACAATAACAACCGCCTATTTTTTTTTCATATATGTGCTAGAAGGCGGTGGTTGAGGGTCTTCATATCCTGTAAATGACGTTAAACTCTATCTGACGGTGAAATTCCAGGTCTGGGGAATGGTAGTACCTGTTAGTGTCCCATTTGTGGGTTAAATAGAAAAATGTGTTTATAAAACAATAGAGTACCTATAAAAAATAAGATTATTTTAAAACGTTGTCGGTATTAAATTGACCCACTGAGGTTGATATGCCGTAAAACAAAACAAACTAGTTCACCTGTTTTGGGTTGGTTGGTTTGATTTTTCGGCATGCCAACCTTTGTTGGGTTATTTTATGCAGAAGACGTTTTTGGATTATTCAATATTGTTGAGTTTTCACATTTTCTTAAACCCATTTTAAAACTCATTTTTAATCTATTTACCCCATAGATAAGACCATATATATATATATATATATGGTAATTTGCTTGAAGCATTGTTAAGTATGTTATAATATATTAAAATTTGAAGGCAATACAATGCGTATAAAAAATAAAAACAAAAAGATGTTGTTTTTTTTGTCTTATCGATATCAAAGAAACTTTATCATCAGAGACGAAAATCAGAAATGGGACGTGCTTAAGTTTGTTTTTTGTTTTTGTTGTTTTTTTTTTTGCTCTGGTCCGATCTGCGTGTGAAGAGAAAAAAACAAAACTTAAGCATATTCATTTCTGATTTTCGTCTCTGATGATAAAGTTTCTTTGAAATCGATAAGACAAAAAAAACATTTTTTTGTTTTTATTTTTTATACGCATTGTATTGCCTTCAAATTTTAATATATTATAATATATATATAAATACTAGCAAATATATGCACCCTCCGGGTGCAAGTATTTTAGTTATATTTTATAATAAAATATCATATTAAATTAGAAAGGCTAATGAAACTGGATAAGAATGTAGATAAAAAGATTTGGAACAGAGTGGGTATGATTGAAAAATAGAACAACTTTGAAACTAACTCTTCCATCATTTTCCGTTACTCCCGTCTTTCATTGGTAAATTTTCCTAATTAAACTGTTTAGTTAAAATAGGAAGTAAAGAATAATATTAGTTATTTCTTCTTGTTAAGGAATTTCTTTTAAGATTTATTGAAGAGATTTTTGCTCATATTCAATAAGATAAAACCAAACAATTAGAAATCAATAATACTAAGCATATATTTATTAAAATCAATTTTTTAATATCAATATGCAAATTAGCCTTCCCGTTCATACTGTAAATCTCTATTTTGTTGTATATATAGATACAATTGCATGTGTATAGTATGTAGCTATGGTCAACATTATAAGTATTGTAAAACAATTTTATTAATAATTGAGGTATAAATAATAATAAAATCATGGTAAATGTGATGTAAATAACAAAGGGAATTGTGACATGTATAGTAATATAGTTTCGGTTACAGACAAACAAACCCACAATCTCCATTATAATAAGATATATATATATATATATATATCTTATTATAATGGAGATTATATATATATATATATATATATATATATATTGCTACGGTATTAAATAACCTAACAAGGTTTGACATGCAATAAAACTAAGTAACCAGATGTTTGGGGCACACAGTGATAATTGAATTCCCAAACATCTTGGCGTGCAACCACTACACTACGCTCCGAATCAAAACTTAATAAAAGGAAAGTAAAGAAGCACTTGGGATTTGACAGTAGCGTACATACTGAAACTTCACACGCAGATCGGACCAGAACAGAAGCGTAGAATTTGATTGTATTTAAACTTTTGCTCACCCCACGAAATAATTATGGGTTTTTCTATAATTGATACTCTGCAGAATGGACCTGCCACTTACCAATTCCAATGGTGATATCTCTCTGCGGAATCGGTAAACTGGAAAGAGCAACCCTGTCGATATTGACCAAGTTTTTATGTGGAATAGTAAAAGGAGATAATTGAAAACAATTCTCTTAACCAAATTTCTTTGTTCTTCGTTGATTTCGACCGAGTTCTTCTACTTGTTATTGGTGCTGTTGGGGGGTAGATATTCCGAGGTTCGAAACCATGTCGGGTTATTCTAAATCCCAATGGGCCGTCCATCCAAGGCGCAGAAATAACAAAAATTCTATTGTTTTTCGAATAATGGCATAGCTCATCTAACTTGAAAGTGTTAATCGGCCATGTTGAAATCATGTCGGGAATATTGAACTGATTAGAAATAAAGGAGGGCAGAATAGAGATCGATAATTATAAACTACATACGAAAGAAACCTATATAACGAGTAACCTTTCTCTACATTATCTATGACTCTCTCTTTTTCTCTTTCTCTCTCGCTCTCTCTCTCTTTCTCTCTTTAGTTCTTTCTCTCTTTCTCTCTCTAGTTCTTTCTCTCTTTCTCTCTTTCTCTCTCTCGTTCTTTCTCTCTTTCTTCTCTCGTTCTTTCTCTCTTTCTGCTCTCGTTCTTTCTCTCTTTCTTCTCTCATTCTTTCTCTCTCTCTTTCTTCTCTCATTCTTTTTCTCTTTCTTTCTCTCGTTTCTTTCTCTCGTTCTTTCTTTCTCTCGTTCTTTCTCTCTTTCTTTCTCTCGTTCTTTCTCTCTTTCTCTTTCTTCTCTCGTTCTTTTCTCTCTTTCTTTTCTCTCGTTCTTCTCTTCTTTCTCTCTTTCTCTTTCTCGTTTTTTCTCTCTTTCTTTCTCTCTTTCTCTCGCTCTCTCTTTCTCTCCTTCTCTCCTTCTCTTTCTCTTTCTTTTTCTTTTTCTCTCTCTCTTTCTTTTTCTCTCTCTTTCTCTCCTTTCTCTATTTCTCTCTCTCTCGCTCTTTCTCTTTCTCTCTCTCTCTCTCTCTCTCTCTCTCTCTCTCTCTCTCTCTCTCTCTCTCTCTCCCACCATCTGTAATCGAAGGCCCCTTCTGTTATTGTTATGGCTATCTTCCTCTTTTTGTCTCTCTTCATCTATTATCATTATCTATTATTTCTCCCCCTTTCTCTCTCTCTTTCATCGCCTATCCTCTGTTTTACTCTCTCCCTCTCCCTCTATATATAGATATATCTGTCTGTCTGAGTCTCTCTCTCCCCACCTGTCATCAATGGTTACCTCTTTCTCTCTTTCACCATCTTTTATCGAAACTTCCTTCTATTATTGGTCTCTCTCTCTCTCTCTCTCTCTCTCCATGTGTGTGTGTGTCTCTCTCTCTCTCTCTCCATGTGTGTGTGTGTCTCTCTCTCCATGTGTCTCTCCCCCTCTGTTATTTGATGACTCTCTCTCTCCATGTGTCTCTCCCCCTCTGTTATTGATGACTCTCTCTCTCTCTCTCATGTGTCTCTCCCCTCTGTTATTGATGACTCTCTCTCTCTCTCTCTCTCTCTCTCTCTCTTCTCTCTCTCTCTCTCTCTCTCTCTTAGTTGGCTGTTTGTGACAGCCTTATCATTAGTTCTCTTTCTCGTTCGTTCAGTTTTTGTGATTTTGGATTTCATTCTGACCTCTGGGTCAAAGGGCAAGTCTATTTAGTAAACTCTTGCTTATATAACCACGTCTGGAGCTATTCCCTCAAAATGAAAGCATTTGGATTATTCGGACAATTGTCCTCATCTTTATAGTTGTATGCAAAACGTTTCGGTCGATATGCCCTCCGGCCTTCTTCAGGTATTTGGTGGACCCAGGAACTTTCTCGAACTCGGAAGCTTCATGTCATAATCGAGTGCCTTCATGGAACTTCGAACCGAACCCTTTATTCAATCTCTCAAAAATTCAGAGAAAGCATTTGTATTTTCCCTATGAAATATTAATGTTGCTCAGCAATTTCTTGTTTAGGTTCAATATCTCTTTTATATTAAACGCAAAGTTAAGTAAAAATAACTGACCCTATCACTTGTTATACTAAGTTAAACTAAACGTTACCAAACTTTAGTATGATTATCAAGGTTTTTGCTAAGAACGAATCCAGCAGGCAAATATTATGGCAATCTTCCTCTTTTTGTCTCTCTTCATCTACTATCAATATATATAATTTCTCTCCCCCTCTCTCTCTTTGATCGCCTATTCTCTGTTTTTTCTCTCTCTCTCTCTCTCTTCTCTCCTCTCTCCCTCTCTCTCTCTACATATAGATCTATCTGTCTGTCTGTCTGTCTGTCTCTCTCTCTCTCTCTCCACCTGTCATCAATGGTTACCTCTTTCTCTCTTTCACCATCTGTTATCGAAACTTCCTTCTATTATTGCTCTCTCTCTCTCTCTCTCTCTCTCTCTCTCTCTCTCTCTCTCTCTCTCTCTCTCTCTCTCTCTCTCTTTATATATTAAACGCAAAGTTAAGTAAAAATACTGACCCTATCACTTGTTATACTAAGTTAAACAAAATGTTACCAAACTTTAGTATGATTATCAAGGGTTTTGCTAAGAAAGAATCCAGCAGGCAAATGCCTGCTGGATTCTCACCATAACTAATCTCTCACCATAACTAACCTCTGAGCCTTCTTTCCCACAGTCTGCATGTAAGTGGAAAAAAGGCCATTAAAAGTTTATTTCATTGTCAATCATCTAACCCTGCGGATTTTGAATTTCAACGACTTTTAATTCAAAATCTAACTCTACACTAACCGTCCAAATACAATAAGCAATTTAGTTCATAGAGAGACAACCAATGCATGTATTTCAGGATCACATTTTTATTCAGAACCTGACTTTCTCAACCTAGGATCCTTCAATCGCATGCGTGGAGTCGAAGCCGGTACGTATTTACACCGCGACGTCTCCGGCCTAACTGACTAAGCTAAGCTAACTAAGCCTTCTTTCCTACAGTCTGTGTAACCGGAAAGAAGGTTACCCAAAGATTATATCCTGCAAAGGTTATTTCCTGTGAATCTTTTAACCCTCCTCCGTCAGCATTCCCATTTAAGGGCAATTCAGGCACCTGGTAATGAACCCAGCCCTTGCACCATTTAGGCGAGAGGGCAGGTGTTATCTGGAGTGGAGCCCTTGGAACTAAGCTGTTCATTTTTTCACACAAACCACCCGGCACAAATGCCAGACTGCAGCGTTGACACACACACACACACACACACACACGTGTATGTATATATATATATATATAATATATATATATATATATAATATAGATATATTGGTAATTTTTCCGAGATGAAATAAAGGAAAATAAAGTGCTCAATTACAAATGTAACAGCTGTATTTAAGAGCGTTCCTAGTTTCAACCGTAAACGATGTGGTTACAAACACACAAGAGGTATGAAATAAGTATCCTGAAGAAGGCAAAAGCTAGAAACCTTAGGTAGATGCTCACTAAAACCTCTATATAAACAGTTATATTTAATAAATAATATATATATATAATATAGATAGATCGATAAAAGGGTATGAAAAACACAATGTTGTTAAAATGAAAATATTTTATATCTTTTGCATTGCTGATATTGGCAATATTTTGATTTCCTGAATGAATCATTTATGGAAGTCATTGTGTTTGTAATTCTTTTTGATGGTGTTTAGTTTGTTGATGCCTGTGTTGAATTTAAGGTGAAATTCGAGGGCTTCTATTTCAACTGGGGTTAAATCTGTGTCCGAAATGTTTTGAATGATGTCAATGTTGCTGATATTCCTCCATCTGGTATTGTCGCCAAGTGTTTTAAGCCTATCTTTTAATTTGGAGATGTATGTGTGGTTGGTCTCTGTAATTTCATTTCTGATTCGTTCGGCTGTGTAGTGGGACATTAGTTTGTGTCTATGTAGATCAAAGGTGAAATTTTCAGATAATGACAAGTCTTCAATACAAGAATAAAAAAAATCCTTTATGTAATCCGGATATATATAATATATATATAATTATATATATATATATATATATATATATATTACTAGCAAATATATGCACCCTCCTGGTGCAAGTATTTAAGTTTTAATGTAATAAAATATTGTATTAAATTAGAAAGGCTAATGAAACTAAATAAGAATACAGATAAAAAAAGATTTAAAACAGAGGGAGTATAATAAAATATTTTAAACAGAGGGAGTATAATAAAAAATGGAACAACTGAAACTTACTCTTCCATCACTCTCCTCTTTCATTGTTATTTTTTCTAATTTAAGTATTTAGTTAAAAGAGGAAGTAAAAAATGAAATGAGAGTTATCTTTTCTTGTTAATGGATTTCATTTAAGATTCTTTGAAGAGATTTTTACTTATATTCATTAAAATAAAACCAAACAGTTAGAAATCAATAATACTAATATATTTATTAAATTCGATTTTTTTAATATTAATATGCAAATTAGCCTTCCCGTTCACACTGTAAACCGCTATTTTGTTGTATATATAAATATAATTGCATGTTGTCAGTATGTAGACATAATTAACAGTATTAATGATGTAAGACAATTTTATTAATAATTGAGGTTTAGATAAAAATATAATCCTGGAGAATGTGATGTCAATAACTAAGAGAATTGTGACTTGAGTAGGAATATAGTTTCGGTTACAGACAGAAAAACACACAATCTCCATTATAATAAGATATATATATTCCAATTCTGGAGATCTGGGAAGAGTGGAGTACCTCCTAATCGCCATTACTCCAAGTTCCCCTCTGTCCTGGAGTGGTAGTAACTATTTGGGCCTCATCTATGGGTTAAATTGATCAAAAAAGGAGTTTGAAAATGTTTTGTAAAAAATTAAGTTTCACAATAAATGAATACCCAACAAGAATTAATAAAACAAAAACGTCTTCGGTATAAAATAACCCAACAAGGGTTGACATGCCGTAAAATTCAATAAACGAACCAAACAACCAACGACTTCTCAATTAAAAAAAAAGATTTGCCTCACAGAAAATTATAAAAAATATTCATATGACCTTCCTCACTAACTAATATGGCATGATAAAATAATAAGTTAAAGCGACAATTCTTCCAAGCCGTAGTAGTACTACTGTACGGCTGCACCACTTAGGCCCTAATGAAACACTTAGAGTATAAACTAGATGGAAGTTGCACAAGTTGTTTGTGGTCTTAAACAAATCGTGATAACAAGACCCCACAAGAAAGCAGTTATACGGCCACTTGCCCCCTATCACACAAACCATCGTGACAGTGTGGGCCGCCCAGTGAGGACCTACATCGATCAGTTTAGCGTAGATTAATTAATAAACGAACCAAACAACCAACGACTTCTCAATTTAAACGTCTTCGGTATAAAATAACCCAAGAAGGGTTGACATGCCGTAAAATTCAATAAACGAACCAAACAACCAACGACTTCTCAATTTAAACGTCTTCGGTATAAAATAACCCAACAAGGGTTGACATGCCGTAAAATAAAAAATATTCGCCATTTTGAATAACTGTTGAATTTTACTTCTGAAATTTCCCATAAAAGGAAATTATTCCTACGTCACCAAAAGAATTCGACACAATGCCTCGTATTTACTTCTACAGAATTTCTCATTTTTGCTCCGGTGAAATGAATTTTCCTGATTTCTATATAATACAAGGAGTGCCCCGAAAGAAATACCTACCATTTATTTCCACGGAAATAACAGATACGGGGGAGCCCAATAACAGCGCTCTTGTTCAATGCTGGAATAAAATATATTTATCAAATAATGAGGACTGTGGAAAAATTAGTTTTGTCGATGAAAACTATTCAATGGTGTTTTGTGTTCTCTGTATTCTCTGTATTTGCTGTAGTTTCCGTGGAAATAGGAAATGTTCTTGGTAGTTTGAAATTTCTTGGCTTGTTGCCTGATTCAACTTTCTGTTCTTGATGGATGGTCAATTATAGTCTTGTAGTTTCCGT
Organism: Doryteuthis pealeii; assembly: GCA_023376005.1. Taxonomy (NCBI): domain Eukaryota; kingdom Metazoa; phylum Mollusca; class Cephalopoda; order Myopsida; family Loliginidae; genus Doryteuthis; species Doryteuthis pealeii. The sequence goes on along the minus strand of CM042164.1, from coordinate 81,004,738 downwards.
GGAAATAGGAAGTCTTATTTTCGGGGTGTCCCTTACATTATATATAGATGTGTATGTATGTGCGTCTGTGTATGTATGTATAAATATATATATATATATACAAGGTGTGTCAAAAAAGTTTCGAGACTTTTTGTACTTTTTGACACACCTTGTATTCTGAGAAAAAATAACGTCCCATTCATTGTTCATTTCTTCCTTGGTAAATACAGCTTCAATCTCAATACTTTTATGACACAAATTGTACGTATATACATATACATGCACGTGTGTGTTCATATATGTGTATATATAATTTATATATGTATATATCTACACGTGCCCGTGTGTATGTATATATATATATATATATATATATATATATATATATATATATATATGTTTGTGTAAACAACTTTTAGCTATTTTCAGCCGACAGTATATTTGGGAGGATATGTGCTTTTTTAATTTTAGTCAGACCTAATTTTTTGAAAGTTAATTCATTTATGTTTAATTAGGCGGGATTTAAACTACTTAAATGTGAGGCTAAACAAATCGAGAAAAATCAATCTCTGAATATATATTTCGACCTATTAGGTCTCATCAGCAGAGTTATAGATACGAGGACCACCTAGCGTGTGACTTGAACCCTTGCGATAAAGTCTCCAAAGAGGAACATAGAATGCTACTAATACCTAAACAAAGCGAGACAAAATTGCGATTTCTGTTTGGCGTGATGGTAAGATACCGGCGTGCCGTTTCGGTACAAAGGGTTCAAGTCACACGCTAGGCGGTCCTCGTATCTATAACTCTGCTGATGAGACCTAATAGGTCGAAATATATATTCAGAGATTGATTTTTCTCGATTTGTTTAGCCTCACATTTAAGTAGTTTAAATCCCGCCTAATTAAACATAAATGAATTAACTTTCAAAAAATTAGGTCTGACTAAAATTTTAAAAAAGCACATATCCTCCCAAATATATATATATATATATATATATATATATATATATATATGATGGCAGCAAACTCGTGTTCAAGTATTGCCTTTGCTTGATAAAAAACAAATAGATAAATAAAAGTTCAACAATTCAAAGACTATAACGGTGAGCTTCAAAAAATTCAACAATGAGCTGCACGAAAGTGACTCTTTATTTATATATATATATATATATATATATATATATACACACACAAGAATGAATAAAACAAACATAAAATGACCCAAGTGTTGACGTGCCAAAAATCCAACCAACCAATCAAAACCTAGACTAGAACTCCCGTCCCAGAATGCCGCACCAAATAATTTAGCCTTCCCATCATGCCATACAAATTAAACTAGCCCTTCCTTCATGTCTTAAAAACTTGACCAACTTTCCCATGATGAAACACACAATAGTATATAAAGGAAAATACGAACACACATAATTCACATGGTTTTAAAATCGCATAGGCGATAAACTGACATTACCAAGTGGTGTAACTTATACCATAGCATATCCATGCTCTATCAATGATACTGACCACTTGTAGGGGCTAGAACTCTCCGGTGTCCAAGGGACAAGAAGTAGGGAGAGTAACGTCCCTTGTCCGGTTGAATGAAGGGCCTCTTAACTGGTTTTCGGTACCAATGTGTGAGCCTCGTATGATCGAGCTCTCGTCTCAGTCAACTGTGACTGAAGAAAAACCCCTCAGTGAGGGGGCAATAGCCGAATACATCACCCCCTAAGTGAGGGAGCAATAGCCGAATTCACCACCTGAGCACCCCCTCAGCCAGGGGATAAATAACTGTAAGTACTGTCTTTAAGTACTCGTTATATTGTTTGGTTTAGTTGTGTTTACATGTTAATAAAATTGGTTAAAGGTACGTGTGCTTTTCCATTGTTACTTTAATCTTTGTAACTGTATATCATTCCTCATAGACTGGATACAACTATTCCTACACACTCTTAACTTATAAATACAACAAACAATATATAAACCGTGTTTCACCGAAAATAAGACAGGGCTCATATTAATTTTCACTCCGAAATATAACACTAGGGCCTATTTTCATATGATGCCGAGCATTTGCGTCGCTTGATGTGATTGTTAAGAACGCTTATGACTTTCGTCTTTCTACTGCTCTCAACTAGGGCTTATTTTAAGTGGGGACTTATAATAAAATTATCCTGAAAATCACGTTAGGTCTTATTTTGCAGGTAAGTTATATTTTCGGGGAAACACGGTATATATGAACTTGGTTTGAACAACCCATAGGCGTGAAACTGTCAGTAACGAAGCACCGTTGACTCCATGTCCACGCTACACTAATTTCGATCTAAATGCTCTATCCAAGATATTGAGCACTGTTTACATATAGTACCAATATTATCCTATATATATATATATATATATATAATATATAATATATATATTATTTATATTTTTGCTTTAAGGCAATTACAATGCGCATATCGCATAAAATTCGATAATTATAGAAGATAATAATGACGAGTGAATTTCGCAAAGAATTACTCGGTGTGTAGAATATCGTACAGACTGTTTCAACTTTATTAAGTCTCATCAGCGATATATACTAACGATTTCCCTCCGACAGAAATCGAAACCGGGACTTCAGCAGGATAGTCAGAAACTATACTGTTTCGGTCACGGTACAGCACAGAGAAATTATATATATATATATAATTATTATTCTACTACTACTAAAGTTGGGTGATCCAATTTTTGTTTCCTAAATATTTTTTCTTGTTTAGTTTAATGACACAAATTTCATACTAAAATATTCTTTGCTTTTATATTGAATTATGTTTGAAAAACATTTCATTTGAATTGATTCTATTTAGACGAAATTAGCAATTAAGTCAAAAACTGACCCGTTCCTCACTCACATTCCGCATATTACTTTCACCCTCTCTGTGTATATCTTGATTACCCCCTCTTTATATATGTTAGTCTCACTATGTGAGTAAAAGGGAGATGGGGAGTTATTGTGATAGACATTTAATGACTCACTTTATTTGTATGTTAAGATTCAAGTTAATAAAATTCCATGATCCATTTCAATTTGAATTAGGTCAAACTTTTCCATTTTTTACAAAATGATTTTAATAAGTTTTTTTTTAACTTTCCTGTCGTATTTTTTCTTTTTGTTTTTTAATTCACTTTGCAAGCTCTCTTTGGTGCATATCGCATAAGTGCGTCCTGGCCATCTGCCCTAAAATAAACGCTAAGCGGTGCCTGCTGAAAATCTGACTCGTGCTACTTATGAATAATGTATTGATTGTTTTTATTTTCGAAACTCGGTCGTATTCATTTAAAAATTCGTGACAGTTGTTTTGAATTAGCATAAAATGAAAATACCGAAAAAAAAGGTTTTAAAGGGGTGGCGTTGGGGGGGGGGGGGTAAAATATTTACATTTACTTGTCGATATTTGTTGTTTTCCCGCACTTTTAGGAACGTCGCTGACCAACTTTTCTTTTATCACAGAAAATTATTTTGAAAAACCAGACTTTGAAAGAATTGGTACCAATCGTTGACCTTTATAGAACTTAAAAGGTTTTTGGTCCACCTGCATTGGAAAATCTTAATCTTCGAACCAATGTCCGACTTAGACACAAGAATGTTCTTGGCAGTTTGAGATTTCTTGGCTTGTTGCCTGATTCAACTTTCTGTTCTTGATGGATGCTCAATTATAGTCTCGTAGATTTGGGGTACCCTGATTTCTTGCTCCTCTTCACCTTCGTCCGAAAAACTTTATTCGATTCTGTTTAGAACTGACAGAAAACTTTATACAGAACCCCGTTATGCATTGGTTATACAAGACTAACGCACTCCTATATACTCAAAACAACAACCACAATCTGAAACATGTCAAACACCTTTAACAGTTAAACACTTATTCATGGAATGCGGGTTTTTTGCTCACACCAGAAACCGTTATTTTAAAGCAAACAATATGAAAGATCTATTTGAAAATGTCATCATAGAGGATATTCTCTCCTTTTTGAGGGAAATAAAATTATACTATAGAATATAGACATGAAACAAATCAATACCATACAACATAATCCCCAATAATGCTAACACATTGTTAAAATCAATTACTAAAAAGTATAAATATAAATACACAATATGTAATACTTCCTAACCGTTAGGCATGACATAACCCTAGACGGGTTGATATGCCGTTAAAATCAATAAACAGACTAACAAACAGAACCCCGTCCAGTTGGCTAGAGCAGTAAAATATGCCGACTGTACCTCTGTGGAGTGGTAAAATCCCCCAATGTTTTCTTTCTACCGCGCTCAAAGGGCTTTTTTAAGGGGGGGCTTATATCAAAATCATCCTGAAAATCAAGCTAGGCCTTACTTTTGGGGAAACACGGTATACATGCACTTGGTTTGAACAACCCATAGGCGTGAAACTATCAGTAACCAAACGATAATTTACCTACTTATTGTTATATACACATTTTGATCGATGTGCTTTCTGGCCTTCTTCAGGTGTTTCTTGTCGAACTTGAAAACCTTCTCTCCAACCACTGAAATCCTAGCGTAAGCCACTGGCAACGGCTCTCGCACGTGTCACTTGTTTATACTGAAAAATCACTACGTGAACACTCCCTGCTAATTTTTTGTCTGTGTTCTAACTCTGACACTGATACTTGATCTTTTTTGCAATAGAGAACCAGTTAAATGGAAATACAAAGAACATTTTGTACAGCCGTAGGGGAAAATCCTGTCAAATCATCCAGAAAAAAGTAAAATTGTCACCCACCCCCTTTAATTTTTCCGAACTTTTTTCCAGCTGTGGACTATGTTAATGTTAGACAATCCCCAAAATTTGAGCTTCCTATTCTAAAAATTGGCGGAGTTATGTCAATTTTTAGCTCTCCAAATTTGGTGGGGTTCACGAAAAATGGCGACTTTTTGTAATCTATTTTTGTCTGTAAAATGAGATCTAGAACTAAAAATTTGTTTATAAAAGCATTTTGGAATTGGAAGCTCGCCATTTTACGCGACCCTCCTCAATTTTTTTAATTGGAAGCTCAAATTTTGAAGATTGTCTAACTTTAACATAATCCACATCTGGACAAAATTTCAGAAAAATTGAAGTGGGTGAGTGACATGGCTTGGATGATTTGACATGGAATTACCCAGGAGTTAAATTGTGTCCATTTTGGTTTTTTTCCACACCTTTTATTAGAATACAGGAACTAAAAGATTAAAAGAAAATATTCTTAGTGAAATTCTTGAAGTTTCCAGTAATTTGGTCTTATGAAAGTGATTCCTCAGGATTGTAAAGCAGACAATTCGATTACAGTTTCAAATCCAAACAATGGATATTAGGTTCCATCTCGCAGACAACAAAGAATATCAGGTAAATAAGATTATTTCTAAATTCTTCATTTTCTTCTAAGACGACTGTCATCAAGTGATATTTATTTCTAAGTAATAATATATGTTGCTGTCTTTTTCTTGTAGATGTGAAAGTTACAGTGAGGAAAATAAGTATTTCATCTCCTGCTGATTTTCTGAGTTTGTCACCTTACAAAAATAGGAACTGTCTAAAATTTTCAGGGTAGGTCCTTCTTGAAAGTGAGAGATAGAATATACAACAAATTCTAGAAAATAGCATATTTATTTTTTAACATTTATTTGTTCAAGACAAACTTAGCCTGAAAATTATAGACCGTTCAAATTATTTGTAATGTGGCAAAGTCAGAAAATCAGCAGGGTTGGAAATACTTATTTCCCCCACTGTACCTATAGGCCACAGTCCCAAGCCGGTTATCGTTCAGTTCTGTCGGATGCAAAAAGTCACCTGAGAAATTGTCCTTTATTAGTAAAAATAAACTCACCCCAAAATTCCAATTTTTGTTCGCGCATAGGTTTCTTGCATCGAGAATTAATTAAGTTTTAAGTGAGTAAAATATGTATAAAACGGAAATAGCTCCGAATTCAAATTAGCCAATGAGATTACAGATTTTCTCTGGAATGTAACCATCAGCTGATGTTATCTGTGTTTATGAAATAAAAAAAAGAATTGGAGAGCGACCCTCAAAACAAAAACAAAAAATCCCTTTACTAAAGCAAATAATTTTTTTTTTGTTCAGGAAAAATTTGAAATAAAAAAAAATGAATAGTATTTCGTATACATGTGACAACAAGTCACACATATATAATGCTTAAAAAAATTGAAAAGCACAATTTTCAATTTCATTTCGTCTACGCGATCGAAGCACTAGTAAACAATAAATATTTACGTTTTTTAGAAGTAACATGTATGCGAAATACTATTATTTTTTATTTGTTCTAAAAAGGGTAATAAAGGCCTATTTGCTCGTAAATTCCTACCATAAAATAAACTGAACCCTCATTTTATGTCCGTTTTTCTTTCTTTTTTTTTTTTGCAATAAATGTTTTATTTTTCTTGTACCCGTTATTTTACAATATTAAATATATTTTATTTATTTATTTTAATATTCAGTTCAATGTTTATATTCTAAAAGTATTTTTGTGAAAATGTTTAGTTTTGGGTTGGTTGGTTATATTTTACGATATGTCAACCCATGGCTTATTTTAAACCGAAGACGTTTATGTTATATTTATTATTGTTGGATATTCAAATATTTTAAACTTATATTTTTAGCTCTTTGTCTACTTTAAGGCGCTCACAGTGGCTCTTCCACCACGGCGATCCCACCGTAAGCTGCTGGCATCAGCTCTTGCATATGTTACTTGTTTACACAGAAACATCACAACGCGAACACCTCTGTCATCTTTTTTTGTCTGTGCTCTATATTTTGTCTTGTATATGGTGAATAGATAGTGAACTTTGAAATATTCCATCATACAGGTAAAAGACACCAAGAAGATTTGGTACAGCCGTAGGGGAAATTTGGTAGACAAAGAGATGAAAGTTATCTGATAATTCTGACTTCATAAAACACAACGTTCTTAAGTCTTTGCCTTATTTCAGATGCTCATAGCAGCTCTCTCACTACTGCAATCCTACCATAAACCACTGGCAGTGGCTATCACACATGTCACTTGTTTACTGAGCAGAAGGGATTAGATTGTAGTAATGATAGGACTTTATTTGAATAGAATGTGTTCTGAGTTGAATAGATAGTGAACTTTGAAATATCCTATTATACAGGTAAAAGATACCAAGAAAATTTGGTACAGCCGTCGGGTGGGGGGGATTCTGTAGGCAAGGAGTTAAAACTAAGTGTCAAAATGTAATTTTTCCGTTGTGGGGGGAAATTTGGCTGGCAAAGAGTTAAACACTTGTCTGTTATATTTTAAAATGAGTTACTTCATTTTTTTTTTTTTTTTTTACTGTAAAATTATCAAAACTTAGCATTTCTGAATCCCAGACAGTATAAATACAGGTTAAGATTATAGCAACATTTTAATAACTGCTGAGTCAACGAAAAATTAGAAATCAATTCAAATAAAACTAAGACATTTATGCTGACTCTATAAAACTGATTTATTACATTCTGATTGGTCAATTTAAGATTGACGTGTACATGCAATGAACACCTAAGTACTAGTGCACCTCAGCCCTATCGACTGGGGCTTTAGAATATATATATATAATAAGTAATCCACAGACACGTGTTTCACCTTTCATCAGTGTGGCTATACCGTAACAGCTACCCCTGGCCGGGTTTGAGACCCGAATGAACTTTCGTTTGCCAATCCTCTTACCCGTACGGCCAGAGGCAGCTGTCAAATATAGGAGAATATTTAATCGCTACATTTCTAAGCGGAAATGAATTCACTAGTCCTCAAACATTTGTAAACAACGCGAGGGTTAGCTACACGCCAGAACGGTGAATCTGCAATTAAATCCCTATTCAGAGAAGTCAACCAAAGTGGGAGTATATATATAATAAATAAGTAATCCACAGACACGTGTTTCGAGGTTTCACCTTTCATCAGTGTGGGTATACCGTAACAGCTACCCCTGGCCGGGTGGTATGTTTATAAGTTAAGAAATTTAGAATTTGACCTTATGTCGCATCCTGCTCATGCGAAGGATTTGGTATATATATATATATATATCATTGATAAATTGATTTGACGAGTTTTCTGTGAGGCGTGGGCCCGTGGCCTAGAGGTAGGGAATCTCGCTCTGGGTTCTCCAGATCGATTTCTGTCGGGGGAAGATCGAGGTATTCACTGCTGATGAGACCTAATTAGGTAGAAACAACTGTCCAGTGTTCCGCAGGTTGCACGCTATATCCGCCGAGTTTTGCGTGTCGCGATTATTCGATTAAGTAAATAGTACTCGCTATCATGGAATGCGCATTTATATCTAAATTGGTACGTTAGCTTCATGTGCATCAATTAGAATGAATTAGTTTATGGTAGTTGTTCCTCAGCTACTGATTTCTAGCTAATATATGATAAAAAGCGTTGGGTGTTTGCCATAATTTGAAGAATATGGTAAGAACTTAATCATAAACGTGCTAGGGCTTGACATGACAAGCCAATTAGTTTGAAAATCGCATAGGTGAGAAACTGTCTGTAACCATGCACTGTTGACTTCATGTCCACGCCACCTTAACTTCTATGTATTAATATTCGTGTTCCTGTTACATAATCTATGCGGTTGCATAAGATTATTGTCAATCCCCTGTATTTCTAAAGGGATGGCCCTTTTCATATCACGGGCGGGACTTTCCATGGAATAGTACAGAAAGACCGCGAAATACGTGAAGTCACGTGGGACCTGGTTGGGTCTTCAGTTTCAGTTTAGACGTCAGGCAGAGAAGATGTCCTGCTTTAACTGGAACTCACTGCATACGCGCGCTATGTTAGTCAGATGTTTAGTTACATGAAATGTTTAGTTAAGTAAATAAAAGCTTAAGAAAATAACACGGTTTTGTGGTTGGTGAATGTCTTGGTAACAAGACTGATCTAGAAGAAGAAATGAGTTAAGTGCGACCGACCACCAAGAGAAGACCAGACGCTAGAAGAGACGCTAAAAGATGAACAGCAGAAGAATAGAAGTAAGAAAATAAAGAAAGGGTATACAACATTCCTTAATTGTACAACCGTTATTATTTTGCAACACACTTTGGTTAAAAATGAACCCGTCCAAATCGTGATTATCTGGGGTTGCTTATCCACCGATTTTTTAAAAATCTCTGAGTGTCATAACGTCAGTTGGATAATTGATCATTTAATTATAATCTTTATTATAAAGAAAGAAACGGAAGAAAAAGGATATGCTATACAAAAAATATAAGAGTAGGGGAAAGTTAGAAATTGTGGGTGTGCGGAAGCGATAACGCTATTCTGTTTCAATCGACCATAAGGAAAGGGTGAAGAGAAGGAAAGAAAAAAGTGAGACAGTTAAATCAAGGTTATTATACTTTTTACATATTGAACTATTTTGGAATAGCTGTTAAGTAGATATATCAAACTCTGATGATTAAATTATCATACTGTCGTATATCCACAGGTCCTGGGAGTATATGATAAAAGCTGAAATAAAAACTACACAAGAGAGATCTCAATGCAAAGTGTTTATTCATACAAAAAACAAAAATGTTTAAATGAATAAAGCTGTCACTCACTTAAGAATACAATGGTTTGGTTTGTTTTACGGCATGTCAACCTCAGTGGGTCATTTAATGCCGACAAAGTTTTGAAATAAATTCATTCTTAATGGATACTCAATTATTTTTATAGACGCATTTTTCTATTTAACCCATAGAACTTTATCGGCATTAAATAACCCACTGCGGTTTATATGTCGTAAAACAACAAACAAACAAACAAACAAAGATCGTCCCGTCGATCTGGGTCTGTAGAATACATCGGCTGCACCTCTGCAGGGCTCCACCTGATTCTGATAGCTGAGCCGTCCGTGACCCGGGCATTAAGTGTTCTCGTGACATACAACCCTCCACTTCAGTCCTAGGGCTTGACGGGCGATAAGAGAGACCCGAACTGATTAATCGACTTGTCAGGTCAAGCCCTAGCCCCTATATGATTACCTTCCGACCGTATTCTTCAAATTGCTCTTCTGGCAAACACCCAACTCTGTTTAACATATATATTTACCAACCCCTCCACACGAGCAGGATGTGACACAAGGTCAATTTATTAAGCGAAGTTTAACAGATTTGAATTTAGAGTTTTTCTTCCCCGAGACCAGTTGCCTAACCAAGGTTAAAGAGCCCAGTCTACCCTACTATTTACCCATAGCTGGAGGGGAGTAGGTTTCATACCTTTCCCAAGGGTATTAGCGCTAAGTGAAAATGCAATTTCCACGTCCAGGATTCGAACTCGGGGCGACGAGTCCATTTTCCATGACGTTATCCATTACACCACGCGCTTTCAATAACATATATAAGGCGGTGACTGAGGGACAATTTAAAAAGTTATTTCTTCTAATTGATACACATGAAATTAATGAAAAAAATCTAACAAAAATAATTTTTACTAATTTAGGTGTTGGCTGTTTTTTTATTATTTTAAAGCATATAAACTCTTTCGTGTCATTTAATGCCGAATCAAGTCATTATATATCAGGTTACTTCAGTCGATAGAGCGTTCGGTTAGAAACCACAAGGTTCCTAGTTCGATACCCGCCCTCGCCAACTCGCATATGTGTAGCATAGGGATCTGTGCGGTAAAGTAAGGAGCTGATGGTAGGTGTGGCGCTCCACCTCAGACGCTAAAATAATCTTCTTAGTCTAGCGCTATTGAAAAGGGGATAGACTCCCTCGCTGTATGGCTGATACCGACATTAGGCCGCCCCGACGACTTTACTTTACTTAACATTACCTACTGTTGCTTAAATGGTCACCCATCTAAGTATTAAACAGGCACATCGCTGCTTAACTTCGGTAATCTAGCGGGAACCGGTGCTTTCAACGTGACTTGACTGTAAACACGAATTTAGTGTTCTGGGTACGACGCTAAACTGCATCTAACGGGTGAGGTTACAGTTCTGGAGCTATGGGTTGTGTGGAGTACCTCCTTTATTGCAATTGATTGCAGGTTTACTCTAAACTACTACCTTCTTCCCATTTGATGAGCCTCTGATCCAAATAATTTTGACTTCTTCTTTCTTTCTTTCTTTTTCTTCTCGTCTTCTTCTTTTTCTTCTCATCTTCTTTTTCTTCTCATCTTCTTCTTCTTCTTCTTCTCGTCTTCTTCTTCTTCTTCTCGTCTTCTTCTCTTCGTCTTCTTCTCTTCTTCTTCTTCTCTCTTCTCTCTTCTTCTTCTTCTTCTTCTCGTCTTCTTCTCATCTTTTTCTTCTTCTCATCTTCTTCTATTCATCCTTTCATTCTTCTTCTTTTCTTCTTCTTCTCCTTTCATTCTTCTTCTTCTTTTCTTCTTCTTCTCATCTTCTTCTTCTCTTTTTCTTCTTCTTCTCATCTTCTTCTTCTTCTTTTCTTCTTCTTCTCATCTTCTTCTTCTTTTTTCTTCTTCTTCTCATCTTCTTCTTCTTCTTTTCTTCTTCTCATCTTCTTCTCTTTTCTTCTCTCTTTTCTTCTCATTTGTTTCTTCTTCTTCTTCTTTTCTTTTCATTTGTTTCTTCTTCTTCTTTTCTTCTCATTTGTTTCTTCTTCTTCTTCTTCTAGAAGGTAGTACCTGTTAGGATCCCATTTGTAGGTTAAATAGATCTATGTTCAAGTTAATAACATTATTCTTACCAATTTATTAATACACGCGAAGCTAAGAAAAAATCTAACATGACCACCAGATGTTATTTCTTCTCGTTTATTGATACACATCTTCTATTAATAATGGAAATTCGCTTCCGGTTTTTGTCTATAACAAAAACTACGTCACTGCTTACGTCACTATACCCGAAATTGTCATAACATAGAATAAATACACTCAAAATTTGAGCATGCAACATTAGACAGTCCTTATTGTTTTTAAACAAGTTTTAATAGATACATCCCCAGTATCATATATTTATATATAGTTTGTTTTATTTTAATAGATATTCAAAGTTAATAGAACTTAGTTTCGATTTCAAATTGTTTTATTTTTTTTACTCCTTTAATAAATGTGATTTCATGATTTATGGTTAAAACTCTCCGACATTTAATTTTTAACTTCCACCTCCTCAAGCAATATCTTTCTAAAATTTATTTTTACATCGCCCGAGGGTGTTTTTTTTATTTTGCTAGTGAAGTTGATAAAAATCTAACATAAGAATATTTCTACCAATATATTGATATTGATACTAATTTGCATTAAGCCATAATGCAAATTATCTCTATCAGTTTATAAAATTAAACAAAATATTTACCTACAAACAATTTACTTAGAAAACATATATACAAAATACAAGATTTGGCATTAAATATCCCACAAGGTTTGATATGCCATTAAAAGCAATTACAAAATTAAAAAGTATGTATTTATTCAACCCGTTTGCAACGGGCAGGATGTGGCACATGATCAATTTTTAAGTGGAGTACAGCTGGTTTGAATTCAGCTTTCCTTTTCCTGGGTTGGTTGCCTAACCAAGGCTAAAGAGCCCAGTCTATCTTACTATTAGCTAGGAGGATAATAGATCGAGCCATGCTTTTCTTAAGTGCCTTAGCGCGATCCTCGTCCAGGATTTGAACTCTGGTTGCTGAGTTCATTTCCAACGACGATAACCATTACACCATGCGCCCCTTCATGTTGGAGAATAAAAGTTCGAACATTCTCGGCTATCCAATATGTTTATTATTATCGTTTCCTGTCATCTGCCCTTTTAAGTGGACATCTGAGCATTTGGCATATTCACCTGGTAACATTTACTCACGAATCTCTCGATTAGATCTTTAACTCTTTTTTTTTTATTTATCGCTAAGACCACATCTATTAAGTAGACCTCTTCCTCTTGGCATTTTACATTAATTAACTCTTTCCCTCTCTTTTTCTCTCTCACATTTTCTTTCTCTCATACTTTCTCTCTCTTTCTCTCTCTCCCTCTCTCTCTTTCTCTCTCTTCTCTCTTCTCTTTCTCTCTCTTTCTCTCTCTCTCTCTTTTCTCTTTCTCTTCTCTCTCTCTTTCTCTTTCTCTCTCTCTTTCTCTCTCTCTCTTTAGCTCTCTCTCTCTTCTCTTCCTCTCTCTTTCTCACTTTCTCTCTCTCTTTTTTTTCTCTCTCGCACCCTCCCCTCTCTTTTTTCTCTCTCGCACCCTCCCCCCCTCTCTTTTTTCTCTCTCTCACCCTCCCCCCTCTCGCACCCTCCCCCCTCTCTTTTTCTCTCTCGCACCCCCCCCCTCTCTTTTTTCTCTCTCGCACCCTCACCCTCTCTTTTTCTCTCTCCCCTTTCTCTTTCTTTCTCCCCTTTCTCTTTCTTTCTCCCCTTTTCTCTCTTTATCTCTTCCTCTTTATCTTTCCTCCCCCTCTCTCTCTTTATCTCTCTTCCTCTTTATCTCCCCCTCCCCCTCTCTCTGGCGATCGATCTCTTCCGCCCTCCCCTAATCCTAACATCATTAATCGGTAACTGTAGAGCAGATTAATAAATATTGACCTGAACTTGTCGGCTGTCTCCTTTTGCATTTGGACCTGAAGCCAAGCATTGCGCTTGTCTAATCAACCCTTGGCAAGGACAACTACACCAATAGGCTGAAGATGACATCGAAAACTAATATTTCCAACCACCTTCTTCAATCGTTGGCGATCAATTAATAATCACAAATGTTCGACGCCTCCTACTCCTTACTCCTACTCCCACGGCCATCTTGAATTCATTCAAGGTGCCCCCCAAAAGTCTTTCAATACCTGACCACTTTTCTAGGACAAAATTTAAAGTTATGAATTTAGAACTGAATTACTTACTGTAGCAAAAAAAAGGGATATATATATATATTAGTACTTTGACTTACGAGTGCCCAATTTACGAGTTTTCCGAGTTGCGAGCTGTCACTTAGTCGATTTTTTGTTTTGTGTTGAGAGTTAAAATTTGTGGTACGAGTGACTTTCAGATACGCTTATCTATCTATATCTATTAATAATGGAGATTCGCTTCCGGTTTTTGTATGTAACAAAAATTACGTCACTGCTTACGCCACATTACCCAAAATCGTCATAGTATAGAATAAATACACTCAAAATTTGAACATACAGCATTAGTCCTCATTGTTTTTTAAAACAAGTTTTAATAAATACATGATTGGTATTATATATCTATATATAGTTTTATTTTAATACATATTTAAAGTTTACATTTCAAATTGTTTTATTTCTTAATCCTTTAATGAATTTGATGATTTTACTTACTTAGGATACAAACTCGCTGACATTGAATTTTTTACTCTCACCCCTCAGGCAATATGTTTCAAAAATCTATTTTTACATCGCCCGGGGGGTGTTTTTTATTTTGTACTAGTATTCGTAAGTTTGCTAAAAACATTTAAGTTTCCAAATTTATTACGCCAAAGAAAAATACAGTACCCCAGCTTACGAGTTTTCTGAGTTACGAACTATCACTCGGTTGATTTTTTTTATTTGTGTTGAGAGCTAATATCTGACCACCTTTCAGGGCAAAAATTCAAGATAGAATTTTAGAACTGAAATTCTTATTAACGTCGATCAGATAAAGTGATATACATTGGTAATTTGACTTACGAGCGCCCCAACATTCCTGTTCACTAGGTCGATTTTTCTTTGCTTTTTGTTGAGAGCTAAAATTTGAGGTACGAGCGAGATTTGAATACGCTTATTTTAATAAGTTCGAAAACATCTTACTTTCAAAATTTATTTCGCCAAAGAAAAATATCGATAAAAAAATTAACATTAAATCATATTATTGCATGTAAATCCTTAACATTATTTTATGATATTTTATACAATAGTTATTTTTTTCTTATTAAAACACGTAACAAAAATAGTTAGTTTTTTTATTTTGCTTTTTTTTTGGGGGGGGGCAAATTGGTATTTCAATGGGGAAATTGATTTGATATGCGAGAAAATTGAGTTACGTGTGGAACGAATTTAAACTTAAGTCAAGGTGTCACTGTATTTACCCAACCCCTCTTCACGAGCAGGATGTGACACAAGGACAAATTTTTGAGCGGAGTACAACTGGGTTAGATTCCTTTTTGACCGATGCCTATAAAGAGACAAGTTTGGCCAACTATTCACCCATACCTGGGGTGAGAGCAGAATATTTGGGACCATACCTTATCCAAGAGTACTAACCCTATATGAAATGCACCCTGGATATAAAATTGGGTCGCCGAAACTATTTTCCTATGACTCTGTCAGTTATGCAACGAATGCTTCAAAAGCCCTGTTGGCTGGGGTTGTAAAATACACCGATTGCACCTCTGTTTCAATTTTCCACCTTTCTTCATTTATTTATTTATCTATTATACATAGGAGCGATATTAAAGTTGAAGAACGCTAAGAATCTTTTATTTTTTTCGTTTCAATTGAAAATGTTTTTCAGATGAAATATTTAACAACTATCCTATCTGTTTCAGGAAATGATAGTCACCAGTTGAAATTCATTTCAACACCTGGTTTCTTCAGAGACTTGTGTCCATTGGCTTCGGCCTCTGGACCGGTTAAGTAATATTAACGGCGTGATCGCAGGGTGCTCTCCCCCCCCACCCAGGCAACACCTGCCCCCTTGATTTAAAGGGGAACGGTTGGGTTTATTACCCAGTGTCTGAGGCGCATTTTTTGCACCTACCATCCCATGAGCTTCGGTTCGTGGGTGTCCCACATTAAAAGACCCTTGTGTCATATCCGCATGAGTGGGATGCAAGGTAAATAAATAATATAATCATGGCTTGGGTCAGCAAACGGGCAATGTAAACAGACCTTCGTACATGTCTTCCAAGCAGACAGTGGAAATGAGGTATTTTTCTTTTATTTGGTCCAATTCCAAATTTACATCTTGCCCCCACCCCCTCTGTCCTTGTAACTTTCTTACAAATAATTTTTTGAAACTTATTGGAATTATAGAAGATAATAAATGACCTAGAATTTTAATCTTCTACCAATGAATCAAGGATTTTATTCTTAACTTTTATGGGGTTATTTCGTAAAATTGAGATTGAAAAATACTCCTCAGTGATAAAAACATGTAATTATATATATATATATATATATATATATATATATACATACAGTGATGCTGATAGTTTTATGATTTAGTGTGTCCTATGAAGCATATAATTGCTTGGGATGAGTTCCCGGGAAATTTGATGGGACCCAACTAAAGTTTCTTAATAAATTTTAGGGTTTTTATTTATGACCTGGGGAAATAACTAAAGCCGTCTAACTCCTACTATGTAACCTATCCTGTGTAATTAATTTAAGATCCGTGAATCAACAATTGCGACACAGAGAGTTTTCCGTGCTCATTTCATGTGACATCAAAATGAATGAAAGGAGATTTTGGTGTTAGTAGAGGTTGGTAGTAATAGGAAAATCTATTACTACCAACCTCTTCTAACACCAACAACTGATCACCCCTCCCTATTCACGACCTCCTAATTCACCAGTATGCAAATGTTCACCATTGAAGCAAGAAATCAATCCAACGTCCTGAAGAAGGTCTAACAGACCGAAACGTTACAACGTCGACATCACTACCTACAATAAACATCCATTTTCTACAACATCCCGTGTTTGTCTACCTTTCTCCATATATATATATATATATATATATGTGTGTGTGTGTGGAGAAAAGTAGACAAACATGGGATGTTATGGAAACTGGATGTTTATTGTCGACGATGCAGCGTTTCGGTCATTTAGACCTTCTTCAGGGCACAAATATAGTTCTTGCTTCGATGAAGGGCATTTTCAAATTCATCGAAGCAAGAACTATATTTGTGTCCTGAAGAAGGTCTAAATGACCGAAACGCTGCATCGTCGACAATAAACATCCAGTTTCCAGAACATCCCGTGTTTGTCTACTTTTCTCCGCATATTGTCGGATTAACCTCCTCATATTTCTCCCATATATATATATATATATATATATATATAATGGTATAACTGCACTGATGAGAGGTGATACCTCGAAACACGTGTCTGTAGTTTACTATATATATATATATATATATATATATATAAAACAAGATTTTGGATTAAATAACCCACGTGGGATGATAAGGCAAATAAGCAAACCCAACCTTAATACTGTTCCTCTGTCGTGTGTACATCTGCGTGTTGCTGATTCGTCTTTTTCGTGTGTAAATATGTACATGTGTGTCGCGCGCGCGTGTGTGTCTCTGCCTTTCGTAGATCGATAATAAATTCTCTTTGATTATTATTACTGACGATAATTTCAGATGAAACCTAACTTTTGAATACGAAACTTGTTGCTGCTATTAACATCGTTCCACAACCCCCGACAATCCATTTCACCCCCACACACTCTGCTCACCCCCCCCCCCTGCAGTGTGGTATATCTGCCTCACAATCTGCTTTTATTCCCCCCCCCTTTTTTTTTCGGTGTTTTTTTTTTTTTTGTTTTTGTGGTGGCCACTTTCCAGAAATCTACTTACGGAAGAAGTTGCAGCAAACAAAAAAGTGAATTTGCTGCCACCCGGCAAAGAGATGAATTTCATCCCCACTAATAGAAATGATTTCTTTTTATATTCGCCTCTTTATTTCTTCTTTTAGTGGCGATGAAAACTCTGTCTCTTTTTTTATAAACATTAGATTATAAGAAGAAAAAGAAGAAGAAGCGGAAATGGAAGGAATGAAGGTAGAAATTAATCTCGGAAATAAAGAAAGAAAGAATTATAAGAAGAAGGCGAAAGGAAAAAGGGGAGAGTATATGAAGAAGGAAAGAAAGGGAGAGATATATAAAGAAGGAAAGAAGAGAAAAGAAAGGGAGAGTATATAAAGAAGGAAAGAAGATTATAAAGAAGGAAAGAGGGAGGTATATAAAAGAAGAAAGAGAGTATTATAAAGAAGGAAAGATAGGGGGAATATATAAGAAGGAAAGGAGGAGAGAATATATAAGAAGGGAAAGAGATAGGGGAGAGATATAAGAAGGAAAGATAGGGAGAATATATAAAGAAGGAAGAGAGAGAATATATAAAGAAGGAAGAGAGGGAGAGTATATAAAGAAGGAAAGAGAGGAGAGTATATAAAGAAGGAAAGAGAGGGGAATATATAAAGAAGGAAAGAGAGGGAGAATATTATAAAGAAGAAAGATAGGGAGAATATATAAAGAGAGGGAGATATATAAAAAGAATATATGAAGTAAAAAGGTGAGAAGAAAAGCGGTGGGAATATAAGAAGCGGAAATGTAAGGACTGAATGTAGAAATTCATTTCGGAATTTATCTATCAATACATAAATAAAGGGCAGTTGTGTGTATGTGTATATCCGGAGGAAACTTCGAAAATAAAACAATTAACGACAAAGTAAATATATATATACATTAAATATCACCAGGGCTTGGTTTTTGAGCAAAAATAATAGAGATTTGATTTATATTTGGGAAGATGTTTAAAAATTTAGATTTGAAAAGTAACAGAAGGGAAAGTCATTTGCATGTTATTTTGTTTATCTTTTTCTTTTTTTCTTTCTTTTTTTTTCGCTTTGAAATACAATATTGATTGAATTAATTAAGTGCATCATTTATATCTTTTTTTTTTTTTTAAATTGTAAATCATTGAATGGAAATTTCTTACTTATTGTTATATATTTCCATGGGGATTTTTATGGGGCAACCAGCGAGGATCTCACTCGCGATAATTAATAATGGATCTGCGAGACTGTTGGAAATTTTTTATCCAATAAATGTTTTCTATAGTTTAAATGCCTATTTTTTTGTCAGCCTTTCAATATGTCTTGTTTCGTATTTTTATACGAAAATAAATGGAAAAAAGGGCTCGGTGGCCAGGTCCAGGACTGGAATCAGTCACGTGCCCCCTAAAATCTGCCTCTTTTGAAATTAACTTCGAGGGAGAGGACGTACAAGCAGTGGTCCTGTCATAGACATGACACACCCCTAAACAGCTTCTTTGGAAATGGGAAGCGAGACGTGACGACGCGTTTTGGTTCTAGCTACAACCAGCAGAGTGTACATTCTTAGGGCTGATGAATAACCCCTAAGTAGCTATAATATGGACGTTGGCGGTTCCTGAGAAAACCCTGGTTGAGATGGATGACTTTTAGCTTTCGGAAGCCAGCAATTTTCCCTTGAAAAACAGACGGAGGTCTATCATTTCCTTTGACGAAAAAGGTCGCGGTTACTTTTCACTTATACTTCAGACGACGAAGATAGTTGTTAGAGTCCACCTGTTAAACGAAACCGGACAACAACGCGAGGAAAAAAGGATTCCAGCGCAGAGCGACCTGTCGTTATTTTCAACAAGGAGCCTCGTTTTTTGGCGATAAAAAACGAGAATACCGAAGGAAGGTTTATCTTTCGATTAGTCGTCATTTTCAACGAGGAGCCTCGTTTTTTTGTGTGTTTTTTTTTGTTTCTTTGCGATAAGAGAATGTTTATCTTTCGGTCAGCAGTTATTTTCAACATCAAAAGTCTTGTTCTTTAGCGAAAAGGAACAAGAGACAATTGAAAGGACTTTCATCTTTCTTTCTAATTTTGACCTTCCCGCGAGAGTGTATTTTTTTGAAGGGTTCTTTTGTTGCTTAAACTCTTTCTACAGTAAGTGTTTTCTTCCTGTTTTTTTTCCCATTTTTGTATAGTATATTTTCAAGGGTAGTTATTGGTTGATTAACGCCCGTTCGGTTACGTAGGGATAACTCTCTCTACACTTTTGCATTTATTATATATTTTTGTATTTGTATCTTTGTTACCTGGCTCCTAAATTGTCTATTTAGCGTTGTGCATGGGGAATTCTATGCAATTCCTAATTTGAATTGTGTACATTTCATTTTTGCCTCCTTTGTGGAGATATTTGTAATGAAGTTCTTTTTTGCTATCAAGCAAGACCGTTCGTAATTTCATTTTTTCGCTGCCCTTTTTATTA
Organism: Doryteuthis pealeii; assembly: GCA_023376005.1. Taxonomy (NCBI): domain Eukaryota; kingdom Metazoa; phylum Mollusca; class Cephalopoda; order Myopsida; family Loliginidae; genus Doryteuthis; species Doryteuthis pealeii. The sequence continues at coordinate 80,984,802 of CM042164.1, read as the reverse complement.
ACGGCGTCATTTAGTTCAATGGTCGGTATTTTTCTGAAAATGGAAGAATAATTTCCGATAAGACTAACTTAAAAAAAACCTCTACCCAGGCGACGCCGGGTAGCCCCTTCTAGTAAATAATGAATGAATGAATATATATGATTTATTTTTATATTCTCCTCTTTATTTTCTCCCTTTTCTTCTTTCATAATCTTTCTTTGAGAAGTAATACCTTTTTCTTTCTATTTCCACTTCCTCTTATATTCTCACCGTCTTTCTTTTTCTTCTAACTTTTCTTTCATATATTTCTTCTTTCTTTTCTTCTAACCTTTTCTTCTTCATATATTCTTTCTTTCTTCTTTCTTTCTTTGTTCATTCTTAGATTAATTTCTACCTTCATTCATTCTATTTTCACTACTTCTCATATCCTGGCCATTTTTTCTTCATTTCTTCATTTCCTTCTCCATATATTCATTCTTTATTTATTTCGAGAATAATTTCTACCTTCATTCATTCCATTTTAGCTTCTTGTAATCTCATCATCTTTCTTTTCTTTTCACCTTCTTCATATATTATTTGTTTCATTCTCCTTCCTTTTCTTCTCACCTTTTCTTCATATACTCTTTCTTTCCTTTCTTCTTATTTCCCTCTCCTTTTTCATATATCTTTCTTTTCTTCTTCATATATTTCTTTCCTTCCTTTGTTATTATTTCTTCTTTTTTTCCCTCTTCTTTTCTTCTTCATATCTTTCTTTCTTTTCACATTTCTTTCTTTCTTTCCTTCTTATTTCTCCTTTTTTCTCACCTTTTCTTCATATATTCTTTCTTTTCTCCTTTTCTTCTTCGTATATTTCTTTTTCTTTCGAGATAAATTTCTACCTTCATTCCTTCCATTTCTGCTTCTTATATTCTCACCGTTTTTCTTTTCTTCTCACCCTTTCTTATTCATATATTCTTCCATCCGTTCTGAGGTTAATTTCTTCCTTCCTTCTTTTCTTATACCCCCCCTTCTTTCTCTTTATTCCTTGCTTCTTCCCAGCCTACATTTTGTCAATTCATGTCGGATTAAAATCAGAAATGGAGAATCCGTAAAGCCAGCCAATATTCCATAAGAGGGTCTATATCAAGTGGTTCTCAACCGGGGGCCATGTGGTACCCTAGTGACCATATAACATTTTTTGGGGGGGTCCTTTATGCAAAAAGATATCTAATCATAAAAATAGAATAGAATTTTTGGACCATATGACCTTTAGGCACCTCTTTTTGATCTCGGTTGTTTGTTAGGGGTTAGGGTTAGGGTTAGTTTTATAATTTTAAAAAAACCTCTAAAAATCGTCTGTTAACAAACAACTGGATATTGACGGTGTAAATGAAAAACATTCCTTCTGAATCGAGATCAAAAAAGGGTACCTAAAGGTCATATGGTCCGGATTTTTAAATATTGAATGACTTAAAGGGGTCATCATTTCTTTGATTTTTCTATGTAATTCCCTTTTTGAGCATTGCTACATGTTATTTTAGGGGGCTTTCAAAACAGTTTCTTGAAGTGTCAGCCCTGTCGGCTGAGGTTGTAGAACTACTGTTCTCCGGAATTGAATAACCCATAAAGTCTGATATACCGTTAAAACAAAGAAACTAAAACAATTGAATATTTACAAATGAATCAGATATATCTACAGGTCCTACTAGTCAATATTATATATATATATATATTATATATATATATATATATATATATATATATATATACTACTAGCAGCAGCTACCTGGCGTCGCCTGGGTAGAGGGGGATTTTTTCAAGTTTGTCCCGCAGATCTATTATTACTGAATCGGGAATTGAATCCTTATGGGATGCCCCATTTACATCCCAATGTAAAAAAATAGACCTTGCATTGATCCAGCTACTCCGAAAAGAAATGTTAATGTTTACTATCTAAAATATTAAATGAAAAAATAAAATTCATGCTGTTATCATTTTAAATTTTTTTAAATTTTAATTATCTTCACGAATACAAATCAAATCTCTATTATTTTTACTCAAAAACCAAACCCTGGTGATATTTAATGTGTATATATATTTACTTTGCCGTTAATTGTTTTACTTTCGAAGTATATATATATTGAATGTCCAATTCTTCTAATACCAGAATTGCAAGTGCTTTCTTCTTCTTCGCCCCATTACAATATTCTTTTTCTTCTTCTTTTTCTACCCCTACCCTATTCTGGATGCATCACGTTCAATTTGACTTTGCAAACAGTCCCCCGCCCTCCTGCCCCACCTCAGACACGTTCAAACCAATTTCGACTTGACTGCCATTGGCTTCGAACTGTAGCATCTGTGATACGTGCCACACCCAACATTCTAAACTTCCGTTATGCACTAGAAACATCTGCTTAGTCCTATTGTCTACTTAGACTTAACCGGTCCATATTCCCAACCTATGAACGGGCATCTGGGCTGTTTTATGGATGAGATTAGTGGAACTAAAAATCTAAAGATGACCGACATTTCTATATTGTTGTCTTGTAGAAATTGTCAGTCATCTGAGGAAACTAATTCCTTCTCCCAATACTAAAGTTTTTGGCGGGAATAAAGGTGGGAAATAATACCCCCCTTTCTTGAAGGTGCAGACGGAAATGGGTGTTAATATAGAATCGTTAAATCGACTCATAATGTTAGTAAAAATGAGAACACAAGACGTATTTTTACGGAGATAATAGATACATGTGCTTACACGTTCGTTTACTTGACTGAACAAAATGTACAAGAAGGAATAAAGAAAAAGTGAAAAATGAATTTCGCACTAATTTTTAGTGGCATCGACAGTCGTCGGGTAGTAATTTACTATGTAGTTCTAGAGACGCGACTTACGGGCAGTAGCCTCATGTGCTGAAGAGACTATTTTTTGTTGGTAAAATTCAACAATGGAGAAATCTGTGAATTCATATTATTTGGATTATTCGGATTATTGTCCTCATCTTTATTGTTATCTACACAACATTTCGGCTGTGGTTCCCGAGTTCCAAGAGAAGGTTCCCGAGTCTGAAAAGAAGAACCTGAAGAAGGTCACATTGGCTGAATGTTGTGTAGATAACAATAAAGATTGGGAAATAATCCAAAATTCTAATATTAATACTACCACCACCTATGCCATACAAGGCTTGGACGACAGCCCCCCCCCGCCTCTCTCTCTCTAGTAGTAGTACCTGTTTGGGTCCCATTTATGTGTTAACTCTATGCCTACTTTAAACCGCTCACAGCGGCTCACCCACCTCTGCAACCCTACCGTAAGCCACTGGCAGTGGCTATCACATGTCACTTGTTTACTGAGCAGAAGGACTCAGATTACAGTAATAATAGGACTTTATTTGAATAGTATGAGTTCTGTATTGAATAGATATTCAACTTTGAAATTTCCAATCATACAGGTAAAAATGACAAAGAATATTGGTACAGCCGTCGTGGGGAAAATTTGGTCGAAAAAGAATTGAATAAAACAAAGAAACTAAATCAGACTAAAGAGTAAACAAAACAGGAAAACATTTTTTAACTATTCCTTTTCTTAACAATTTTATAGGTATAACTTTCATGAAGTTATTCTTTAACTCATTGTCTACTTTAAGTCGCTCACAGCGGCTCTCTCACAACAGTTTCTACGCATACTAAACCCAAGCAAAGTTCAAAAACTCATGGTTAGTTCATTACAATTGAGCAGATTAAAATAATAATAGAACTTTATTTGAATAGGATGAGTTCTGTGTTGAATAGATGGTGAATTTTAAAATATCCCATCATAGAGATAAAAAAATACCAATAAAATTTGGTAGGGAAATGATGGCAATAAGAATAATAAAATGATAAATATTATACTTTCTTAGAGTAAATTTGTTAATTTTTTTTTTAATTATGTTTTCAAAATTAAGAGACCCTTCTGCTATGGTCTGTACCAGGGCTTGACATTAACGCTGTCCCATCATCCCGGGGATGATGAAAATTATATCCGGGATGATCAATACGTCATACGGGACAGTTTGCCGGCAACGGTAAAATTTTTTCCTAAAACTTAGTACTACATTCCAATATTGGCCGTCCAGTGATTACCCGAATGCTGACCTCGAAATGAGGCTACGGCACCGCAGGTCTATTCTCAAAGCCATGTAATGAATAATGGTGGAGGGATATAGTTTAAAAAGACCGAATTATGTACTACTAACCCTACTCAGGGTAACTTAAAGTAAAAAAGTTTTTTTTTTTGTTTTTTTTTGTTTTTTTTAGCTCAAAACACACTAGGAAATGGATTTTTTTGTCCAAATATCCAGAATTATCACTGCTTCAGCTTTTTTTAATGTTTTATTATATTTTATTACGCTACTGATGACTGACAAGTATAGATGATGCTAATGAATTAAACAAAAAATATTTTGATTTCGGGACGGCCCAAACCCCATTCAGGACGGTTGATAATTTTTGTTCGGGACAGTCTTGAAAAAAGTTAGTGTCGGGGCCTGGTCTGTACAATCCTAATCTAGAAATGATAAAATACTGGTATTTTTGGTGTAGAAAAAAATCAATTCTTATAAAATAGATAAGGATTTGATTACTTATGAGTAATAAAAGTTAAAGTAAAATCATTGAGGTGACTTAAAGTCAGTATCAGCCAGACAGCAAGGGAGTCTATCCCCTTTTCACTAGCACTAGACCAACGGGATTGTTTTTGCCTCTGAGGTGGAGGGATACTCCTACTATCAGCTCCTTACTTTACCATACAGATCCCTGTGCTTCTCATATGCTGAGCTGGCGAGGTCCGATATCAAACCAGGAACCTTGTTAGGTTAGGCAGACTCTCTACTAACTGAGCTAAAGTGATAATATATAAGTTGAGTCCTTGTGATATAGTGCAGTATACTGCCACAGGACTTTGACACATGATGACTGACACACACACACACACACATTATATATATATATATATATATATTATATATATAATATATATATATATATATCTTATATTTTTTATTCTTTGTTGAGATTTTTGTATATAAGGCATGTGCTAGATGCCCACTTCTACTTATAGACTCGCTGATAACCATGTGACCAACCTATTGGCCAACCACTGGCAGTGCTCTGCTGCTGATATTGTATTTATATCGGCTGTTCTGATCTTAGCTACTCACAAATACTTTGAACCTTCGTGGACGACGGAACATAGGATTATATCACTGGACCTTTGACACTACGTAGGATTCCATAACGCAGGACTTATTCACTTACCAAAGGATTCTATAGCTCGGGACTTACTTACTTTAAGTCCTTTTTAACTAGCCAATGATGGTGGTCAGAAACTTAACATACTTCAGAGCTGGGTAGCAGTCGGAGAGACTTTGCACATACCACGGAATTGTTATTAGTCAGGAATACCCAGCAAACTGCTCAACTAAAATTCTTGACTTTATATAGTCTTAAAACTCTCACATCGCCATGCTCACGGCATACACCCATGCATTTCCTGTTTTTAGGCATCGGGTATCACATCCACACACTTCTGGTCTTCTGGTAGCCATTTTGTTGATTTTATCCATGACAGGGTGTATCTGTCAATTTCATCCGCCAGGTTCACTGCCAGTCAAAGTAATATTACAATAATGGCTAACATGCTGTACTGTAACACCATAGTAAGCGAATTCAAACTCCAGTCGATTATGTTTGTTTTCAGACTATTACTCTTATTGGCTTTTATCTTGTTTACATATAAGACTTAAACTACTGTATATAATATCAGTATCAAGAGGCATCTTGCACTGTGTAATGGTTAGCAAGCTAGATTAGTAGACCATTGTTAGTGAATTCGATTCTCACTGGGTGCCTCATACTTCTGGCCTTTTGCCACAACTAAGCTGTTCTTAAGTAAATAATGATAATGTCACTATCATGTATAGGTCATTAATTTACGGTATTGTTTTTTTGGACACTGAGTCTGTCCCATTATGTTTAAGTTCAACTATGTAAAATTAAAACTGATGTATGGGTTGATACAACATTTTGTATAAAATTGGTGTTTAAAATTTGACTAATACACTAGTATATAATTCAAATTCAGGTTAGTCAGGTATTTGGTCAAACGATTGACCAATTCACAATTATAATTTTATTAGAGAAAGTTGCACCAATAACTGTCTTTTCAGAAATTTTATTTGTAGAGTTCATTTCAGGAAAAAAACAACAACAAAAAAAAAAAAACTCAAAGAAAAAACAAGCAAAATAGATTTTTTTTAAAAAGTCTTTTTATTGAAAATATATTTTACAGCTAATATCTATTTTAAATTGCAAATTTTCTACAGTCGTGATGATTCGCATTTGAGTTCAGAAAACAAAAAATTCAAACACTAACTTTTATTACATAAGTTTGTCAACGAAATGTTTGTATCCCCCACCCCATCAACTTTTCAGTTCATCTTCAGATAATAAGTCCAATTTCACAAAAAAAGATTTTGGCAAGGCAGTCCGATTTTTGCACTTTCCTTGTAGTGGCAAGGAAAAAGTGTTTAATAAATACACTCCCAAATCAGAAGTGGAATGAAATTTCTGAGGTAATTGGGAGTGCAGAGTTTGGTTACAGATTATAGATTTTGTAATATACTCAAAAGAAATTTGAAGAATTTGATCTTTAAAAAATATTTTTAGATAATAGTTACATGATCCCTAAGTTCAGGTTAAAAGTATGATAAAAGCCACTTATACAGGGTCAGGCAAAATGATCTGACACATTTGTAGGTTAAACAAAAGGCAAATAAAGTAAAGAAACAAAAAAGTGTTTTTATTTTCGAAAAGTATATATAATGCCATTTTTTTTCATATAATGCCATTTTGTTTTGTTTCTTTATAATGCAATTGTTTTTCGTTTCTTTTTCAGTTGCTGCAATGAATTGGACTGGTAAGCATCGCGCTTTCATTGTGGAAACGTTTATCAAACCAAACGAATCTGTAACTGCAACACAAAGAGCGTTCCGTTTGCTCTTCAATCTTGGTAGACATGATCCCATACCAGCTCGAAACACGATCTTGTTATGGGTTACCAACTTCAGAGCTACTGGATCTGCATTGAAATGAAAATCAACCAAATGAAAATCAACCGGCCGACCTCGCAGCGCCAGAACTCCAGAAAATGTAGCAGCGGTAAGAGCTTTAGTTCAACAGTCTCCACTCCGTTCCACATTTAAACGCACCCAGGCTCTTAGACTTTCCGAAAGAAGTTTGCGAAGAATTCTTCAAAATGATTTTCAAAAGCATCCATACAAAATGATGTTGATAAACGTTTCCACAATGAAAGCGCGATGCTCACCAGTCCAATTCATGGCAGCAACTGAAAAAGAAACGAAAAACAATGGCATTATAAATAAACAAAACAAAATGGCATTATATGTACTTTTCGAAGATAAAAACACTTTTTTGTTTCTTTACTTCATTTGCATTTTATTAAACCTACAAATGTGTCAGATCATTTTGCCTGACCCTGTATATATCAAGAAGCTTAACTGAGAATGTAAAATTCTATCAATTCTTTTTAATAGTATGGGTCAGAGAGACTTGATTATTCTCGTTTTACTTATTTTCAGCAGTATCTCAACATTTCCAACAATTTTTATGTTCTTTTAGCTCTTTGCCTACTTTTAACCGCTCACAGTGGCTCTTAACGTGTAAGGAACTGTTTCTGCTCATACCACACCAAGCAAAGTACAAAAATTGATAGTTCATTATAATTGAGCAGAAGGATTCAGATTACAATAATAATAGGACTTTATTTGAATGAGTTCTGAGGTGAATAGATAGTGAATTTTTAACTATCCCATCATGCAGGTAAAAAATACCAGGGAAATTTGGTGGGCAAAGAGTTAAAAGAAATTGACTCATTTATTTATTTATTTTTAGATGAAAGAAACAAAAAGGCCCATTTTTAGGTGGAGTAAAAACAGGTTTTGAAAGCTAAAAAAAAAACAACTTAATTTGCCCTACTATTTACCCATAGTTGGGGGTAGAAGAAATGGATTTGTGTCTTTCCTAAGGGCATTAGTATGTAGTGAAATTCTAACAAACTTGTATAGGATTTGAAGTCTATTTTATGGTTCTGTAAGATTTAATGTTATTATTGAAACAAACTCTGACACGCTGTGTTGGACATAACACTTTATATATTAGACAGCACAGAAATAAGACATAAAATACAGATACAATGAAATACAGGTACAATAAGAATGTACACAACAGTAAAGATATAGGACTACTAGTGATGGGGGCAGAAACCCCCACCGAGACTGGGGGTAGACAGTCTAGCCCATGTGAGTTTGTTCGAGGAAAAGCACCAAAGAGGCAGAAGAGTTTGAACCTCGCGCTTAAATACCATGGAAACCCAGCGGGGAGATAACTCTTCCAGGCAACTATAACAATGGAGTTTTAATTATTCTGATTCAATGTCACTAATCTTCCTTTTACTAACAATTAATTTGTTTAACTTGTTTGTATTATTCTTATATTTGCATTCTATATATTATCTATATAATAATACTTGTGTTCCAACAAAATATAACCGTTATCATCTTGCAACACCCTCTGCTTAAAAATAAGACCATCCAAATCGTCCAAGATAAAAATTCAAAAAGATAAACCCTGATTACCTGTTGTTGCTTATCAGCAGAATCCTTATTTCACTCATTTAAAAATTTGAAACAGCTAAATGATAGATCATTCCATTGTTATTATAAAGAGAGAGAGGGAAGAAAAAGGACATGCTACACAGAAAAAAAGAGAGGGGTGAACACATGGAAGCAGAAACACTAATCTGTTTCAATCAAAGATGATGAAAAGGAAAGAAAAAAACATAGAATTATTTTGCAATAGCTCTTAAGTAAATATATCAAACATTGTAATAATTAAATTATCATACGTTTCTTATGCCTCTATGAGCATTTCCATTTTTTTTTCTATGTTCTCACATCAACCTGAGAAATAAAGATTGTTTGCACAGAACATGTACACAATTCTTATTATAATGGAGATTGTGAGTTTGTCTGTAACCGAAACTATACCACTACTCAAGTCGCAATTCTCTTTATTTTTTACGTCACATTCTCCATGATTTTATTTTAATTTAATAAACCTCAATTATCAATAAATTTGCTTTACATTATTAATACTGTTGGGTTTATCTATATACAACAAAATAGTGGTTTACAGTATGAACAGGAAGGCTAATTTGTATATTGATGATAAAACTTTGATTTTAATAAATATGAGCAAAAAATCTCTGGAATAAATCTTTTAAAAAATCCATTAACAAGAAGAAATCTATTAATAATGGAGATTCGCTTCCGGTTTTTGTCTGTAACAAAAATTATGTCACTATTTACATCACATTACCCAAAATCGTCATAACATAGAATAAATGCACTCAAAATTTGAATATGCAACATTAGACAGTCCTCATTGTTTTTTAAAACAAGTTTTAATAAATACATGACTGGTATTATATATCTATATATAGTTTGTTTATTTAATACATATTTAAAATTTACATTTCAAATTGTTTTATTTTTTAATCCTTTAATGAATTTGATGATTTTACTTACTTGGGGTACAAACTCGCTGACATTGAATTTTTACTCCTACTCCTCAGGCAATATGTTTCAAAAGTCTATTTTTACATCGCCTGGAGGCCCTTTTTTCTTATTTTTACTAGTAACTGTAATTCTTATTCTTTACTTTCTATTTCAACTAAATTGCTAAATTTTCCTAAATTAACTATGAGTGATGGAAGAGTAAGTTTCAGTTGTTTTATTTTTCGATTATACCCCCCACCTCTGTTTCAAATTGTTTTATTTAGTTTTATTAGCCTTTTTAATATTTTACATCAAAACTTAAATACTTGCACCCTAAGGGTGCATATATTTGCTAGTTGATATAAAGAAAGAAATGGATATCACTGCTTAGTGTTTCGTCTTACACTTTTCTTAAATTCCGAGTGTTGAGAGAAGCCTTTAAATCATCATAAACAAAGGCTTACAAGTTTTTGCTTGTTTCCACAAATTTCTTTTCATATGATTTTTGATTATTAACCCAGTTGAGCCCTGTTGAGGGTTTAATTAAAAAAAATGACAATTGACATGTATTATTTGGACTAATGTCATCTGTACAACAAATTGGCTGATGTGCTCCCCGGTCTTCTTTGGTTGTGATGAGGACAATAGTCCAAATAATCCAAATTATCAAGCTTCATCTCAAAAATTCAGAGAAAAAAAAATCTTTGACATATTTTCTTGTTACTTTTCAAAACTTTTATACTTATTCACAATTCAGATAAAATCCTGATGCATAATTTGATAAGTTACCAAAAATGTCCTCTTAAATTATTTTTCTTACAATTATTTCTGTAATCATTCAAATTAATCCTATTTTTTGTTTTAACCGGTTAATTTATTCAAAAAGTATATTGCTCTATCAGAAAAATAATCTAATTGTTTAATCAACTTAGTTTATGAAATATTAATAGTAAATTTTCAGTTTGAGTAGAAATATTTTTTTAAAAAGTCTACCATAATTAGAAATTCCATTAATTACTTTCTAAGTTTCAATTAGATCAACTCTTATTATTTTTTTCGAGTAGTTAATCTTAATTTCTCCAATCTTTTCTGGTAGCTTATCAAATATTAATAAATATTGGATTAACAAATGAAGAATGGTTTAAAATTGGTTTACGTAACACGACTAATTCATCTGCAAATAATCCTAGGATGAGGAAGACATAAAAAGTATTTTACATTAAGAATAACAGTAGTCTAGACCTTAATGTAGCTTACAATGTTTATAACCAAATATTCTGAGAGATTAACTTCCTTTTTCAGCAGAGCATGAAAATTAACCCTTATTTCCAAAAACGATCAAGAAATAATGCAAGCATCTGAATAAGTAATAAGACTTATCAGTTTTTTCTGTAAGTCGGACTTTCATCTTAAAAAAAAAAATTGATGAAACTGAAATTATTTAAATTCTGACTCTTAACTGAGATTCAGAATAAATTCAAGTCTTTAAAAAAAACTTTCTCCGAATCATTTATTATTGTTATTGTTATTGTTTCTGTTTTCTCTGAAAACTTTCGAATGATGGTTGTGGCTGGGGAAAATAGAACTTTCCTTGAAAGACGAACTTGACCTGTGGCCGGATCACGGCCAAAATACTTGACTGAGATTTCCTGCCCGACTTCCATGCCAAGAGCACTCGGATGGTTTATCTGTTAAAATAAAAGTAAGATTTATTATTATAATGTCCCAGAAAATCCCCCTTCATCTTAAAAAAAGTGCTTGGTCAGACCCATGGTGCATCAGTTTGCATTTCACATGGTATAACTCCACTCAAGAAATTGACCTATAAAAATAATTATATTATCTTTATAGGTCAATTTCTTGAGTGGAGTTATACCTTTCCCAAGGGTATTAGTGCTATGTGAAATGCAAACTGATGCGCCATGGGTTTGACATAACCCTTACACCAAGCGTCCTCTTCTAGTAATAATAATAATTAATATTATTATACTTATTATATTGTTGTATAGCTTGCTACTGGACTTCAATGAAACAACAGAAACGTGTATATAAAAATATGACCCGTCTTTATTTTCTTCGGTTTGTGGTGCAGAGCATTCACAATGGGAATGGCCAAGGGGGTGCTCTCGGCCTTATATATAATAATAATATTATAATAATATTATATAATAATAATATTATTATAATAATAATAATAATAATAATAATTATAATAATAATATATAATAATAATATTATATAATAATATATATTATAATAATAATATTATAATAATAATATTATTATTATTATAATAATAATATTATTATATTATATATAATAATATTATTATATTATAAATAATAATATTATTATATTATTATAATAATAAATTATTATATTATTATAATAATAATATTATTATATTATTATAATAATATTATATTATATTATTATAATAATAATATTATTATAATAATATATTATAATAATAATAATATTATATTATTATTAATAATAATATTATTATATTATTATAATAATATTATTATTATATTATTATAATAATATATAATTATATTTATAATAATATTATTATTATAATAATAATATTATTATTATAATAATATATATTATTATAATAATTATTATAATTATAATATATTATTATAATATTATATATAATTATTATTATAATATTATTATAATATATAATATATAATATAATAATAATAATATTATATTAATAATAATAATATTATATTATTATAATAATAATATTATTATTATTATAATATATAATAATATAATATAATAATATATTATTATTATATATTATATATATTATTATTTATATATAATATATATATATTATAATAATATTATATTATATTATAATATTATTATATTATATAATAATATTATTATTATTATAATTAATATTATTATTATTATAATAATATTTATTATTATTATAATAATATTATTATTATTATAATATTATTATTATATAATATTATTATTATTATAATTATTATTATATTATAATATATAATATAATAATATATAATATATTAATATTATAATAATATTATTATTAATAATAATATTATTATTATAATAATATTATTATTATAATATATAATATTATAATATATATTAATATTATAATAATAATAATTAATAAATAATAATAATAATATTATTATAATAATAATAATATTATTATAATAATAATAATATTATTATAATAATAATAATATTATTATAATAATAAATATTATTAATAATAATAATATTATTATAATAATAATAAATAATATTATAATATATAATAATAATAATTATTATTATAATAATAATAATATATATAATAATAATAAATAATAATAATATTATTATAATAATAATATTACACGAATAGCAAAGGCATGGGCGGCCACAAATAGATTATCATTCATATGGAGGTCCGATCTCCCTGGCAAGCTGAAGCGACAGTTCTTCCAGGCTGTGGTTGTGTCGGTGCTGCTGTATGGCTGCACCACCTGGACCCCGACAAAGCGTCTTGAGAATAAAACAGCACCCCACAAGGAAAAAGCTGTACGGTCACCTGCCCCCCATCTCACAAACTATCCGAGTGAGACGGACAAGGCATGCAGGACACTGCTGGAGAAGCAGGGATGAACTCATAAGCGACGTTCTCCTGTGGAAGCCAACACATGGACATGCAAGTGTGGGGCGCCCAGCAAGGACCTACATTGACCAGCTATGTGAAGATGCTGGCTGCTCCGCAGAGGAGCTTCCAGGTGTAATGAATGATAGGGAGGGCTGGCGAAAGATTGTCATGGATGCCCGTGCTGCATGCGCGACATGATGATTAATATTATTATTATAATAAAGTAAAGTCGTCGGGACGGCCTAATGTCAGTATCAGCCAGTCAGCGAGGGAGTCTATCCCCTTTTCAATAGCGCTAGACCAAGGAGATTGTTTTGGCATCTGAGGTGGAGCGCCACACCTACCATCAGCTCCTTACTTTACCGCACAGATCCCTGCGCTACTCATACGCTGAGTTGGTGAGGACCGGTATCGAACTAGGAACCTCGTGGTTTCTAAATATTATTATATAATAATAATATTATATATTATATTATTATAATAATATTATTATAATGTTATATAATATTATTATTATTATATATAATTATTATAATAATAATATTATTATAATAATATATTATTATATATAATATTATTATAATTATTATTATATATAATATTAATATTATTATTATAATATATATTATTATAATAATATTATTATTATTATTATTATTATAATAATATTATTATTATTATTATTATAATAATAATATTATTATTATTATTATTATTATAATAATATTATTATTATTATTATTATTATAATATTATTATTATTATTATTATATTAATAATATTATTATTATTATTATTATTATTATTATTATTATTATTATATTATATTATTATTATTATTATTATTATAATAATATTATATTATTATTATTATATTATTATTATTATTATTATATATTATTATTATTATTATTATATATAATATTATTATTAATTATTATTATTATTATTATTATATTAATATTATATATAATTATTATTATAATATTATTATTATAATAATATTATTAATATTATTATTATAATAATATTATTATTATTATTATTATAATAATATTATTATTATTATTATTATAATAATATTATTATTATTATTATATTATTATAATATTATTATTATATATATTATTAATATATATTATTATTATTAATATAATATTTTAATATTATTATTATAATAATATTATTATAATAATATTATAATATATTATATAATATATTATTATATAATAATATTATTATATTATTATAATATTATATTATTATAATATTATAATATTATTATTATATTTATTATAATATTATATTATTATAATAATAATATTATTATAATAATAATAATAATATTATTAAATAATAATAATAATATTATTATATAATAATATTATTAATATAATAATAATATATTATTATATTATAATAATATTATTATATATAATATAATAATAATAATAATATTATTATATTATAATAATAATAATAATAAATATATATATATAATAATATATAATAATATTATTATATTAATAATATAATAATAATATTATATAATATAATAATATAATATTATAATATTATAATAATAATATAATTATTAATATTATAATAATTATAATTATAATATTATAATAATATAATATATAATATATAATAATATAATTATAATAATATTATAAATTAATATAATTTATAATATATTATTAATAATTATAATATATAATATATTATTATAATAATAATATAATTATATTATAATAATAATAATATTATTATATTATAATAATAATATTATTATTATTTATAATATATATTATTATTATTATAATAATATATATAATAATATTATTATTATTAATAATATTATTATATAATAATATATTATTATTATTATAATAATATTATTATTATTATAATATATTATTATTATATATATTATTATTATTATTAATATATATTATTATATTATTATTATTATTATTAATAATTATTATATTATTATAATAATATTATATTATAATATATATTATTATTATAATAATTATTATATATTATAATATTATTATATATATATATTATTATATTATTATATTATTATTATTATAAATATTATAATAATTATTATAATAATATTATTATTATAATAATATTATTATTATAATAATATTATAATATTATATTATATAATAATATTATATATATTATTATAATAATATTATTATTATAATAATATTATAATAATAATAATATTATAATAATATTATAATATTATTATCATTATAATAATATTATTGTGAATTTGATTTAAATAAACTATTTAACTGAGACATCAACATGCACTCTAAAATCTTGGCCTTCAGCTAATCTTAATAAAAGAAATGTGGTTAACAAACCTTTCGTTGGTCCAGTTGGGAGTTGTGTAAAAACGCTGGTGACATCTTTTTGTGAATTTGTAACATCAAACCTGTATCTCTGCAAGAGGATCAAAAAGAGAGTAAGTTTAGAATCTATTTTCTATATATTAGTATAATATTTAAATAGGTTTTTGGCTAAAACCACTTATATGTTTGGAGGCCTCAGAGAAGCCTTAGAATACAGGTGAATATACACAAAAACTTCCAATAAAAAGGTAGATAATGAAATACAGACTTAGTTTTTCCTGTGATGGGTTTAACACCCCCTGGTGGCAAAGGAAGATAACTCTTCACAAGACAATCATTTCTCTAGCAAAAAAAAGAAGCCCTCTGGGCTGTGCAAAATGTATTTTTAAAATATATTGCATAATGGGGTAGGGGGTTAAAATTCAATGTCAGAGTGTTTTTATCATAAGTAACATCATCAAATTTATTAAAAGAGTAAAAAAATTTTAAAAAATTTGAAATAGAAACTTAGTTCTGTTCCCCTCAAATAAAATTACAGAAAATCATAACTAAAAAGTTTACAAATAAATAAATAGCTAACCTTGTGTTATTGAAAAAAAAAAAAAAACGTCAAGAGTAAAAAATAACAGCTTTTATTTATTTTATCATTAATTTTTCTTTATTCTATGTATTGACAATTTGGGGTAATGTGACATAGTTTCGGTTACAGAAAAATTAAGACCAAATCTCCATTATTAATAGATCTACAATCAGCAGAGTTAGCTCCCCTTTCCACTTTGTGGAAGCCTGGGTCCTAGTTATATAATCAAAAGATGCTTGGAATATGAGATTATTTTAGAACTATTCTCTGCAATAGACACCTGAGGAAAGTTGGAGGATGGACTGGCTGAAATCCAGGGATAAAAACAAGAATAATGCCAGGGAGGGGGGGGACAGCCCCTGGGATGATAAGGACATTTAAAAATCATGCAGTTGTGTCCGGGAAAGATTTTCTAATGATATGCTAATGAATAATGCTTAAATAGCAAGGAAAAAATTATTCCATGAATTATTCAAATTAATATTCTCCAATGAGCTCTTGGCTTTCTTAGACATCAGTCACAGCCAGCAGTTTTAATCAATACTTTATTATTAATATACAAATAAAACTCTGTGTATACATTACCAGAACTACTATGTATTGATGACTTTTTAAAAT
This sequence comes from Doryteuthis pealeii, assembly GCA_023376005.1. Taxonomy (NCBI): domain Eukaryota; kingdom Metazoa; phylum Mollusca; class Cephalopoda; order Myopsida; family Loliginidae; genus Doryteuthis; species Doryteuthis pealeii. The sequence continues at coordinate 80,967,999 of CM042164.1, read as the reverse complement.
TCTAATAAACACATATTATATTACTGACCTGAGGGTATACCAGAATATGATAATTTAATCATTACAACATTTGATATTATTTCTCTGAATGTTTGAGATGAGGCTTGAAGATTAGTATTGTCTGCGTTATTCGGACTATTGTACCCATCTTCATTGTTATTTGTACAACGTTTCAGCCGATATACCCTCCGGCCTTCTTCAGGTATTTCTTTTTGAACTTGGAAACTTTCTTGTCGTATTCGGGAGCCATCACAGAACTTTGATGGTTCCCGAGTCCACGAAGGTTCCCGAGTCCGACAAGAAATACCTGAAGAAGGCCGGAGGGTATATCGGCCGAAACGTTGTACAAATAACAATGAAGATGGGGACTAATGCAGACAATACTAACGTTTGATATGTTTACTTAAGAGCTATTGCAAATAGTTTAATATGTAAAAAGTATAATAATCTTTATTTAAATCTCTCTCACTCTTTTTTTTCTACCTTTTCAATATGTTCGATTGGAACAGATTAGCATTATAACTAATGCACGCTCACCTCCTCTCTCTTGTTATATTTTTTCTGTGTAGCACGTCCTTTTTTTTCTTTCTTTATAATAAAAAATGAATGGTCTATTATTTAGCTATGGTGATGACACTCATTTGGACGGTCTCATTTTTAACCAGAGGGTATTACAAGATGATAATGGTCATACAATTTAGAAACATGGGTATTAATATATAGATCTCATTTTTTTAAACTCTCTTTCTCTATATATATATACATGTGTATGTGTGTATCTTAAAGAAAGTGATGTTAATAGGAATGGCAAGGAAGGTTATAGACAGATTATCTCAGACTGCCTAACTTTCTTTTCTGGGAGTCTGAGAGACTTGTGTTAAGTTTGGGTTTTCTTACATTGTATCAATCTGATACACAGTTATGTCCCTTGATTTTTAGACTCTCCACCTAAATATGAAGAAAAAGTGGAAAAACATGGCGCCATGTTAAAATGATGTGAAGCAGGCTTAATGTTAGTGTGTGTATTAATTTTGTACACTATCCTAACACACACACACATATATATATATATATATATGAGTACTAATTGTATAAACTATCCTAATTTACATATATATATATATATATATATATGATATATATTTTTTTTTCTTTTTTCGAATTTTCAAATTTGAAATCTTAACGGAAGATTAAGATCTCTTCTAAATTTCATATCTCCATCAACTCAACGTCATTAGAACCAAGTTGACTTTAAAAAACACAGATGGAACATTTTCAACTCTATAATAAATTCTCTGAAGATGGATATTGTCCAAAAATTAAGAATACTTCAATAAATATGTTTTTCAACATGAATCTGCATTATTTTGCCTTCAAAAAAATAAAAAAAAATATATCGTATTATAAATAATGCTTCTATTTTAACTATAAAAGTGAGCGAAAAAAAAAAATTTATATATATATATATGAGTACTAATTGTATAAACTATTCTAATTTATATATATATATATATATATATATATATATATATATATGTTAATTGTATACACTATCTTAACTTTTTTATATATATGTGTGTGTATTAGCTGTATAACGTGTGTGTGTGTGTATTAATTGTATATGCTATCCTAACATATATTAATTGTATTAAAATAAGATATCTCTCAGCCAATTGATATAGTAGATTTGATATCAAAGAATGCATACATTCTTGAGACACCATTAAAATTAATAAGATTATTATTATGGAAATTAAGATAAAGCTAAATTCTTCCAAACTGTAGTAGTGTCAGTGCTACTGTACGACTGCACAACTTGGACTCTAATGAATGGCTTCGAGAAAAAGATAGATGGGAGCTACACACGGATACTGCAGGCTATTTTGAACAAATGAATACCAATGACTTAAATGCGTTCTACATCGTTTCTGATTGGCTAATTTTTACTGAAAATGTGTTCTACATTGTTTCTGTTTGGTTAATTTTTACTGGAAATACCTGCTGCTAAAGTTCATAAATATGAGTGGAAATTTGGCATACATTTTATACTAAAAGAATGGAGAGGACAGTGGTGACAACCTGTTCAACAAGTTTGAATTCAGAGTTTTCCTTCTCCTAGACTGGTTACCTAGCCATGGTTAAAGAGCCCAGTCTGCCCGACTATTTACCCATAGCTGGAGGGAGAGTAGGTTTCATGCCTTTCCCAAGGGTATTAGCGCTAAGTGAAATGCAATTACCACGTCCAGGATTTGAACTTGGGGCGACGAGTCCATTTCCCATGACTTTAACCATTACACCACGCGCTTCCATCTTAACAGACCGATCACCAAGACCAAAGTACAGGCGCTAGAAGATGACAAGAATAATAGAAGTAAGAAGTAAGGAATGGAACAAGAGGACCCAGAAGTAATGGCAATGAAGGGGAACTCAACACTCTCCCTTGAACACCAAAAATGGAACCTCACAAGAGGACCTGGAAGTAATGGCAATGAAGGGGCACTCAACACTCTCCCTTGAACACCAAAAATGGAACCTCACAAGAGGACCTGGAAGTAATGGCAATGAAGGGGCACTCAACACTCTCCCTTGAACACCAAAAATGGAACCTCACAAGAGGATCTGGAAGTAATGGCAATGAACGGGCACTCAACACTCTCCCTTGAAACACCAAAAATGGAACCTCACAAGAGGACTGGAAGTAATGGCAATGAAGGGGCACTCAAACACTCTCCTTGAACACCAAAATGGAACCTCACAAGAGGACCTGGAAGTAATGGCAATGAACGGGCACTCAACACTCTCCCTTGAACACCAAAATGGAACCTCACAAAGAGGACCTGGAAGTAATGGCAATGAACGGGCACTCAACACTCTCCCTTGAACACCAAAATGGAACCTCACAAGAGGACCTGGAAGTAATGGCAATGAACGGGCACTCAACACTCTCCCTTGAACACCAAAAATGGAACCTCACAAGAGGACCTGGAAGTAATGGCAATGAACGGGCACTCAACACTCTCCCTTGAACACCAAAAATGGAACCTCACAAGTGGACCTGGAAGTAATGGCAATGAAGGGGCACTCAACACTCTCCCTTGAACACCAAAAATGGAACCTCACAAGAGGACCTGGAAGTAATGGCAATGAACGGGCACTCAACACTCTCCTTGAACACCAAAAATGGAACCTCACAAGTGGACCTGGAAGTAATGGCAATGAAGGGGCACTCAACACTCTCCCTTGAACACCAAAAATGGAACCTCACAAGAGGACCTGGAAGTAATGGCAATGAACGGGCACTCAACACTCTCCCTTGAACACCAAAAATGGAACCTCACAAGAGGACCTGGAAGTAATGGCAATGAACGGGCACTCAACACTCTCCCTTGAACACCAAAAATGGAACCTCACAAGAGGACCTGGAAGTAATGGCAATGAAGGGCACTCAACACTCTCCCTTGAACACCAAAAATGGAACCTCAAAAGAGGACCTGGAAGTAATGGCAATGAACGGGCACTCAACACTCTCCTTGAACACCAAAAAATGGGACCTCACAAGAGGACCTGGAAGTAATGGCAATGAACGGGCACTCAACACTCTCCCTTGAACACCAAAATGGAACCTCACAAGAGGATCTGGAAGTAATGGCAATGAAGGGGCACTCAACACTCTCCCTTGAACACCAAAAATGGAACCTCACAAGAGGACCTGGAAGTAATGGCAATGAAGGGGCACTCAACACTCGCCCTTGAACACCAAAAATGGAACCTCACCACCAGATGAAGTTTAGCATCAGACTAAGAATACTAGTCTGAATAATTCTTGTAATGGTTGGAATGCTTCTTTACATATATTTGGATAATGATGATGCCAAACAAATACATTAACCAAAACATTGTAGTAAAAACAATAACAATGAGGATGCTCGTTTGAATAATTCATGAATAATTGAAATTATTCTTTTTTGAATCTTTAATGAAATTCTTTCAATATATCTTCAAGCTTCATCGACAAAGCAACACTTTCTCTTCTGAAAAAGCTGCAATACATTTTTTTTATGTTTTCAAAGTTAAAATTCTAAAAACAAAAATTAAATCTAATTCTTAAAAACTTTTATATTAATGTTTTGTGTTGTAATCCCAGACCTGATCGGTGAGCATCGTTAACAATTTTTGCCTTGATTCATAACTTGCTCGTTTCTTCTTTGAAAAATTTTCGCAGGAAAATATGCATCTTTGGGCATGATCACATATAAAGGATTAATTACCATGGAAATCTCATTGGAAGGAAATTATTTTCTAGACTTCCATATAATTTATCCGAGTTGCATTGTGCAGGGAAACACACGTCCCCTAAGTCATTCATTGCCAAGACAAATCTTCAGGGTCTTTTGCAAGTGAAATTTATACATGTTTTTTATTTGTTATAATTCAAAATGTATCTTAGAGGAATTATTAGCATTTATTATTATTCTTTTGTATTTCCTAATCTCTCTCTCTCACTCACAGACTCTCTCATCTATAAACATTTTCACTCTCATTCTTTCCCTCTCTCTCTCTAATTCTCTTCCCCAGAGAGAGGGAAAGAATGAGAGAGTGAGAAAGAGCGAAAATGTTTATAGATGAGAGAGAGGGAGTCTGTGAGTGAGAGAGAGAGACTTTGGAAATACAAAAGAATAATAATAAATGCTAATAATTCCTCTAAGATACATTTTGAGTTATAAAAATTTCCTTAATCTCTCTCTCTCTCATCTATAAACATTTTTGCTCTTTCTCACTCTCTCATTCTTTCCCTCTCTCTCTTTCCTCTCTCTCTCTTTAATTCTCTTCCTCAGACACACACACACACACACTTTTCATTCTCTCACTCACTCTCTCGTTTTTCTCTTTTCTTCAGACACAAAAATAGACCACACTCTCTCTGCCTCACTTGCTCTTTCTCTCTAACACAGTTTATTTTTTCTCCCTCTACCATGTTACACTCTCTTGGTCTCTCCCTCTTTCACACACATTTGTTTTCTCCCTCACAAAAACATACACACGCTCTCTCATTCTCTCCCTCTCTCACACATATAATTCTCTCACTCTCTCTCTCACACATACTCGTTCTCTCCTTCTATCTCACAAAGACACACTCACTCGCACACATACTCGTTCTCTCCTTCTATCTCACAAAGACACACTCACTCGCACACATACTCGTTCTCTCCTTCTATCTCTCGCACACATACTCGTTCTCTCTCACTCGCACACATACTCGTTCTCTCCTTCTATCTCACAAAGACACACTCACTCGCACACATACTCGTTCTCTCCTTCTATCTCACAAAGACACACTCACTCGCACACATACTCGTTCTCTCCTTCTATCTCACTCGTTCTCTCCTTCTATCTCACAAAGACACACTCACTCGCACACATACTCGTTCTCTCCTTCTATCTCACAAAGACACACTCACTTGCACACACTCGTTCTCTCCTTCTATCTCACAAAGACACACTCACTCGCACACATACTCGTCTCCTTCTATCTCACTCGACACACTCATACTCGTTCTCTCCTTCTATCACAAGACACACTCACTCGCACACATACTCGTTCTCTCCTTCTATCTCACAAAGACACACTCACTCGCACACATACTCGTTCTCTCCTTCTATCTCACAAAGACACACTCACTCGTTTTCTCCCTCACTAGGACACACTCACTCGGTCCTCCTTTTTCTGTCTCACTGTCTTGCACAAGGCACTTTAATTAGAAAACAAAAAAGAACAAAAAAAATCTGATGACAATGTGAATCCATTGTAGATTTGATATGCAATTCATTTCGTTATAATAACCATGTGTAAAGTCAAAACTGAATATGTTGCGTGCAGTGAATATTTCGCTTTGTTTGAACAATTCTCTTTATTTTCTTTTTATGAGTTTTATGAGTTCTTATCTTTTGTCTTGAAAGAAAGAAAGAGGGAAAATCCGGAAATCCAAAAGAAGAATAAATATTTGATGAAATTAGTTTAAGAGGAAGAAGAACTTGAAAACAAAGGGAATTTGTAGGAAATGGATTAGAGAATGAAAATATGAATAATGAAAGTGAAAGTAGATAGGAATGAAAGATGAAAAGGACTTGAAGGAAATTGGGTGTAAATGAAGAAGGAAAATATGATAAAGAGCAAAAATGAAAAGAGAATGAAAAGGAATTGGGAATGAAAATTCTAGATGAAAGTTAGAGAAAAAAAAGAAAAAAGAACAAAACAAATGATTAAAAAAAAATTTAAGAAAAAAAAAAAGGAATGAAACAAAAGTTTTTTGTTTTTTTTTCATTATTAAAAAAAGAAAAAAATTTATAAAAACAATTTTTTAAAAAACTAAGTAATGCCAAGATGGAGAACAAAATAAAACAAAAAAGATTTTGTAAAATTGAATCCAAATTAAGAGATGAAAAAATAAATAAAAGAAAAAAAAAAAGATTTTGACAGGATAGAAATGGAATATGACAGACAAAAAATAAATAAACGAGACAAAAGAGTTAATAATAAATAAAATGATCATCAGAATACTCTTTCTCTCTCATACAGTCTCTTTCTTGCTTTCTTTGTCTCACACACACTCTGTCTCTCCCTCTATTCTCTGTCACACATTCAATCTCTTTCATAAGCAGTCTCTAATTCTCCCTCTCACATACTCTCTCTCTCACACACATTCTCTCTTGTTCTCTTCCTCTCTCTCACACACTCTCTCATTCTCTCCCTCTCTGTCACGCACACTCTCTCACACACTTGTTCTCTTTCTCTCTTCTCTTCCTCTCTCTCTCACACACATTCTCTCCCTCTCTCCTCTCTCTCTCTGTCATCACTCTCTCACATATCTCTCTCATTCTCTTCCTCTCTGTCACGCACACTCTCTCACACATTCTTTCGTTCTCTCCCCCTCTCTATCTTACACATCTCTCTTGTTCTTTTAAAGATATAAACAGAGAAACAAAGGTAGGAAGTTTGCCCCCCCCATTGAGCAGATATTATTCTGCATCCATTTTACTGGTGATTTATTCATTAAGATGTTCATGTCGGGGGGAGGGGATCAAAACAATTAAGAGAGAGAGTAAGAAATGCAGTAAGAAGTGTAGAGAGCGCAGTGCAGAGTGAGAAAAGAAGTGGACAAGAAGAAAGTTGGTTTGGTTTACGGCATATCAACCTCGGTGGGTCATTTAATGCCGACAAAGTAGTGAAATAAATTCATTATTAATGCATAATACAATTTGTTTATCAACTCATGTTTTTCTATTTAACCCATAGATGGGACCCTAACAGGTACTACCACTCCGGGTCAGGGTGGACCAGGGAGCAATGGTGATGAAGGGGGGCTCCACATTCCCAAAACCTCCAAAACTGGAACCTCACCATCAGATAGATTTTAACGTCATTCCCAGGACAAAGAAAGTTGGTTAGTTAGTTGAATTTAATGGCATGTCAACCTATCTTGGGTTATTTTATATTGAAGACATTTTGTTTGTTTGATCTTTGGGTACTCAATCCTTCTTAAACTCAATTTTTTTTCCTACTTAACCCATAGATGGGACCCCTAACATGTACTACACAAGATCAATTTATTAAGCAGAATTTAGCAGGTTTGAATTCAGAGTTTTCTTTGTCTAATATTTGACACAAGAGAAGGCTGGGATTAAAGTGAATTGCAGTGTATTACCCCACCACAAAGCATTGTCTCAAAAATAAGCAATACTCTGTACACTTGGCTTTCCTAATGCAGGGCACCTCAGGCACCCACAAAAAAAGTCTCACCTTAAATCAAGGGGGTGGTATTGCATGGAGGAGCAGCACTCTTGGAGAAGTGCCAGAAATTTAGATACGAAATTGAAATTCCTCTTAAAATGTAAAAAAATAAATTTTCCATGATCTTGATTGCTTATATATATTTACCAATCCCTTCGCATGAGTAGGATGTGACACAAGGTCAATTTCTTAAGTGGAGTTTAACAGGTTTTTCTTCAGAGTGTGTGAGTCCTTGTGAGGGAGAAAACGAGTGAGTGAGAGAATTAGAATATGTGTGAGAGAGTGTATGTTTTTGTGAGGGAGAAAACAAGTGTGTGTGAAAGAGAGGAGAGAGAGAGTGTGTCTGTGTGAGAGAGAGTGTGTGTGTGTTTTTGTGTCTGAAGGAGAGAGAAAAAAAATGAGAGAGCGAGTGTGTGTGCATCTGAAGAAGAGAATTAAAGAGAGAGAGAGGGGAAAGAATGAGAGAGTGAGAAAGAGCAAAAATGTTTATAGATGAGAGAGAGAGAGAGATTACCATACCAATGTTGAAGAGCCCAGTCTGCTCTACTATTTACCTATAGCTGAGGGGAGAGAAATTAGATTCATACCTTTCCCAAGTATATCAGTACTATATGAAATGCCAACAGCTATGTCCAGGATTTGAACTCGTCTACTTCATGCCCATTTCCTACAACTCTAACCATTTGCGCCTTGATTGCTTATATCTTTGTCTACTTTAAACCACTCACAGCAGCTCTCCCACCACTGCCATCTTTTACTTTGTCTGTGAATCAACCCTGAGACTGGAACTTGACCCTTTTGCAATAGGGAACCAATTGAATGGAAACATTTAGGGGAAATTTGGTCGGCTAATATTTGAGAGTAACCAATTAAAAAAAAAATGTTATTAGTTCTAGTGTGGGGGTTATTTTCATATTTGCCTGGGGAGTTGTCTGTCCGTTTAGTGTCGCTGGTTCCTGCTAGGGGCCTCGTGTATTTAAGCGGCTGTTTTGAATTTCTCTTCCTTTTTGCCTGCTGCTCGACCTATGAGACACAATGAGGTAGTCTTATGCCTACCCCTTTCTTGGTGGGGCTTTGCCCCCCCCCTTACATTACTGTAAGTGATTTCCTAGCATGGACTACTTCAGTCTCATGTCTGTTGCTTTTATGTTCATATTACTATTGTATGTATGTATGTTTCATGTACACTTCTATGTAATTTATGTATCCTTTGTGTATTCATGTGCTGTTATATAAAATATTTTGTCCTCAACCTGAGTCGGAGTTTGTTTGCATTTCAACGAGTTATGACTTTGTCATAACCTTTGAATCTTACACTAGTATTGCCATGTTATTTTGTACAATGATAACCGTTACACCATGGGTTTAAGTATTTCTTATCACAGAACTAAGAGTCTTGTTTCTCTGAATGTTTGAAATGAGGCTTGCTGATTAGTATTATCTGCATTATTTGGACTATTGTCCTCATCATCATTATTATATGTACAACGTTTCAGCCAATGTGCCCTCTGGCCTTCTTCAGGTATTTCTTCTCGTAATCGAGAACCTTCTTGTTGTAATCAGAGAGGTATTCTGTTCTCATTCCGCTAACCATAGCTGGGGTAGAGGCATTAATATAATTAACACAGCTTAAGTGACAGTTATCTCTAGACTGCAGGTTCAATCCTGGTCAGGGGAAACAGTAACATAGAATAATAATTAACACAGCTTAACACCTCTACCCCAGCTGTGGTTAGTGGAATGAGAACAGGATACCCCCATGGACTGAATAAAGGGTTAGGTTCAAAGTCCTGTGATGTCTTCCAATTACGACAAGAAGGTTCCCGAGTCCGACAAGAAATACCTGAAGAAGGCCGGAGGGCACATTGGCCGAAACGTTGTACAGATAACAATGAAGATGAGGACAATAGTCCGAATAATGCAGATAATACTAATAAGCAAGCCTCATCTCAAACATTCAGAGAAACAAGGTGTAATGGTTATCATTGTACAAAATATAGATGGCAATGAAGACGAGGACAATAGTCCAAATAACGCAGATAATACTAACAGTCTTGTCACCTTTCCAGGGGAATTTATTGTGGGAGCAAACACACAAGTTCCTGGATATAAGGTTTGAATTCAGAGTTTCCTTCTCCTAGACCAGTTGCCATACCAAAGTTGAATAACCCAGTCTGCCCTACTATTTTACCCATAGCTGGATGAAGAATTTTTTGTGGGGGCAACACACCACTTTTAGACCAGTTGTCATTTTTTTTTTTTATGATTTTTCTTCTAGCTATTGGCATTATGCAATCTTTACTGTTACATATTTAATTCAAAGCAGTTTTATTGTCGATAATTATTTCAAAGGCTAATTAAAAGATTTTTGCAAACCTTTATTAAAAATATACCCCAAAACCAATATACAAAAAAAAGAAATGAATTCAAAAAGTGGATTCTCAAGTTTAAGGCAAATTTCTGTTTTTAACGTATAGATAGGGGGAGGTAAAGTTAGTATTAAGAGTATAATTAATTTAACTTGAAAAGTTAGCCATAAACTAAAGCAGTAGAAGAAAGGATTAAAAATTTTAATCTATCATTTCAGATATTATTTAGTTTCCAGCAATTCTTCTGAAATGATATGTCTTTGATTGTGAAACAAATTACAGAAGACAATGAAACAAAACTGAGTGTGAGATTAAAGAAATATCAGTTTATTGTTTTCCAAAAGACAAAACGAGGGAGGGAGGGAGGGTGAGAGAGCAATGGAGAAAATCAGTTTCAAACTCCAATCTGAATGTTACAAACAATTTGTCAACTATATTAGCCTTAAAATTTTGATATCATAGACGTTCATGGAAAAATGCACCACAAAAATCCACCATCTATGGGTAAGTGTATGGTAAAAAAAGGCAAGGTGAAACAATGAACAGGGCAAGAAGAGGATTTGATTTGATTTGTTCTTGTTTTACAGCATATCAACCTCAATGGGTCACTTAATGCCGACTACGTTTTTGAAATGAGTTGGTGATAATGTTTAATTTTCTAAAGGTTTTTTTTTTTTTTGACATTTTTGTGAATGAAACTTTTAGATGATTTTTTTTAACATATATTTTTGTGTTTTAATTTTTTTGGAAGATTTTTAGATTTTGTTGGATGTGTGCTTCTTTTATGTATCCGAGTAGTTTTTCTGGGTTTATTTGGTAGAATATCTGTTTTAGATTTGTTGTTTGGTGTATTTTTTTCGTATTTGTTTTAGGTTGCTACATTCTGTTAATATGCAAGAAGAGGAGTATGGTAAAAAAGGCAAGGTGAGACAATGAACAGGGCAAGAAGAGAAGTATAGCAAGAAAACAAACCAAGAAGGTGAAGTAGCAAAAATTAGATTAATAACAACTAATGTGTTACATTATTGGAAGACAGTGATAAAAAGATTTTTTTTTAAATTTGTTTCATTTTATGGCATATCAACCTCAGTGGGTCATTTAATATCGATAAATTTTTGAAATAAATTCATTCTTACTGGATAGTCAATATTTTTTTAAAACATATTTTTCTATTTAACACATAGATGGCACCCTAACAGGTACTACCACTCCGGGTCTGAGTGGACCAGGAAGTAATGGTGATGAAAGGATACTCCAAATTCCACAGAGCTCCAAAACTGGAACTTCACCACTAGATGCAATTTTGACATCATACCTAGGACACAAGACCCTTAGTCACTGCCTTCTAGCGCATATATGATAAAAAGGGTTGAGGGTTTCCCATAAGAGCAATAGGGCCAGGCCAATCATATAGATGCTAGGGCTTGAAGTGACCAGCTGACTGATCGAAGTGGGTATCTCCGACAAATTCGTTTTGCCTAAGTAAGGGCCAAAGTTTGGTTTGTTTTACAGCATATCAACCTCAGTGGGTCATCTAATGCTGGCAAAGTTTTGAAATAAATTCATTCTTAATAGATACTCAATTTTTATAAACTCCTGTTTTTCTATTTAACTCATAGATGGGACCCTAACAGTACTATCATTCCAGGTCAGAGTGGACCAGGGAGCAATGGTGATGAAGGGGTGCTCCACATTCCCCAAAACAGGAACCTCACCATCAGATAGTTTAATGTCATTCCCAGGACATGAAGACCCTCAGCCACCGCCTTCTAGCACCCATATGATAAAAAGGGTTGGGCTTGCCATAAGGGCAATAGGGTTGGGCAATCATATAGGGGCTAGGGCTTGATATGACAGACCCCGTCTAGCCCAAGTTAGAGTCAAAGTGGAGTGTTCCATGTCATGGACTGCTCAGCCACCTGGGTTCAATCTTAAGCATTATGGGTTGCCACCCACGGTCAACAGGTGGCCCCATTGGGGGAGTCTTACCCCTCTGCAGAGGTGCAGTTTGTGTATTCTAACATCCCAGCCGACAGGGTGGGGCCAAAGTTTGAAAGTAAAACAGGAATCAGAAAAGGTTGAGAACTATTTCTATAGATCATTACTGTTTCACTGAGTTGAAACTTGCTGGGTGCTCACTTATTCTGACCTTGTACCAGACTAAGTTAAATTTATCAACTGAAATTATCAGGAGTTAAAACGTACAGAGATGTAAAAGATGGGAGAAATTTTCTTTCTTTCTTTTTTTTTTTTTTGTTCTTTGTGGAAAATAAAGGAAAATAAAGATCTACAATTGAATCCTTGTTGGATGTTCACTTATTCTGGCCTTGTATCAGACTAAGTTAAACTTATCTTTGTGGGGAAAAAAAGGAAAATGAAGATCTACAGTTGAATCCTTGTTGGATGTTCACTTATTCTGGCCTTGTATCAGACTAAGTTAAACCTATCTTTGTGGGGAAAAAAAAGGAAAATGAAGATCTACAGGAGGTTTAATGACATGAGAGGAAAGATATCCGAAAAAGCAACGAGACAAAAAGTGGAAAACATATTTTGAAAAACAGGTCAAAATATTCCATCAGAAAGATGTTTCGCTTTTTTTTAACTAGATTAATACGACTTTGTTTCCTACTTATTTCACTGTGTTTTATGACATGGATATTTTTGTAGAAATATGTAAAATCTTTTGTTTATCTATATATAATATATATATATATATATATATATAATGATGAAAATAAGAATATATAATGAAAATAAGAAATGCATGCATATCCCAATGTAGTTTTTTTTTTCTTTTACAAAAAGAGGCCATACAGATATTAGATAGAAGAAAAAAATCAGCTTAAAGAAAAGAACTTTATATAATTTTATCTCTTAATATAGACATAATATATACATAAATTCTATGGATAAAATTGTATATCTAGCAATCTTTAATAATCTCCTTATATATAAAACAAAATTCTACTTTATATATATATATATATATATATATATATTATATAGGTGAACGGCATCAAGTGTTTCCATGATAGGATTCAACCAAAATTAAGAATGATTGGTTTGCTTGGTTTATTGATTTTAACAGCATATCAACCTGTCTGGGGTTATGTCATGACTAACGGTTAGGAATTAATATATGTTGTGTATTTACATTTACACTTTTGTAGTAATTGGTTTTAACAATGTGTTAGCACCATTAGGGATTATGTTGTATAGTATTGATTAAGTTCATATCTATATTCTATGGTATAATTTTGTTTCCCTCAAAAAGGAGAGAATGTCTTCCATGTTGACATTTTCAAATAGATCTTTCATATTGTTTGCTTTAAAATAACAGTTTCTGATGTGAGAAAAAAACCTGCATTCCATGAATAAGTGTTTAGCAGTCAAAGGTCTTTGACATGTTCCACATTGTGATTGTTGTTCTAAAATTGAGAACTCAAATGTACATATAAATATTTATGTATATATTTTTACACATTTGGAGTATTATAAAGAAATGAATAAATGGATACCTTTGTTCAGATATAAATTTATTTCTCAAAATTTTTCAGATGAGGCTTGATAATTAGTATTATTATGGGACACATAGCCTAGTGGATAAAGGAGTTAGGTTTTAGACAGTTCTAAGTGACAGTTACCTCTAGACTGCAGGTTCAATCCTGGTCTGGGGCAACAGTAACATAGAATAATAAGTAACACAGCTTAACACCTGTACCCAACTATGGTTAGCGGAATGAGAACAGGATACGCCTGTGGACTGAATAAAGGGTTAGGTTCAAAGTTCCATGATGGCTCCTGATTACAACAAGGTTCCTAATCCAAGAAAGTTCCCGGCCCAACAAATAATACCGGAAGAAGGAGGGCACATCAGCTGAAATGTAGTACAGATAACAGTGAAGATGAGGACAATAGATCGAATAATCCAAATAATACTAGATATAAATTTTTTTTTTTTTTTCCTCTTTCAGTTTGATTCTAAATAATTTGAAGATTTCATATATGGTCTTATTAGTATGATTTTCCCATTCATTTACTTTCAATACCATTGAACTCCTTATATCCAGTTTCTCTGGGGGCATAATTTGCATAGGCACTGCCCCATAATCACACCACGAATGAGACAAAACTCTGACCCAGAGTGATTGTACCTGTTAGGCTCCCATCAATGGGTTAAATAGAAAAACATGGGTTTAAAAAAATGTGAGTTTAAAAAAAGAATGAATAAAACAAAATTTTGGGCATAAAATAACACGACAAGGGTTAACATGCTGTAAAATCCTACCAAATTTTCCATTCTTTCTTCTATATCTTCTTTCTTCTCTGTTTCTTTTTTATCTTGCACTTTTCTCTCTTCATTCTTTCTCTCTCTTTTCTTTCTTGGATACACCCCTCTTTCTTTTTTCTCTCTCTCTCTCTCTATCATTCCTTTTTGTATACACCCTTCTCTTTCTTCTTCTCCTTCTTTCTTGTATACTCCCCTCTTCTTTTCTCTCTCTCATTCACTCCCCTCTTTCTTTTCTCTCTCTCATTCTTTTTGTATACACCCTTCTCTTTCTTCTCTTCCCTTCTTTCTTGTATACACCCCTCTATTTCTTTTCTCTCTCGTATATAGACCACTCTCTTTTCTCCCCCCCTTCCAGTCTTGCATACACCCCTCTCTTACATTTCTCTCTCTCTTTCTCCTTTCTTTCTTTCTTATATACACCCTTCTCTTTCTTCTCCCTACCTTTTTTTTCTCCTCCTTTAATTTATTTCCTTTCCACCCCCTCCTCTTCTTGCTTCCCACCTTTCTTCTCCCTCTTCCTTCTTTTTCCCCTTCTTCTTCCTTCCCACTCTCTCACATTCCATCCTCGAAGCAAAGTCTCAAGGAGTCCCCCCTGCAGGACAAAAATCTCATTTACTAAAATTACTTTTGGATCTAATGACAAGACAAAGTTTATTGGGACATTTGATTGAAAGTGTCATCTTTTGAGCCGGGATTTCATGGGACACCATCGACATGGCCACAAGGATAATTTGGTCATTTTGCAGAGAGAGACATACAGACAGACAGGGACAGGTAAAATTGGTCATTTGTATGCAACAGGACTTTCTACTTTATTTTTGCCCTGTCCTTCTGTTAATTGATATCTGTCTGCATGTAGAGCCCATCTCAGTAATTCGTCTGCTTTTCTGGACGAACAAGAAAAGCAAATAAACTTATAACAGAAATTCTGATTGGTGTGCAAGATGAAACATTTTCACTCAGAAGTTTTTGAGGAGATTGTTATTTATGGCATGTAAACCTGTCTTGAGGCTGCTTAGGCCTAAGAGTTAGGGAATCATGTTCATATCTGCGGGAATGTACAAAAAATGATATATATATTTACCAACTCCTCCGCACGAACAGGATACGACACAAGGTCAATTTCTTAAGCGGAGTTCAACAAGTTTGAATTCAGAGTTTTCCTTCTCCTAGACTGGTCACCTAGCCATGGTTAAAGAACCCAGTCTGCCTTGCTATTTACCCATAGCTGGAGGGAGAGTAGGATTCATACCTTTCCCAAGGGTATTAGCGCTAAGTGAAATGCAATTACCACGTCCAGGATTTGAACTCGTGGCGACGAGTCCATTTCTCATGACTTTAACCATTACACTACGCGCTCCCTACAAAAAATGATATAGAAATCAAATGTAATACTTAGATTTCCAATTAAGATAATGTTGGTTAGTTGTTTTGTTTTACAGCATACCAAAACTCTCTGAGTCATATAATGCTGAATTAAATTATTTTTGATAAACAAAGGACTGATTGTGGAGGCATGTGGTGTAATGGTACTGTCATAGGAAATGGACACAGCAAGACGAATTCAAATCCTGGTTTTTATTTTTTTTTTTTTATGGCATATCAACCCAGAGGGTCATTTAATGCTGACAAAGTTTTGAAATAAATTCATTCTTAATGGTTACTCAATTTTTTATAAACTCATGTTTTTCTATTTAACCTATAGATGGGACACTAACAGGTACTACCACTCCGGGTTAGAGTGGACCAGGGAGCAATGGTGATGAAGGGGTGCTGCACATTCCCCAAACCTCCAGAACTGGTACCTCACCATCAGATAGAGTTTGACATGAAAACCCTCAGCCATCTCCTTCTAGCACCTATATGAAAAAAGGAAAGCGCGTAATGTAATGGTTAAAGTCATTGGAAATGGACTTGTCGTCTCGAGTTCAAATCCTGGACGTGGTAATTGCCTTTCACTTAGTGCTAATACCCTTGGGAAAGGTATGAATCCTACTCTTCCTCCAGCTATCGGTAAATAGTAGGGCAGACTGGGCTCTTTAACCTTGGTTAGGCAACCGGTCTAGGAGAAGGAAAACTCTGAATTCAAACTTGTTGAACTCCGCTTAAGAAATTGACCTTGTGTCACATCCTGCTCGTGCGGAGGGATATATATATATATGATAAAAAGGATTGGGGCTTGACATGACCTGCTGATTGATTGAAGGGGCCTCTCCGACCGCCTGTCTAGCCTAAGTGGGTGTTGCATGTCATGAACTGCTCATCCACTAGAATTCTGTGCTTTAAGCATCACGGGTCGCCACCCATGGTCAATAGGTGGCCCCATTTGTTACCCATCTGCAGAGGTGCAGTTGATGTATTCTGAAGCCCCAGCCCACAGAGCTGCTCAAAAGTTTTAGAAGAGATTGATTTTAATGGCATGTAAACCTGTCTGGGGCTGCTTTGGCCTAGAAGTTAGAGAATCATGTTCATATCTGCGGGAATGTACAAAAAATGATATAGAAATCAAATGTAATACTTAGATTTCCAACCAAGATAATTGAAGAATAATCAAGCTAAGTTCCAATTACCATCGAATTGGTAAGACACAGCAACAAGCGGTTGTAACTTGGTTAGTTGTTTTGTTTTATGGCATATCAGAAACTCTCTGGGTCATATAATGCTGAATTAAATCATTTTTGATAAACAAAGAACTCAGAGTGTGGAGGTACGTGGTGTAATGGTTACTGTCATACGAAATGGACACAGCAAGACGAGTTCAAATCCTGGATGTGGCTGTTTGCATTTTACATTGCTCTAATACCCTTGGGAAAGGTAGGAATCCAACTATTCTCCTAGTAGGAGTAGGGCAAACTGGGCTCTTTAATCTTGGTACAGCAACCAGTCTAAGAGAAAAAAACTCTGAATTCAAACCAAATGGGCTCATAAATTTTCCCATGGATTCATTCAAAGCAAATATGTGTGTCCTAGGACACACTAAATCAAAAAGCTATCAACATCACTGCACTTACTATGATGTCACAGTCCTGTATGTTAGTGACTACATCATCAGAACCCCTCTGGCAATGAACGGGTAATTCCTTACTCCTCAGAACTCCAGAATTGGAGTCTCACCACTGGGTACAGTTTAGTGTCATACTCAGAAAACCAATTGTGGTTCTTACCCTTCTGCAGGGGATACAATTCACATATGTGGGGATTAAAATAAAACTCAAATAAAAAAATAACAAACTCCCATGAGCCTTCACCAAAAGAACCCTCCGCGCATGCATAGGGAAAAAGGACCTGTAAGATTCAAAGGTTATGACAAAGTCATAACTCGTTGGAACGCAAACAAACTCCGACAAAGGTTGAGGGACAAAACATTTAATAGGTATACAGCACATGGATATGACAAGATACATAAAGAATAGAAGATAGAATAGTGTACATACATACATAAATAAAAGTCACATAATGTATAGGTACAAACATGAGACTAAGAATAGTCCATGCTGTATAAATCACTTACAGTGACAAGTCCGGCGTTGAGGGACGAAGCCCCAACGAGAAGGGAATGACAATTGTCTAACCCATGTGGTCTCGTAGCGAACAGCAGGCAAAGAGGAAGAGAAGTTCAAATCAGTCGTTTAAATACACGAGGCCCCTAGCGGAAACAGCGACACTAAACAGGCAGACAACTCCCCAGGCAAATACGAAAATAACTCCTACAAACCCACTTCCAACTCCCAAGAGAATCTCTCAGCCATTCAAGTTTAGGCCTTAACTATGTCACTACCACTGCCAGGGAGATATTTCTTTGCTATGTGGTGGCTATGACCGGTGAATAAAGCCTAAATCATAAAACCCCCTTCTGTCTTTTTTGTTCCTTGAATTCCTTCCTTTTCAGCACGACCACTAAATAAGATGGGGTTAAAAACAAACCCTAGGAACATGCACTAGGAATAACCACAGCCACCTTTTAAACCTAAAACGTTAAACCTCTTGCTACCCATACATATTCTGACAATGTGGGTGCAAATTGGAATTTTTTTGCTTTTTTTTTCTCAAATTAATTCTTTTCAACATTTTCAAATATTCCTTTAATTCCTTCCTTTTCAGTGCGACCACCAAATAAGATGGGGTTAAAAGCAAACCCCAGGAACACGCACCAAGAATAACCACAGCCACCTTTTAAACCTCTTGCTACCCCATACATATTCTGACAATGTGGGTGCAAATTGGAATATTTTTGGTGAACTTTTTTTTCTTTTTTTAAGATTAATTCTTTTCAACATTTTCAAAAGTTCTTTTTCTTTTAAGTGTGAATCATCAATAACCAGTCAATGATTTGTTTCCATGGAGTCAGACACCCAAGAGACAATTTATCAATCGTACAATCCCCTCTCATTTGCAAAACCTCTTCCCCGTTATCTCTTCTTTCTTCTCTCTTTCCTGCCATCAACTACCACTCCTACCCAACTGAAAGATAACCGCTCAGTCTTCATCCTCTTTGGTCTTACTAAATATCTTTCTTATTTTTCCACTCCTTCACAAGCTCAGAAAAGCCCCTCTTCCTTCTCCCAAAACAATAGAAACAACACTCCTTAATCATCAGATAAGGTCCAAGGGAGATAATTCATCTTAGGGTCACTAGGTTTTTACTTAAAAGCTTCTTGTCAAGTACACAGGCTTGTTTAGCTCAATTGGTAGAGCATTCACCTATTACACAGGACAAACATCTCCAAATTTGCCATTTAGTAGTAATGGACCTGCAAGACTAGCTTGTTAACCATTACACCATGATTGGATACAAATGAGACTATACAAATCTTCCAAGATGAAAGTCAAATATGTAAAGACTGATTATTTGGTGTCGCTTATCCGAAGAATTCTTATTTCTTATGAGTGTCGTCACCTCAGCTAAATAATAGACCATTCCATCTGTTTGAGTTGCTGGGCCAATCTTTATCTTACCCAGTGATGCTGATATCTTTTTGATTTAGTGCATCCTGGGATACACATATTTGCTTTGAATGAGTCCCCAGGAAAATGTATGGGTCCCAACTAAAGCCATCTAACTCATACCATGTAAACTATCCTGTGTAATTACTTTCTAAGAGACTGTTGAAATGTATTTACAGTTAGCTTTAAATGGTGAGGGAAGAAAAAAAAGAAAAACACTGGGATGCATGGATATGATTTTATTGCATCCTTTTAGATCTTTGTGTGTCAGGGACGCAGGATGCATACCAATTAGCATCTCTGATATACAAATGCATACTATCCACAGGTCAGCCTGTTTCTATATCATTTTTTGTACATTCCCACAGATATTGTTTAATTTTCTTATTATTTCTCATGTTATTTGCTATCTCTTCTATGTGCTATTTTTTTCTTGCTGACCATGTTGAGTTGTGTGGGTTTCTTCTTCATTGGGTTGTATTCAGTAATGTCTCACTCAGTTTTCATCTTTGTTCTTAATTATGAACACAGAAACATATTTTTTGTGTAAGTCAAATCAACAGAGTGGCCTATTGTTGGTATCAGCTGGACAGCGAGGGAATCTATGGGTAATTCCATGTCAAATTATCCAGGCTATGTCACCCACCCCCTTCAATTTTTTTTAAAAGCAAAAATCGAACTATTTGGTACAAATTATGTTCAATATATGTGAAATAATAATAGAAGATTTTTTTGTCATAGATGCAGGGCCACGTTGGGATATTGATCTTGCTATGAAAAAATCAGAAATCATCAATAACTTAAAATTGGTTGACTTTAAGACTTTTTTTACAGCATTTTTGGATTACTTGGGCCAAAATGCTTTTATAAATCAATTTTTAGTAGTAGGGAAGCTCTAGTTCTCATTTTACAGACAAAAATATATTACAAAAGGTCACCTTCCCCACCCCCCCAATTTGTAGAGTTAACTCCATCATCTTTTGGAATTGAAAGCTCAAATTTTGGGGATTGTCTAATGTTAACATAGTGAAAAAATTTATTAAAAAATTGAAGTTGACAATTTCTTTTTTTATGAATGATTTAACATGGAATTACCCTTATCCCATTTTTACTAATGCTAGACCAGGGAGATTGTTATTGTGTCTGAAGTGGAACAGTACACCTACCATCAGCTCTCCACTTTACCGCAGAGATGTAAGCTGTGCTATTCAATTTTTTCATCTTTAAATTAATTTTGAATATAGCAGCCATATTTTCAAATGTTTGTAACTTCCTGCCAATTTCCTCCTCCTCCCAATCCTCCCACTTCTACAGAGTTTCCATGAGTTCCCCCTCTGACTTATTCTACTTGTTCCCAACTTTGTGTGTTTAAATAGAACTTTGAATAAAATAATATAACTATATCCCCCCCCTGAAGATGTCACTTTGTAATGCTGAAAGTATTTGGGGAAAATTTTGGTGAACTCATTAACTGAATCCGCCCTGAGGTTACAGAGATGCTGATAGGTATCCTGCATCCCTGATGCAGAAAAATCTAAAAGAACGCACTTTTAACCAGAATGTGTTGCAAGATGATAACACTCATACATTTAAGGAACATGAATATTCATATATAGATTAACTCTTTGCCTATAAAGTTTACCCCATGGCTGTACCAAACTTTCTTGGTATTTTTTACCTGTATGATGGGATATTTCCAAGTTCACTATCTCTCCTTTAAGAACTCATTCTATTCAAAAAAAGGTGTGTTCGTAGGGATTTTTCAGTGTAAACAAGTGACACATGCGAGAGCCACTGTGAGTAGCTTAAAGTAGGTAAAGAGTAAAGTAAATATAATTTAAATTGCCTTCAGCAGATGGAATGAAAAATTTTAAATATTATTTCTTCCTCTGTGGTTCTAATTAATTATGAACAACACTAAAAAGTCTAGTTAAGGAAGTCTAGAAAGGAACAGTCATTGTGTCCCGATTATGCATTGGTCATACAAGACTAACACACTCCTATATACTCAAACAAGAACAACACCACAATGTGAAACATGTCAAACACCTTTGACAGTTAAACACTTATTCATGGAATGCAGATTTTTTTGCTCACATCAGAAACCGTTATTTGACTGCAAACAATATGAAAGATCTGTTTGAAAATGTCAACATCGAGGACATTCTCTCCTTTTTGAGGGAAACAAAATTATACCATAGAATATAGACATGAAACTAATCAATACCATGATATTAGTGAAATAGAACACTAATTAGGACTGAGCCTATTCTAGTAGTGACCATCCCAAGAGAAGTTTAACAGGTTTGAATTCAGAGTTTTCCTTCTAGACTGGTTGCCTAACCAAGGTTAAAGAACCCAGTATGCCCTACTATTTACCTATAGCTGGAAAGAAAGTAGTTGGATTCATACCTTTCCCAAGGGTATTAGTACAATGTGAACTGTAGCTTTGTCCAGGATTTGAACTCGGGTCGGCGAGTCCATTTCCTAAGACTCTAACCATTACACCACACGCCTTCTACTAAAAAATGATTTCCCAGGTTGGGTCATTGCTATTACTACTCACATAAATCCCCAAATAGGCTCGAAGAGTCTCCTTAGACTTGGTTGGCAACCCATCTAAGCCAAAGAAAAGTTTGACATAAAACCCCCATTGCCTAGTGGCTTTAACCCATTCCAAAGAAAGGCTAGAGAAGTGTAACGTAGCGGTATCTGTTGTATTCACGATACCCAAAGCTGATATATGTAACGTGGCGGTAGCGATATATTCACCGTACTAACAAGCTGCTAGCTTTTATTTCCAGGTTAGGCTCGTCTCGTGGGCTGTATCGGAGAGGAGGAAAGGCAGAGAGAAAGAGAGAGAGAACACTGCTAGATTACTATGATCCCACAAGGGACCCAAGGTCTGATCCGTACCCTACGACTCTCAAAGCAAAAGGAGGCTGGTATTTTTCTTTGTCGTTCTACGTCACCATGTGACTTCCGGTTCCTGTCAACACCTGAAACTTCCGGGTTGACATTCAATTCTCCATTTGGAGGGGTCACGCCACGGTCAAAATCACGACAACAGTTTTGTCCTCATCACTATTTTTTTAAACCTTTACTATCTCTTGTTTCTTCTTCCTCTCTTTGTAATATAGTAGTTCTTGCTCAGGATAATCCCCATCTTGCTACAGAAGTAAACCCCGAAAACAAATAAGGAGCCGGAGCCCCTAAAGGTGGTGTGAGGCTGAAATCCAGTGCTACCCAGCATCTCCTATGACACTACCGCTGCCAAACTGCATTGGTCCTTAGTTTTCCTTTGGATTACAGCGAGATAGTGTAGAGAGGAGGGATTTGCTGCTTGGGCAACAGCTTATCCTCCATATGGACCCAACCAGGCTATGTAGTTTAAAAAAAAAAAAAAAAAATGGATACTACTACATTGTCTCTCGTAGATGGAAGGATCCCAACAACATCTGAAGAAGGTCCGAGGATACAGGGCTAAAACATTACCATTCCACAACAAAGATGAGGACAACAGTCCAAAAAATCAAAATAATTCAATTTCATTATTCTTTTATTTGCTCTTACTTAATTCAAATACAACTTTTTTTTTCCCCGCTTCATGTTTTTTCTCCCTTCCACTTTTCTTTCTTTCTGTTTAACTTCTTCTGCCTCTCCCCCCCCACCAGGCTCTCTCACCCCCATTCCCCTCCCTGGGCACATAATGGTCAAACCATCCATTCCCAATTTAACCCCCTACCCATAACACAGCAGCCCATTCTTTCTAACCTTTCCTTTTACAATTCAGTTCCAAGCCCAATTTCAGTTTCCTAAGAGCCAAACACCGAAAAAAGCAGCCCTGACCCCCACCGCACCGCAGCTGCACCTACTGAGACATTTTTTTCTTCCTTTCTTTCTTTCAATTTACTTTTTCGTTCTTGTCTTTAAAACTTTGTACCTACTTCAGTTACCTAAGCAAACGGCTATTTCTAATCAATCAAAAAACAATCTGTGACGTCTGCCAGATAAATATGTTCCTATTCGCATGAAAAGAAACCTTCTTTGCATTCGTTTAATGTTCTGTCTGCTTTTTTTAAATAATTCAAAAAGAAGAATTCCTCAAAATTCAACAAAACCATTCCGCTCGTATGTTCTCTTCATTTTTAATCGCAGACATTTGATTTCGTTTTCCTCTAATTTTCTTTCTTTCTCTTCCTTTTGTTCATTCACACTCTTTTTCATCTTTCTTTTCTTTCTCCTTCTTTATCTATTTCCTTTCATTCCTTCACTCTTTCATGTCTTCTTCCCTCTTATTTCTTTTTTTTTCCTCCTCCCTCTTATTCATCTACTCTTTCATTTCTTTCTTTCTCCTTCTTCCTCCTCCCTCTTATTCATCTACACCTTCCTTTCTTTCCTTCACTCTTTCATTTCTTTCTTTCTCCTTCTTCCACCTCCTTGTGATTCATCTACCTCTTCCTTTTTTTCCTTCATTCTTTCATTTCTTTCCTTTTTCTTCCTCCTCCTCCCTCTTATTCATCTACCTCTTTCTTTCTCCTTCCTCTTATTTATCTACTTCTTCCTTTTTCCTTCTCCCTAACTATTTTTAATTTTTCTCTTTCTTTCCTTCTCTCCCTCTTTCTTTATATATCCATTCCTTTTGTTCATTCACACTCTTTTTCTTATTCATCTACCACCTTTCTTTCATTTCTTTCTTTTTTCTTCCTCCTCCTCCCTCTTATTCATCTCTCTTCCTTTCATTCCTTCACTCTTTCATTTCTTCCACCTCCCCTTATTCATCTACCACCTTCCTTTCTTTCCTTCATTCTTTCATTTCTTTCTTTCTCCTTCTTCCTCCTCCCCCTTATTCATCAACCTCTTCCTATCTTTCCTTCACTCTTTCATTTCTTTCTTTCTCTTTCTTCTTCTTCCTCCCTCTTATTCATCTACACCTTCCTTTCTTTCCTTCACTCTTTCATTTCTTCCCTCTCCCTCTTATTCATCTACCTCTTCCTTACTTTCCTTCATTCTTTCATTTCTTTCTTTTTTCCCTCCTCCTCCCTCTTATTCATCTACCCCTTCCTTTATTTCATTCACTCTTTCATTTCTTTCTTTCTCCTTCCTCTTATTTATCTACTTCTTCCTTTTTCCTTAACTATTTTTCATTTTTCTCTTTCTTTCCTTCTCTCCCTCTTTCTTTATCTAACTCTTTCATTTCTTTCCTTCACACTATTTTTCTGTTTTGTCTTACTTTCCTTCATTACATCTTCATCCATCCCTTCCTTTAATTTCTTCACTCTTTTTCATCTTTCTTTTCTTTCCTTTCCCCTTCTTTATTGACCCCTTCCTTTCTTTCCTTCTCCTTCACTCTTTAGTTTCTTTCTTTTTTCTTCCTTCCTCCTCCTCTCTTATTTATCTACCCTTTCCTTTCTTTCTTTCACCCTAACTCTTTTTCATCTTTCTCTTTCTTTCCTTCCCCTTCTTTATTTCTTCCTTTCTAATTTACTCTTTTGTATCTTTCTTTCTTTTTCTTTCTTCCTCCTCTCTCTTATTTATCTATCCCTTTCTTTCCTTCATTCTTTCTCTTTTTCATCTTTCTTTTCTTTTCTTTCCTTCTTTTTTTATCTCTTTTCTTTCCTCTCTTTCTTTCTTACTCCTTCTTTATCCCTTTCTTTCTTTGCTTCTCATTTATTCTTTTTTATCTTTCTTTTTCTTCCTCTTTTCTTTCTTATTTGCTAGTTTTCATTTTTCTTCCCTTTCACCTCCCTTTTCTTTATCTAACCCTTTCTTTCTTCCCTCTTACTCCTTTTCATCTTTCTCCCCCCCCTCTTCTCAGTCTACCCTTTCTTTCCTTCTCCTTTACTTTTTTCATCTTTCTTTACTTCCCCTTTGAATTTTTTCATTTTCCAATAATTTTCAAACTCTTCCTCATTTTATAAATAATTGATAAGTTGAGGTCCAAGGGAGATAACTGGATAGTATCATCTACAGTTTAATTACAATAACTCTTCGTTCATGAACAAGTGATGATTTTTTAAAAACCATCTCAGGAGGAATAACCAAATTAATTGCTACAAAGAAGTTGTTGAATGTTAAACTTGCTTCAACTAACTTTACATAAAGAGAAATTTAAAAAAGTCAGCCTGAAGTTTGTATCAGCCTGACAGCAAGGGAGTCTATCCCTTTTTCACTAGTGCTAGACCAAGGAGTTTGTTTTATTGTCTGAGGTGGGGCGCCACACCCACCATCAGCTACTCACTTCATCACACAGATCTCTATGTTACTCATACTACTGAGTTGGCAATGGGCTGTATCGAACCAGGAACCTTATGGTTCCTAGTCGGACACTCTACCATCCGAGCTAAACGTCCATAGAAATAACCTTTCATATCTATGTCAGTATGTTCCTATCTATTTACTACTAGCATTCCCAGTTGATTTTTTTTATTTGAGGTTATTGTTATATAGAGCTTTGTAATAAATGGAGTTCAGAACTGTTTGAATTATGCAAATATCCCCAGTGGTTCAAAAGTTATGAGAATTTAAAGCCCCGAAATTGGGGGTACAAAAGTGGACATGATTTTGTTTTAAAAAAAAAATGTCAAATCATGGACTAATTCAAAACAAGAAATTTAGTAATTTCTTCACCATTTCTTTATTTTTGGAACAATTTTGATAAAACTTTGCATTCTTATGTAAAATTTTATGTTCTTTCTGATTCTGCAGAAATTTTATGTATCTCCATGCTAGAAGCCCCTGGTAAAAATGATGTATCTCAATGCTAGAACCCTCTGGTAAAATTTATTGTGGGGGTGGAGTCCCTACGTCATAGTGGCTAACCTTGCTGAACAGCAACATCATAGTAAGTTAGGACATCAGTCTCACTATTATGTTCAATTTTATACCAATATTCTTGGGAAAGGTATGAATCTCCTTGTCCTCTCAGCTATGGGTTATTTTATGAGTGGGAGGTATTCAAGCCTCCCACTGTGAATTTATTGCACCAAAATTACTCCTGATGCGACGGGCAACCACAACATTACCCGGCACATTGCAAAAAAAAATGTGTTTTTCTCCTGGTTCAGGGCCAAACGGGTATATATGTGACAATGATATAGACAGACGACAAACAATTTGGTCAACCTTTTTTTTTTATTTTCACAGCAAATATTTATACAACTTAAACACTAGTACACTTACTCTCGTAGAGAGAGGAGTTAAAGAGAGAGAGACAAACACAGGCGGTAGACCGTACCATCTCATGGGCAGGGTAGGCAAGGGAGAGAAAAAGGTGAGATGTTCTTTCCCGACAAGGGAAAGGAGTGTGTATTTGGGCTGACCGCTTTCGTTTCCGGACGTTTCTTATTGGGATTTTCTTTTTTTTTTCTTTCATATGTCACAGTTTAATAGTACCATTACTGTTCTTCTACAAGGAGTGAACAAACTATTCTCCCTCGAGCTATGGTTAAATAGTAGGGTAGACTGGGTTCTTTAACCTTAGTATGGCAACCAGTCTAGAAGGAAAACTTTGAATTCAAACTTGTTAAACAACACAGCATTATTGTGTAGTTCCATGTAGCTTATTCTCTAAGTGATGCAGCCATACAATAGCATTAACATATCTACAGCTTGGAAGAATTTTTGCTTTTATATATATATATATATATATATATATATATACACACACACAAGCAGGATGTGATACAAGGTCAATTTCTTAAGCGGAGTTCAATAGGTTTGAATTCAGAGTTTTCCTTCTCCTAGACCTGTTGCCTAACCAAGGTTAAAGAGCCCAGTCTGCCCTGCTATTTACCCATAGCTGGAGGGAGAGTAGGATTCATACCTTTCCCAAGGGTATTAACGCTAAGTGAAATGCAATTATCACATCCAGGATTTGAGAGTCCATTTCCGATGACTTTAACCATTACACCACGGGCTTCCTAAATGTTTGCTTTATATGTAAAAAAAAATGTGTGGAATGG
This sequence comes from Doryteuthis pealeii, assembly GCA_023376005.1. Lineage (NCBI taxonomy): Eukaryota > Metazoa > Mollusca > Cephalopoda > Myopsida > Loliginidae > Doryteuthis > Doryteuthis pealeii. The sequence goes on along the minus strand of CM042164.1, from coordinate 80,940,642 downwards.
AAAAGTTCCTTAATCTTAGAAATTATTTATTATTTAATAATACAAACATAAATTCCTACAAAGGCATATATTTTTTTTTAGTATTATTTGGATTATTCAAACTATTGTTCTCATCTTTATTGTTATCTGTACAACATTTTGGACAATGTGCCCTCCAGCCTTCTTCAGGTATTTCTTGTCGGACTCTGGAGTTTTCTCAAACTCAGGAAACTTCTTGTCGTAATTGGGAGTCATCACAGAACTTTGAACCTGGAGCCTTCTTGAACTCAGTAATCTTCTTTTCGAACTTGGGAACCTTCTTGTCGTAAATGGGGGTCATCACAGAACTTTGAACTCAACCCCTTATTCAATCCACGGGGGCAACCTGTTCTCATTCTGCTAACCATAGCTGGGGTACAGGTGTATATTGTACAGATAAAAATAAAGATGAGGACAATAGTCTGAATAATCCAAATAATACTAATTATCAAGCCTCATCTAAAAAATTCAGAGAAATAGTATCTTTTGTTTTGTTTTTAAATAAACTTCACAAGAATCTACTCGGAGGTTAAAAAGTTGGATAGGAAGAAGAAAAAAGGAAAGAATAAAAAAATGAAAGAGAAATACGTTTCTTAAAGCAAGACAAACAAAACAACTGTCTGTCAAGGTGGCCAAAAAGTAAAGAAAGAAACACTGCTAATTCCTGTCAGATGTTGGGGAAAAAATGTATCAATTCCGCAAGGAATTGACGGAGTCTGATGGATGGAGGCATTTCCCTAACACTTCTCCAATGACAGGGAAAGAAACATAGCACTTATGCAATTTTGACACACGCTTTTCAATATGTGTAGGATTTTTACCTATGTTATATATACAAGGTGTGTCATGAAAGTGCCAAGTTAGAAGCTGTATTTACCAAAATAGAAATGAAAAATGAATGGAACATTAATTTTTTTTTCAGAATACAAGGTGTGTCATAAAAGTACCAAGTTTGAAGCTGTATTTACCAAGATAGAAATGAACAATGAATGGAACTTTTTTTTCAGAATACAAGGTGTGTCATAAAAGTGCCGAGTTTGAAGGTGTATTTACCAAGATAGAAATGAACAATTAATGGAACATTGATTTTCTTCAGAATACAAGGTGTGTGAAAAAATACAAAAATTTCAATACTTTTTGACACACCTTGTATATATATTTGTATTACCTATAAATGAGTACACACCTACCAATTTTTCAATAAAAAGTTAATTTTCTTCTAAACCTAAAATACCAAGATATTATTATTTCTAGTGGAATGTTGGTTTGGTTTATTTGTCAATTTCATACCAATATCATGGTTGGTATCAGCCGGACAGTGAAAGAGTCTATCCCCTTTTCGATGGCGCTAGACCAGAGATTATTTTATGCATCTGTAGTGAAACGCAATTTACCACACATAAACTGTGCTACTCATATGATAAGTGAGCAAGGGCCAGCATCGAACACAGCAACTTCTGGTTCTGAGACGGATGCTCTACCGACTGCGCTAAACCGGCCCATATATATATATATATATATATATATATATATATATATATATATATATATACATACACACATACACTCTCACACACACTCACTCACACACACACACATATATATCGTTGGGGTGGCCTAAAGATGGCGAGGGAGTTTATCCCCTTTTCACTAGTGCTAGACCAAGGAGATTGTTTTTAGCATCCTACCATCAGCTCCTCACTTTACCGCACAGATACCTGTGCTACTCATACGCTGAGTTGGTGAGGGCCGGTATCGAACCAGGAACCTTGCGGTTCCCAGCCGGAAACTCTTCTGACTGAGAAACACATATATTTAATAATTTGTAATACCCATAATATAGTTTGATATATCTATAAGTAAAGAGTACTCAATATCATTGATAGAGCATGTATATTGACATGGTTTGAAAATTGCATCGAGGAGAAACTGTCAGTTACCAAGTAGCGCTGACTTTCATGTCTTCATTACACTAATATATATATATATATATATATATATTATTTATATATTAAAAAAAATATATCTGAAATGATTTTCAAAAATTCCCGCAAAACAAGACGCAACACAGGATCTAACGGAGTTTTTACGATCTTTGCCGAGCGTTTGATAGAACATTCAACGGATTAATATCACAGTTGAGTTTAACAAACACAGATGGAAACTTTTCAACTCTCTGAAGATGGGCCTAGCCTGAAAATATTAAGAGGAAAAAAAAGGAAAAAAAAAAAGGAATTAAATAAATATGTTTTTCAACAAAAATTTGCATTATTTTGCCTTCAAAAATATATTACTATATATATACGTGTCGAGAAAGATAGACAAACACGGGATGTTGTAGAAAATGGATGTTTATTGTAGGTAGTGATGTCGACGTTGTAACGTTTCGGTCTGTTAGACCTTCTTCAGGACTTCTTGCTTCAATGGTGAACATATTCATACTGGTGAATTAGGAGGTCGTGAATAAGGGGAGGGGTGGTCAGTTGTTGGTGTTAGCAGAGGTTGGTAGTAGGAGATTTTCTTTGTTGGTTTCTGATAATGATTCCACAGGTGTTAGATGTTGGGAGTAGGTAGGTTTTAATATACTGGGTTTGAAGATGTAGTGACTCATGTACATATGGTGAATGGCATAAGGATATATATATATATATATATATATTGGGAGAATATGTGCTTAATTGAAGTCATACCTAATTTGAAAATTAATTTGTTGATAATTAATGAATTAGGCGAATATATCTGTTCAAATGTAAGGCGTAAACAAATCGAGAAAAAGTCAATCTCTGTATGTACATTTCGGCCTTGAACAGATATATTCGCCTAATTCATTAATTATCAACTAATTAATTTTCAAATTAGGTATGACTTCAATTAAGCACATATTCTCCCAAGAATTGTCGGCTATTGCCATCTCAAACAAACTGTTTGCGTACTCTCATGTATATATATATATATATATATATATATTATATATATATATATATATATAATTCAAAAGAATTCCTCTCTATATTTACTGGAGTCTAAGACAAATACTAAATAATTCTATTTGTGCGTTAAAATCTAAAATATTGAAAAGTTTAATGTCTTTATTTCAAATGTTTGACAGGGAATTTTGTTTCCTTCATTAAACTTTCCTTTTCATTTTCTTATTTTTCCCCCTTGAATCATGTTTATCAAGTGAAATGACATAAAGACGATTTAATCAATTTCGGCTGTAAATTCTATTAAGTCTTCATTGATGGAAAGAAAGAAAAAAACAACCCAATTTATACCTGTCAATTATAAGGAGAGTTTTGAAGCAAATTTCAACCAGAACTGTCTTCAAATTTCAAACAATTAGTACATCAATAGGAAAAAATCAAATATATGTATATATCAAGAAAAAAATAACAGAAGATTTAGATTTTTAGCATTATAGACTATATAGGAAATAGTCTATAATGCTAAACATCTAAATGCATATGTGAGTATATATGCACACATAGATGAGTTGATGAATTTTTAGATATCTTCAAGAAGTGTACAGGACAATGGGGAGGGAAAAAATTGGTTTGAATATCAAAAACTAATAGAGTTTACCTGAAGAAGCACTTAATATTATGGCTTTGAATTAGTTTCAATTCATAATGAATAAGTTGCTGAATCAGACTGCATGTTCATCTGCACATCTTTCAAATCACAGAGCGGAGCAATGCACAATGTGTAGCTGCACCAACTAATGTGTAGGTGGACCACTACAGGCACCGTCATTAACGTTCTCCCACATCAGCAATACCGGCTCCGAGTGGACGGATCAGGTAGGATCACACTCAGAAACCAACGCTTCCTGAAAAAGCTGATCACAAAACCCAGACCCACACCAATGCCTAGTGCTATGCTTGATCCCATTGGCTCCAACTCTAACACCCCACACTTCAACACTAGGGACCTGGCCTCACCCAATGTCACTCCGCCCCCGAAACCAAGGCCGACGAAAATACCCCAGGCATTGTCAAGATTGCTCCCTGTAATCAGCCTGGCCGAATCAAACTAATTTTTCCTCAAAGGCCAATATGCCAAATGAGTTCTAAAATGGGTTTAAAAAAATGTGAATACTCAACAATATTGAATAATCCGAAAACGACTTCTGCATAAAATAACCCAACAAAGGTTGACATGCTGAAAAATCAAACCAACCAACCTCAAATATCATTGATAGAGCATGTATATTGACATGGTTTGAAAATTGCATCGGGGAGAAACTGTTAGCTACCAAGTAACGCTGACTTCATGTCTTCATTACGCTAACATATATATATATATATATATATATATATATATGTGGAGAAATGTAGACAAACACGGGATGTTGTAGAAAATGGATGTTTATTGTAGGTAGTGATGTCGACGTTGTAACGTTTCGGTCAGAGTGGACCAGGAGGAGATTTAGGAAAAGAAAGTGGACATTACTTGGTTTATATTTTCTAAGCCATGTGTAAAAAGTCACACCCCATCTTTTTTTCCCAATGATTTTAGTTCAAAATAGTGTGAGTTATTCAAGTGAAAATCAGTAATTTTATAAAGAAAAAAAGAAGCCTTTTTCTAGCAGAAAAAAAATTGCGTGATATTAAAAATGAAGTCAAATATTTTCTCAAAAGTGTCTACAGATATATAAACAGTCATGTTATATGTACACAAATGCCTGTGTGAAAAGACATACACACATACTTATGTACACTGGTACATATAAGTATATTTGCATCAGCCTTCTATATGTATATATGCATGTACACATATGTGTTTGTGCGTATAGAATAACTGTATAAACTCATATATGATCATATGTATGCACGTGGTTTAATGGTTAGTGTCATAGGAAATGGACTCGTCGAACAGAGTTCAATTCCTGGACGAGGCTGTTGGCATTTCACATAGCACTAATACACTTGGGAAAGGTATGAATCCAATTTTACCTCCAGCTATGGGTAAATAGCAGGGCAGACAGGGCTCTTTAACCATGGCTAGGTAACCTGTCTAGGAGAAGGAAAACGCTGAATTCAAACCTGTTAAACTCCATTTAAGAAATTGACCTTGTGTCACATCCTGCTCATGCGGAGGGGTTATATATATATATATATATATATATATATATATATATATAATGATCATATGTACACAAGTGTCTATGTGAAAAGATATGCACTGAGGCTGATTTAGCTCATTTGGTAGAGTACCCACTTCAGAATTGCAAGGTTCTGGGTTCATTACAGCACGAGTAACACATATTTGGTAATCCGATCTCTGGGGTAAAGTGGGGAGCTGATGGTAGCAAAAAATAATGTTCCTGGTCTAGCGCTAACAAAAAGGTGATAGATTCCCTCGCCCTCGGGCTGATACCAACAAAAGGACACTCTGCCAACTTTACTTCTTTAAAAATATATATTTGTGAGTTTGTGTGTGGACACAGTTACATGTAAGTATATTTGTGCCAGCCTACTTTATATATATATGTACATACACAAGTATGATGATATGTGTGTGTGTATGTGTATATATATATATATATATATATATTGGTGTGTGTATGATTGTATATGGAATATACCTGTATGAACTCAGATCTCACACACACACACACACATATAAGCATACACACATATAAATATACATATATATTGGTGTGTATATGTTTGTATATGGAATATACCTGTATAAACTCAGATCAAACATATATATAAATATATATATCAACACACACACATATATATATAAACAGGAATACCTACACATTCAAATATATATATGTGTGTTTGTGTGCAAACATACATATACAGAAAGGTATAAAACCATCTCTATTAATATAAATATAATATAATATATAATATATATAATATAAATCATGTGTGTATATATATATATATATATATATATATATATATACACGTATGGAAAAAATGTCTCTTTATATTCAATTATTTGCCTCTACAACCAAAAGAAATTACAAGTAAAACAAACAAACAAAAACAAAGAAAGCCAAAAAAAACTACTTGAAAACACAATAGTTGATGGTAAACTGCTTTGAATCACTTAAACAATTTAATATTTCAAGAAGAAGAAGAAAAAATAAATAAATTAAAAAAAGAAAAAAAAAGAAGAAAAAAAAGGAAAAAAGTGAAACAAGAAGGGGAAAAAAAAAATATCCAAAAGAGCGAACCAATGGTTTTGAAAATTTCTTCATTTTGCCTTTCTTCCTTCCCAGCATGCCTTGTTGTGTTGTCTGCACTCAGTGAAACCAAAACTTCCCAACTGCAGCAGCAGCAGCCTAACCAATTTCTTCTTTGTGCATCATTAAACATACATTTCTTATTTATAATTTCAAAACAATTCACATTTCCAAAGAACCAGTAAAAATTGTGAGTTATTTATTTTTTTTTTTTTTTTTGTGAGTGTATTTAACTTTATTTTGTTTTTGTTTTAATTCTGCCTCTTCAAACCACAACCTATTTCTATACATTATCCATCAATCATACCACCCACATTTCTGTCTATAAATAAATACAAATATATATATATATATATATACATATATATATATATAATTATTATTATTATTAGAGCAGTTCACTCACTCACTTAAGCACGTGTGTAGAAAAATACAAATACATGCAGATATATAGACATATGTTAACATATGCACACAAATATGGAAAAGAGAAGGACACATACAAATACAGTAATATAGAGATATTAACGAGAGAGAGAGAGAGGGAAGGATATTAAAAAATAGTAGAGAGATAGAAAAAGAGAGTATGCATACATATAGATTAATGAGAGACAGTATGTACAGATATAGATAAAAGAAACATATACACATGGTAATAAAAATAGAGAAATATTAACAAGAGAGAGAGAGAGTATGCACATAGATATCAATTAACAAAAACACTATATATATATATATATATATATATATATATATGGATGGATGATAATATGATAATCAGACAGACGCACACACACATAAAAATAAAAAAGAGAATCAGATGGTCCTGTTAATAAACAAAAAAGTTTATGCTTAGAGGATGAGCCAGACCTGGAATTATAATCAGACACTGTTGAACAGGCACACAAACACACGCATAAACAACCCCCCACACCCACACACACGCAGTGAGTTTGGAAGACATGAAATAAAACAAAACCAAATGGACAGCCACTAGCAACAACTTCAGTTCCGGAGATCTTCTGTAGAAGAGATTTTATCTCGAAATATTAAGAATAAATCACAGGTTAACAAACAACACCATAGTTACCTTATTTTTCTTTACACTTGCATTGTGATAGCCTTCAAAACCAACCACCAAACTAATATAAACACAATGCTTCAAGCAAATTATAAAACCCTTTTATATATATATATATATATATATATATATATAAAAGAGTGTTATGGAATCCCACGCTGTGAGTGTGTTGACCTAAAACTCTGATAATATAAGTCATTCAGATTTGAAATCTTGCATATACTTTAATATCTGTTTAACTAAGAAACAGACAAAATTTGATTATTGATTTTTGCTGATTAAGTGAGATAATTAATTAATTAAACGAAAATCAAAAGATTTGTGGAACTCTTCATAATTCAGCATAAGTAAGTACAGAAAGACCCCCTGTAGCTTAACCCACCCAATCTATAAATGGACGTGTCCAGGTGAATATAATTCGCCGTACGCCACCTACAGTTTCAGAACTTTTGACAGTGAGTGCTCGGCCTGGTCAGAGATGAAAATTTAGTATATGCGCCTGGAACAAGAAGCCGCAAAAGTTTCTCGCTTGATTCCAGGGGACCATCTCCCCTGGCAGCACCTGAACCCCCCCCCCGGCCTTAAAAGTGCAGGACTGGGTTTATTTCTGGTGCCTTAGGGCACCTGGAAAGAGGAATGCCAATGGAATTTTATGCAATTTTTGAACAGATTTGTGGCTCATCCACATTAAACGAACTTGTCGCATTTAGCTTGATGGATAGTTAAATATTCAGTCAAAGATGCTTTACAACTGAATACCGAATTTGATCATTGTTGGATGTGCTATACTTGTGACACCACCTTACCAGTGGTGAACAATTTGTGTAAATACCAAGTCTGTCTTCAGTAGTCGTAAATCAATTTTGTCATGTACAATATTACACCCGCTATATTTAAATATAACACACTTCATGGGCAAATTTTCTATATAATCCTTCGAAAATTTCCTGTCTTGTAATTTAGTACTAATTGTAAAAAATTGTTAGTTTTTTTGTTTTGCTTTTTGAGAACTAAGAAATATCAAGAATAAATATGGACTTATTTCTTAGAACAAAATATATTGATTGTAAGCATGAGCCTGGACATCATTTTTATCAAGACTCTGAATGAGAAATTTGTGCAACATTCACTTGCTACGAGAAAACCTGAATCTAGCGAAACCCTGGATGACTTTTTAGGATTCTAAAAACTATAACGATCGCATTTTCAAAGACCGCCAGCTAAACAACATTTTTTTTGGGGGGATGGGGTCATGACGTAGTATAGATTATGAAAGTAACTCGATAGGAATGAGTGGAAATTCATACACTGTTATAATTATTACTATAAAAGGCATCGTCTTATTCTACTCGTATTTTCTCAAACATTATTTGTGAAAATGCATTTATAAAGATAAAAAAATATTCCTTCGATGCTGGTAACTACGGCACCGTCTAATGGTCATACTAGAGGATTCGTCGTTGGGTCTTAAACTTAATAAACTATATCCGCCCATATGTCTGTCGGAGGCGGTAAGGATTTTTATATACAAAGCTGATAGCTATGAAATCCTGATGCCTTAGTCGAAAAAAATATATTGACAGATATTTTGGCGAATTGCCAGTTCTCTTGGGTGAGGATACAAATACAGACCTCCTGGTCAAGTTTAAATGGGGAAAAAGCTTGCAACAAACCTTGTTGCCACCTTGCAAGTGGGTAAAAAGGAATCGTAACCTTAGGTCTAGTAGAATTAGTCCAGAAAAAACGTAGTACCTTCGTGAGTGGTGACAAGGTATTTATTTACCAATTCGACCAATCAAAACGAAAGTAGACACCAACCACATGTATATATTACTACGCAATCTTTATTCCTGCTTTCTTCCCTCAGAAGATTGCAGGTGAGTAGTTTTCATTTTTTTTCCGACAATATAAACTATTAGCTGACAAAATTATTGAAGCAATTAAGTATTTATCCATGTTTGCCACGAGTATATGACACAAGGTTGAGTGCATGGAGCATCTAGCGAGGGTCAAACACCCTATTCAGTAGTAATGGGTCTGAAAGTTCTCCCTTGCTACCCGTTATACCACAAAAATTATCACTAATAACTCAGCATTAAAATCTTGCGTACATATTGTTGTTGTTGTTGTTGGCATCCTTTCGTCTACGAGAGACGATGGAGTAGTGTCAAGGTTTTTGTTAACTTGAACTGCATAGCCTGGGCGGGTACATATGGAGGATGAGCTCTTGCCCATGCAGCAAATCTCCCCTCTCCACACTGCCGCTGTGATCCAAAGGAAAGGTAAGGTATCGATGCAGTTTGGCAACGGTAGTGTTGCAGGAGTTAATGGGTAGCACTGGATTTCAGCATCACTCCACCTGAGGGACTCCAGCTGATTTATTTTCGGGGTTTACTCTCTTAGCCTTTCCTTGAAGGCAACAGAGGTTCTGTGTCGGAAAACAGTATAAAATTTAGTGTTTGACTCTTACTGATTAAGTGATATAATTCAATTACAAATCAATTGATTTGTGGAATGCTTCAGGTACAAAAAGTAATTCTTGGTATAATCTCTGACTCTCCCCTTTATTGGCGCCATACTCTGTCATTAATCCCGCTGAACAACTATTTAACCCAATACGTTTCACCCGTTGTAAATGGGTTTGGAAAATACTTTCCCTGCTTTTACATTTCGATAAATCTTAGTTGTAAATCTATTCTATTAAGTATATTATTATAACCAGAATGTTTAAATGACATAAACATTCCATAGATGAAATTTAAGTGTAATTTGTTTATTCGAAAATTATAGTTGGAATTTTTTACTAATTGTAAAACAGTTTAGGGAAAAACAAAAAAAAAAACTATCAAAAAATTATTTTAAAAATAAATTTTAAAAAGATTGTAAATTGAAAAATGTTAATTTCCTAACATTCTTAGCTTTTAATTGTAAGGACATTTTTTCTTAGTGCTTATGTACCAGAATATGATGACTAAGAACCAAATATATTCATGTTTAGCACTAGCTAATTTGGAAAATTTGACCGGGAGATAGACTTTCAGCTGAAAAAATATACTAAACAGAGTTAGTGAAAGGGGGATAGACTCCCTTGCTGATTGGCTGATACCGACTTTAGGCCACCCAAATGACTTGTTTTGTTCTATTCATGCTTCATGGGAATTTTCTTTTCCATTTAACCTATAGATGGGATCCTAACAGGTACTACCACTCCACATCAGAGAGAACCTGTGCTCCAGAATTGGAACTTCCCCATTAGATAAAATTTAACGTTATACCCAGGACACTAAGGCTCTCAGCCACCACCTTCCAGCACATATATGATAAAAGACTTGGGGCTTGCTATAAGGGAAATACGGTTGGGACAATCGTATAGGTACTATGGCTTGAAGAGATCAACCACTCCAACTGCCCGTCTAGCCTCTGTAAGGACCAAAGTGGAATTTTGCATGTCATGGACTGCTCAGGCACCAGAGTTCCATCCTTAAGCCTCACGGGTCAACACCCATGGCCAACAGGTGGCCCCATTGGGAGGATTTTTGTTGTCAATCCTTAAATAAAATATGTTTGTCTTCTGTTAAATTCTACATAACAAATTTTTACTGATTCAATGATATAAATCAATAACTAAAAATCAGTATTATCTATGTTATTCGGACGATTGTCCTCATCTTCATTGTTATCTGTACAACGTTTCGGCCAATGTGCCCTCCTGCCTTCTTCAGGTATGTCTTTTCGAACTCGGGAATCTTATTAAAGCCCCTCAAAATAAGATGCGTACGGATAATGATGAAAACCAAACACTGGGGTGGTCATTAAGAGCTATTGAAATATTGTTCAATATGTAAAAAGTATGATAATCTTGATTTAAATCTCACACTCTTTTTTCTTCTCTCCATCATTTCATTATGTTCGATTCAAACAGATTAGCATTATTACTTCCATGTGCTCACCCCCTTTCTCTATCTTGTCCCTAAACACTTTCTTTCTTCTTATACTTTTTCAGTGTAGTAGTTCCTTTTCTTTCTATATAATAAAAATGGAATGGTCCATTATTTAGCTGAGGTGATAACAATCATAAGAAATCAGAATTCCATGGATAAGCAACACCAGATAATCAGGATTTACATTTTTGCATCTCATCTTGGACAATTTGAATGGTCTCATTTTTAACTGGTCGGTGTTGCAAGATCATAATGGTCACACAATTAAGAAAGATGAGTATTTATATATATATATATATCTTTTTGTGCAGTGTCTTAAGAGTAAGGCCATGGCAAAAGTCAAATAAAGGCATAATGTCACTCTCACTAATGACCACCCCAGATATCATGATGCAGACTGGGTGTTTGGTTTTCATCATTATCGGTACACATCTTATTTGAGGGGTTTCTCTATCTATTTCATTAAAGTTTAAGAGTTTCAATATTTCTTGCAAAAACTGATAGACACATCTGTTGCTTCTGAGATTAAAAAAAGGTTCTGGACTTAAAAATTGAGAAATATCATTCAACAATTAAATAATTAGTATTATCTGCATTATTCGGACTATTGTCCCCATCTTCATTGTTATTTGTACAACGTTTCAGCCGATATGCCCTCCGGCCTTCTTCAGGTATTTCTTGTTGTTGTACAAATAACAATGAAGATGGGGACAATACTCTGAATAATGCAGATAATACTGATCATCAAGCCTCATCTCAAACATTCAGAGAAATTAAATAATTGTAAAATTCTATTTAACATTAAATAAGAGCCAATGATATATTGGTTATAGTATCATATGATAGATTTTTCTTTTAAATTCTTGTGGGATATTCAGGAGGGGGAAGAGGAAAATGGGGAGGAGGAGCTCTTAAAGTAGTTTTGACTAATGAGAAGAAATCCCCATTTGGATTGAATTCAGAGTTTTCCATCACCTACACTGGTGGCCATACCAAGGTTAAAAGTTTCATTTTATTATATTAAA